>MJUT01055065.1:132062-145596 GCA_002080005.1 Gigantidas platifrons
TCCCCCCTCCCCATTACTCAAAAGTCACTGCCTTCGTCTTAGAATATTGTAATTCCTAAATTTTATGCATTTGTGATACATTTTAGTATATTTTCTATGCATACATTTGGTTAAACCTGTCTTAAAGGGCACCTCTATATAGCAAAGCACTGTCTATAAAGGACAGTCTCATTTTCCCCCTTAATGAATAGTGTATATAGGTTAAGCCTTTAAATAACGAGCAACTGGCAATAAAGGCCACATCTTCATGTTCCCTTAAGTGACATTAATATACATGCGTTGCATAGTGCTAATCTATATGCATGTGAAATATCTTCCTAAATACTACTAAAATGTATATACGGATAATATTATATAACTATTAAAGTGTACATAGCAAAACCACGGATTGGTTTTTTTCTCTTTCTTCTAAAATCCAATTCTTAAATCTTACAGAAATTGAACCCTTATAACAAAAAAGGCACTGAGGATCTGATTCCGGTTTCTCAATTGGAATCGAAATTCGATGATGATGCAGCATTCAAACAAATCCCTGACAAAAAGTTCTACCTTGCGATGGATTTCAATAAAATAGACAGCCTTCGATTCCACGATCCAACATATTACCCAATATCAGCATTATCAACAAAGCACCTGTACACACCTCAAATTAACCATATCAGTGGTATACTACCACCAGCACCTCTGTTATCACAATCTGAAGATATACCAAATGTAAGTATTTATTGAAAATGTATTATAAAGCACAATTGTAAATTAAATAAAATTAAAAGTAAGCTGACATTTCTTAGATCTTTTGAGTTGTCATGTATATGTACGTTAGGGGCATCGATTTACCTCTTTCTACGCTTTTGCTATTTGATTTTGGAAATAGTGTAGTATATTTTTATTTTTCATAATTACATGTATGTCTTTTTGAGTAAAGTTTTGATGAATTTGTTAAGCGATTGGTGATTGAAACAGGAAACTAAAGTACTTCACCATTTGAACAATAGATTCTTTGGATCTTTACTTAAGAGTTCAGTGGGTATACGTATGAATTAGCTATTGGAATCTTTTTTTTTATTGACGATCATAAATAGCATTGATAAACACATAGATATCTTATTTAGTGCATACGACACGTTTCTGGAACAACCTTCATTAGGTTACGATCATAGTCAAAAGATTGGAAAGTCATATAATTTAATAGTCTATAAGAGCAAGAAACCAACCAGTCTAAATAGGATTACATGTGTTTGAGGGAGATCCATCTTCTATTATTTAGAAATTGTAAATTTCAAACATAAATATGTCTAATAAACCATGTCAGTACTGAAACACTGACTACTGGGGGAATGATACCCCCGAGAACTTATGATGCACCAGCAAAGGTATCGACCCAGTGATAGTACTCTAAAGACTTGGATATCTAATTTAGTGTGTATGACTCGTTTCTGAACAACCTTTACTCACATTTCGTTGACATTTTGATTTTTCAACCTGTGTATTGTGGTATGACAGGTTATTATGATAATCAAACAATTCTATTCATTGATGTATTATTTTTTCTATATTTACATCATATTTATGTTTGATTTTTCTTCATCTTGTGTAACATATGTTGCCAGTTTCTCTGCATTGTCCATTTGTGATTGCCCCTTCGGTATTCTCTATATTTGTTTTTTAGGAATTATTTTGCAACTCTGACGATTTAAGCTCAATGGAGAAGAATTGTACTGAAGAATATTGTGAATGTGTTCATCTTCTGAAAGTAGGTCTCGGTGATACAGTAGAAATGATCGTGATAGACGAGGGTCAAACATTTAATGCTAATCACCCTATGCATTTACATGGACATTACTTCCGGGTTATAGGAATGGACAAGGTATATACAGATACGGTTACGGACACTACACACTACTTCTTGAATTTTTTTCTGCTCTCTTGTTTTCATATGTATATGTTGATTACTAGTATTTTGTATTCCAAGGTAATTGTCAATAAAATGAAAAACAAACAAACAACCAAACAAAACAAAACAACAACAGCAAAAAATACATTTTGGGTTTGCTAATTCATATTGTTTTTAAACTTTTTTTTTCTGGTGATGCAGATTTAATTGACAATGTTATATATATATATCAATTTTCAACTATTTTTAATTTAAATCAATTGTTGCAAGGGTCATGTTAATATGTGATAATTTACTATTTCGAGCTTAACATTATCCCTAAAGGATGTTACTTACTATGTAACCACATTGAAGAAGATATATATACAAGCGTCAAAGAAAGTGAAAACCATACAAGATATGTTTCAAACATTATTCCTAGAGCATCAAATACGCAATGTTAATATCAAATATTTATGAAACTTTTTCAAGTACGTTTAAAGGATCGTTTTGTTTTAATGAACATCCCACATATCTTTGATTTTAAAAAGACATATTAACCTATTTGTATGCAAAACTGCCTTTCTTGACATTTGATTTGATCAAATGTTCGATAATTGTTATATATTTCAGAGTTTTCCAATTACATTCACGTGGAAAACACTTGCAGGACCGCATTATTTCATTAAGAGGGGATGTTTTAGCCCATAAAATAGCTTACCCTCGTAATATGTATTTTTCTTGAAGTATGTGTATCAACACAAGAAAGTAAGCGGTCATATATATGTGTTAGGGGTATAGATTTTGTCTCTGTTTCTACCATTTATTTCTCAGATATTTGAATAAATATGACGGGTTGGTATTTTTTGTTTCTCATTTAATTCAGAATGTGTTATTCGAATGTTAATTTTTACAGATTTAAAAAAAATTATATTGCAATGTTTAACTGATATTACAAAAAATGATTTTGGAGTATATGTGTTTAACACCACATTCATCGCGCCGATCTCACCCATTCGAGTAATCCAAGGAATCCACATATATGGTCTCGAGAAATCGAGTGCTGTTGTATTATAAATTATTTCATGGTCCCTTCTTGGATAAAAGGACATTTTTGAGCCACATCCCATATAAAAATATAACGTAATAAGTGGAAGAAATTCTCACACATAACCATTCTAAAAAACAAAACAAAACATAAAAACTCCAGAATAAAATTTATTTCATAAATAATGGTTTATAGTTATAGTGTTTAACGCCATTTTCAACAATATTTCAGTTACATCGTGGCGGTCAGGTTTTATTGGTAGAGGAAACCGGAGTACCAGGAGAAAACCAACGACCTAGCTGCTGAAAGTCACTGGCAAACTTTATAACATAATGTTGTATTAAGGACACCTCGCCATGAGCGTGATTTGAACTCACAACTTTAGTGGTGATAGGCATTGATTGCATAGGTAGTTGTAAATCCAAATACCATACGATCACTGACCACGACGGCCCCTATATGAATAATAGAAGCCATTTAGTTTGTTAAAGTCTTACTATAATATTTACTCTTGCGATGTTTATATGAAGTTTAATGCCCTATATGTTGTGCTGATTGTTTTCCCGGTTAAACGAAATTGGACAGAAACAACAGATAATTGTTTACAGATTTATTAAACCTGATTTATCAAACCTGATTACTATCTGTGAATACTTTAATACATTGTTTTGTAGTTAAACACCTCAACTTCGTTAGGGGAAGTTAAACGACTAGACGAACTTGGACTCCTGAATCGAAATTTGACAAAACAAGTAGCCAAAGATACAGTAACGGTGCCGGATGGTGGTTATACTATTCTCAGAATACATGCCACAAACCCTGGTAAGTAGAAATAAACTAGTGGTGGTGCTACCACTCCCGTCTGTAGATATACAGAGACGGTGCCCGATGGTGGTTGAACTATTCTTAGATTGCATGCCACAAAGCCTTTTAAGTAGAAATAAACTAGTGGAACATAGCGATGGTTATGCTATTGTCAGAAAAAATATCGAATACACCTCGCTATGCACTGGAATTCAACTCGTAACCAACTATTATGACGATTGGTGCTATGACGGCCTCTATTTATACACATATAAGTAGTATGCTCAATATGCGCTTTGTAGAAGAGCGACAGTCAATAACAATTATGCAATTTATACACAACAAAGCATCAAATGTGTATAGGGAACAATGATAAACAAAGCAAAAACTACCACAATGTCGGAACATTTCCAAAATCCAATAGAAAAATCGAAGAAAGAGGCAAAATCGATTATCCTAACACAAATTATTGTGGTGGAGTCAAACTAAAATGATAGAATGTATGAGAAAGGAAAGGCCCATCGTTGGTAACCAAAGGTGAATGAATGGATGGAAGCTGTCGTGGGTTACCGACAATGGAATGTCCATGATAATGCATTACATAACAACCATTAAAATGATTTTGTTAATTTCCAGGATTCTGGTTCTTTCACTGCCATATTGAATTCCATGCTGAAATAGGGATGGCACTTGTATTACAAGTAGGAGAAAAACACCAGCATCCAAAAACTCCGAAGAATTTCCCAAAGTGTGGACCATGGCACTTCACGGGATATGAAAAAGACAGGGATGATCCAAAGACGTGTACCAATGATGCTTTATCTGTTAATCATAGTTCATTTGTGTTGTTAAGCTTAGTTTTCATATATTTGATGCCATATATCGATGATGTCGTGTAACATAACTTTTACAGTACTGTTGTATTTCCATAATAGTTTTTATTATTAAAATTATATATATACAAAAGGATGCGTGAATTCGAGACACATTATATAAGATCACCAAAGCATATACCTTTTTAATTTACATAATATTATTTACCCCTCAACATGCTAGTTTTTCTTTCACGATATTAAAAACCATCGACTGGTGACGAAATATATATCTTGTTATTGCAATAAAAGACGTGTAAAGGTTATTAGGTCTTCTTTCCATAATAGTCTGTCTTGACTCTGTGTTTCCTTTATATTACCAGTGAAGTGGGTATAAATACGTGTAGCTAATGTTGAGGTGTGAATATATCACTGATTGAGAATATGAAACCATGGAAACTTTTATTTGACTGTAATAATTACATAGACTTCAGATTTTGTTTTGTGAAATGCATTGTACACCCAAAGCAAATCATAAACTTATATTTGACCCTAAGACACAAAACGAATGCAAAAAACTTTTATTTTATTTTATTTAACTTAGATTTTGGTCATGCATCATGTGACTGTACATCAATTGGCCAGTTCTTTTTATGTTCATTGTGACAGAACTAGTACATGTAACATGACAATTACCGTAATCCATGTTATATGTCGTGCAAAAAGTTCAAGTTAAAGTTCAAGGGACGGATTAATAAATAATAATAAAAAAAAAACAAGGCAAAACATAATCTGTTGTTATCTCAAATAAGCCACTTTTCAGTTTCCTATGTACGTAGATTATAATACAATGTTAGTTACATGTAAGTGTTTATGTTGCTAATCGTATCTATTCCGATCCGGTTTAGAATTTTTCACACGACTGTACAATATAACAGTGACCCTGGTTTAATATGAAGTGGTCAGTATTTCAGCTACATTATAGCAGTCACGCTGGTTTAATATGAGGCGGTCAGTATTTCAGCTACATTATAACAGTGACGGTGGTTTAATATGAAGCGGTCAGTATTTCAGCTACATTATAACAGTGACGCTGGTTTAATATGAAGCGGGCCGTATTTCAGCTATATTATAACAGTGACGATGGTTTAATATGAAGCGGCCAGTATTTAAGCTACATTATAACAGTGACGTTGGCTTAATATGAAGCGGTCAGTATTTCAGCTAAATTCAAGCCAATATTACTGAGAAGAGTTTGAAGATACCAAAGGGGTAATCAGAATCCGTATCGTAGAAGAACAGACAACAAAATGGCTAAAAGAAAAAGTACAAAGGACAAAAAACGACCACCAAAACATACATATAAAACTAAAGATCGAGTAACACGAACCCCATTAAAAACCGGGGGTGAACTCATGTGCTCCGGAAGGGTAAGCAGTTCCTACTAACATTATCGAAACGTTAATAAATATCCATATCTCAAATGACATTTTATCTATTTCATTTTTACGTAGATTGTTTTCTTTCCTTTATCACCGACACATTTTGACAGGATTTTACTATATGAGTAACACGGCTAATGTCTTTTTTTAAGAATCAGGAACTGCTTACCTTTCACGAGCACCTAAGTTCACCGCCGGTTTTTGATTGGGGCCATGTTGCTCATAATTTGATTTTCTGTATTGAGGTTTTTTCTTTGTTTCTCTTCGTCACGTGTCCTTTGTGTCCAATGTTGACATTGTCTCTTCGATTCTTGATTACCTCTTCTGTTTTCTCTAACGTTTATTATCTAATAAATCGTGTAAGTTAATAAGTGGCAATGTAATGAGGCACGGGACAAGATGCCACATGCCACATGCAACATGTACGCGTGAGTGTAATTGGTGTACTGTTGGTAAAAATTGGCTTAAAACGGGCCATTGACGACCATCCCTCATTAGGAGTTGATGGCTGTAATTTAGCAGTATTTCAGCTATATTTATGAAGAAAACAAGTTATGTTTGGCGAAGAGATTGCAGTGATATGTGCTCATAACGGTCGGGGGTACAGAAAATTAGATTGCATAATCGAACATATTGGCCTTGCAACGGGCACATCAACAACCAGTCCTAAATATCGTTATCTCATACCAGGGATATACTGCATGTTACCTTTAACGTGGAATGAGCGGGACATTTCTATGCACGAGGCATTCATTGATGTCCCGTCCACGTAGCGAATTGTGATCTGAAATAGGTTCACCCTTGTGGGGTACAAACTTGTTACGCCTTCTTAAAGGGACTCTTGACTATTGTGCAGAGCGAATCTGATATCCATCCTGCTCGTCAGACGGAATTAAGGTTATGCTGTTTAACCCCACTTTCAACAATATTTCAGCTATATCGGGGTGGTCAGTTTTATTTGTGGAGAAAACCACTGACCTGCCACACATCACTGGCAAACTTAATCACATAATGATGTATCAAGTACACCTCGTCTTAGTGGGACTCGAACTCACATATGCCCTGGTCTTTTCTATGTTCAAGGAGTTTAGGTGAGAGTTGATTGTTAGTTTTGTTGATTTTGTTGGAATTGTTGTCTTGGAAATAATTGCAAGTATAGTGGTATTCAACATACACAAAACACTCATCTACTTCCGTCCGAAGAGCGTTGTGAGTTCAAATCCCGCTGAGACGAGGTGTACTCGATACATCATTATGTGATAAAGTTTGCCAGTGATTTGCGGCAGGCCGGTGGTTTTCTCCACAAATAAAACTGAACCCCCGATATAGCTGAACTATTGTTGAAAGTGGTGTTAAACACCATAACGCTAATCCCGTCCGACGAGCAGGTTGTGTATCAGATTCGCTCTGCACAATGGTCAAGCGTCCCGTTAGAAGGCGTCACAAGAACATGTACATACCCCACAACGGTGAACCTATTTCAGGTCCCATATGCACAATTCGCCATGTGGACGGGACATCAATGAATGCCTCGTACATGGAAAATGTTGCACTCCTTCCACGTAAACGTAACATGCGGTATATCCTTGGTATGAGATAATGTTTTTTAGAACTGGTCGTTGGTGTGCCCGTTGCAAGGCCAATCTGTTCGATTATCCATTCTAAGTTTCGTACCCCTTGTTTATGAGCACATATCACTGCATTCTTTTCGCCAAACATAGGTGGCTTGCTTTCTTCATAAATATAGCTGAAATACTGCTAAATTACTTTAAAACAACAATAAAAAAATAAACAGCCATCAGCTCCTAATGAGGGATGGTCGTCAATGACCCGTTTCAAGCCAATTTTTTACAGACAGTACATCAATTATACCCTCGTTTACATGTGACAGTCTTAGCATCTTGTCACGTGACTCATCACGTTGCCACTTATTAACTTACACGATTTATTAGATAATAAACGTTAGAGAAAACAGATGAGGTAATCAAGAATCGAAGAGACAATGTCAACATTGGGTACAAAGGACACTGGAGAAGAGAAACAAAGAAAAAACTCAATACAGAAAACTAAAATTATGAGCAACATGGCTCAATCAAAAACCGGTGGTGAACTTAGGTGCTCGCGAAATGTAAGCAGTTCCTGATTCTTAAAAAAAGACATTAGCCGTGTTACTCATATAGTAAAATCCTGTAAAAATGTGTCGGTGATAAAGGAAAGAAAACAATCTACGTAAAAAGAAATAGATAAAATGTCATTTGAGATATGGATATTAAGTAATGTTTCGATAATGTTAGTAGGAACTGCTGACCCTTCCGTAGCACCTGAGTTCATCCCCGATTTTTAGTGGGGTTCGTGTTACTCGATCTTTAGTTTTATATGTATGTTTTGTTGCTCGTTGTGTGTCCTTTTGTACTTTTTCTTTTGGCCATTGTGTTGTCTGTTCTTCTTCTTTTGACCATTGTGTTGTCTGTTCTTCTTCTTTTGGCCATTGTGTTGTCTGTTCTTCTTCTTTTGGCCATTGTGTTGTCTGTTCTTCTTCTTTTGGCAATTGTGTTGTCTGTTCTTCTTCTTTTGGCCATTGTGTTTTCTGTTCTTCTTCTTTTGGACATTGTGTTGTCTGTTCTTCTTCGATACACATTCTGATTTCCCCTTTGGTATCTTCAAACTCTTCTTAGTAATATTGGCTTGAATTTAGCTGAAATACTTACCGCTTCTTATTAAACAAACGTCACTGTTATAATGTAGCTGAAATACTGACCGCTTCATATTAAACCGAAGTCACTGTTATAATGTAGCTGAAATACTGGCCACTTCATATTAAACCAACGTCACTGTTATAGTGTAGCTGAAATACTGACCGCCTCATATTAAACCAACGTCACTGTTATAGTGTAGTTGATATACTGACCGCTTCATATTAAACCAACGTCACTGTTATAATGTAGCTGAAATACTGACCGCTTCATATTAAACCAACGTCACTGTTATAATGTAGCTGAAATACTGACCGCTTCATATTAAACCGAAGTCACTGTTATACTGTAGCTGAAATACTGGCCACTTGATATTAAACCAGCGTCACTGCTATATTGTAGCTGAAATACTGACCGCTTCATATTAAACCAACGTCACTGTTATAATGTCGCTGAACTACTGACCACTTCATATTAAACCAACGTCACTGTTATAATGTAGCTGAAATACTGGCCACTTCATATTAAACCAGCGTCACTGCTATGATGTAGCTGAAATACTGACCGCTTCATATTAAACCAACGTCACTGTTATAATGTAGCTGAAATACGGGCCACTTCATATTAAACCATCGTCGCTGCTATAATGTAGCTTAAATATTGAACGTTTCATATTAAACCAACGTCACTGCTATAATGTAGTTGAAATATTGACCGCTTCACATTAAACCAACGTTACTGCTATGTTGTAGCTGAAATACTGACCACTTCATATTAACCCAGCGTCACTGTTATATTGTAGCTGAAATATTGACCGCTTCACATTAGACTAACGTCACTGTTATATTGTAGCTGAAATACTGACCACTTCATATTAAAACAATGTCACTGTTATAATGTAGCTGAAATACCGACCGCTTCATATTAAACCAACGTCACTTTTATAATGTAGTTGAAATATTGACCGCTTCACATTAAGCCAACGTCACTGCTATGTTGTAGCTGAAATACTGACCACTTCATATTAAACCAGCGTCACTGTTATATTGTAGCTGAAATACTGACCGCTTCATATTAAACAAACGTCACTGTTATAATGTAGCTGAAATACTGACCACTTCATATTAAACCAGCGTCACTGCTATATTGTAGCTGAAATACTGACCACTTCATATTAAACCAACGTCACTTTTATAATGTAGTTGAAATATTGACCGCTTCACATTAAGCCAACGTCACTGCTATGTTGTAGCTGAAATACTGACCACTTCATATTAAACCAGCGTCACTGTTATAATGTAGCTGAAATACTGACCGCTTCATATTAAACCAGGGTCACTGCTATAATGTAGCTGAAATACTGACCACTTCATATTAAACCAGCGTCACTGCTATTTTGTAGCTGAAATACTGACCACTTCATATTAAACCAGCTTCACTGCTATAATGTAGCTGAACTACTGACCACTTCGACCATATTAAACCAGCGTCACTGTTATATTGTAGCTGAAATACTGACCGCTTTATATTAAACCAACGTCACTGTTATAATGTAGCTAAAATACTGACCGCTTCATATTAAACCAGCGTCACTGTTATATTGTACAGTTGTGTGGAAAATTCGAAACCGGATCGGAATACATACGATTAGCAACATAAACACTTACCTGTAACTGCCATTGTATTATAATCTATGTACATATAGGAAACTGAAAAGTGGCTTATTTGAGATAACAACAGATTATATTATTTTTTAATTATAATTCATCTCTCATTTTAACTTTAGCTTTTTGCACTATATATTTAACCCGAATAACGTTAATTGTCATGTTATTATATTTAATTCAGTCGCAATTTCAGTATTGAATGCAGATTAAATTATACCACAAATCTAATGAACGCTATACCCAGCTATAAGATGTACAGTCACATGATACATGACCGATATATGATTTAAATATAAGATACAAGTTTTATTTGCTTTTGTTTTGTGTCTAAGGAACAAACATAAATATAAAGTCATGTAATTATCACGGACGAATTAAAGTTTCCATGGTTTCATATTCTCAATCAGTGATGTATTCACACCTCAACATTAGTTATAAGTAATTATACCTGAAATAAAAAAGATCTTGGCATCAGATGACATATAAATCATCACGGGTGGTTTGCTACGTGATACGCACGGATACTTGAACATCGCCTCGAGGTAGGTTTATGCAGTTGTACAATTTAAAAAAAGGAAAACTAACAAAACCAAGTAGTTCAACGAAGGGCCCACATATCAGACTTCATTGTTAGCATACATTCAATGCGTAGAAACCCGTCAGTTTTGCAGACACTTCTGTACAGTTAAAATTCCGGGCAAGGATACCGTTCACACAAAGCCCATCCTACTGGTCAGAAGTGTTTGCAAAACTGACGGGTTTCCACGTAATGAATGAAGTCTGATATGTGGGCCCTTCGTTGAACTACTTGGTTTTGTTAGTTTTCCTTTTTTTAAATTGTACAACTGCATAAACCTACCTCGAGGCGATGTTCAAGTATCCGTGCATATCACGTAGCAAACCACCCGTGAAACATGTTTTTGTGAATTTGAATTGTACAAATAAATGTTCGCTAAAGTTTTTTTGTTCTGAAGGAACCGTATCGGTGGTGTAATGGTTAGCATTCTCCCCTCGACTGGTTGGCTGGAAATCAGAATAATGTGTCCGAGTGGAGCGACATGTCTACCCGTGACTATTGGTTCAGTGAGCTACATATAGCACTACATATATAAAGATCGAATTAAGCGTGTTGGTCTAGTACAAAGCGGACATCATCATCAATGTATTGAATATAACTTGTTCTCGCCATGATATAGGTAAATAAATTGTTCATTTGGTGCTAAACAACAATCACTCATTAAGTCGTTTCTTTTATTACCCAGTATACATGCAAACGGGCATTGTTTTACAAACGTAAATTCCTAAAACCGGATATATTAATTAATATAGGTTAATTATAACACTGGTCAAGGTTTATCCTATTTCTAGCTTGCATACGGATATATTAAATCTTTATTTTATTTTCAAAAGGAAGACAATACACAAGGTAAGAAAGGTTGCATTGCTAGAAAATATTTTATGGATTGCTAAACATTGCAGATTATTGTAATATGACGTCCTTCTTTTGCTTTCTAAAAAAAAAGAGCGATTTATATGGCAAAATCGCATTAGCACATGCGCGGTGCACACCTATAAGCCAGGTGATAAAATCTCAAAATAAAATTATTTACACGGCTGTTAACGTTTTAAACATCTATATTCACGAAAAATAATCAACATATCCCAAATTAATAAATATGCGATGTGTAAACACAATATTATTGTTACATAAGACTGACTTTCTCGTTGTAATAGTACATTTTGATGAGTTATCGTATGTTCGAATTTGCAGCATAAATTGTGTGCGACATTGTCCGCAAACGTATATAAAGGACCGTCTTTCAAATCAAATTATACTACCGTATTTGTACTGTTAGACATATCAGAATCGAAATCAGTCATGGAAGCCATGAATTATTTCTTAATTATACCTTACATATTTTTTTACTATACAAAAGTAAAATATCTAGGTTTTATTACGTTTTATTAATAAGACAAATCAGATGTTTTTCGGAACATTTGCTGATGAGGGAGACAATAGGTTGCGCCCGGTCTACTACCCCTGCCAACCGGAAGTGTATTGAAAATCAGTGGGGGTTTTTCATCCGGTTCCGTTCCATACCGGAAATTATTTTGTTATCTTTTGCAAAATAAAACATTCAAGTTATAAACATCTTAGAGTAGTTTTCGTATAATAAAACAATTATTGCCTTCATATGAGGTGAACATCAAGTTGCCAGCCCTCGAGAGGTTGTTTTCCTTTGGAATAAAGCCCCTGGGGGAAAGAACCATCCTCGGGTTGACAACTTTCGAAGTTCACCTCATATGAATGCAATAATTGTATAATGTGTTCTTGACACTTGTATTATTTATGTTACGATAATTATTATATTGTCATATTGTGATAATGATAAAAGACAGATCAATTAATAGGTGATTAATTTCGAAGTAAATTGCATATATTCTGGTTATTAATATACAATTATTGCCTTCATAAGAGGTGAATATCGAATGTTGTCAGCCCGAGGGTGGTGCTTTTCCCTGAGGGTTTTAGAGAAAACCTAACTTTCAAAATTACATGTATTGTATACTTTATTGTAGGATATGGATACATATTGTGTACTTACGGTAATTAGAATTGTCATATTGTGATAATGATAAAAGACCGGTGAATTAAGTGCTTAATTTCGAAGTAAATTACATCTATTCTGGTTATTGTTATACAATTATTGCCTTCATAAGGGGTGAATATCGAATGTTGTCACCCCGAGGGTAAACATACCTTTCAAAATTACATGTCTTGTATACTTTATTGTAGGATATGGATAAAGTTCAAGATTTTTTAGCAAGTGCCCGGATTTTGCTGGATCTATGGAAACCCCAGAAAACACTTTTTGTCACAAACGTACCACCGTACCTTCAGGAGCCTGGAATACTTAGAGGATACAGACTAACCAATCAATCTTGGTTCTACTATGCTAAAAGTATCTTCCATATGCACAATGAAACATTCAATATATGGACACATTTAATAGGTTTCTTTATTGTGTGGATGACACTTGCCAAATATGCTTTAATTTACAACTTCTGGGAAGACAAAGTGTCGTGGCCAATGCTCATGTTTGGAGCATTTTGCCTATTTACAATGGCTTTTAGCACGTTTGCTCATATTTTTCATACGAAGTCGCTCAATATTCACTATACCACTTTATTCAT
>MJUT01055065.1:188333-206904 GCA_002080005.1 Gigantidas platifrons
TGTCTTTTGATCTTTTGGTCATACTATTGTTTGTCTTTTGATCTTTTGGTCATACTATTGTTTGTCTTTTGATCTTTTGGTCATACTATTGTTTGTCTTTTGATCTTTTGGTCATACTATTGTTTGTCTTTCTTCGGTTTACGACTTCTGATTGCCCTTTTGGCATCTTCAAACTTTTTCCAATGCGGGTCTTTTTTTATTTCCTGAGCCCTCCAGACACCAGAGTATAAACATCATATACAATCTGTATAACAATTAGAATAAACAGCTGCACCAAGAGCGCATGATACGCCCGTCGTCAACATTCATACAATATTTTTAAAGACTTTCTTTCCCATAACTCTTGAATGAAAAATCTACATTTCACCAACAGCTGCACCATAACCATGAATTGGAACATTTATACAATATTTATGTTGAAATAAAACACTATAATAGTTTGATATACCTTTTGTATTGACAAAAAAACAAACAAAAAAAACAACTATACACATATATTGCAAACAAATCCAAATAATCTAATGGTCAGGATATGCCATCAATCGTTGAGTAGTGAAGACTATCAATTCCAATAACAGTACGAAGTTTGAAGTGAATTGGCGAAGGGGTTCTCAATTTACAGCGCGACATACGAAAAATCACCTACAATTTGATGAATAAAGTCCCATACCTCTGGAATAAAAAATTGAAATTTCACCATAAAGTATACAGACCGTAAGACCATCAATACCAATAACACTGTGAAATTTGAAGTGAATTGGCCAGGGGGTTCTTAAGTTAGAGCGCGATATGTGAAACGGACGGACAAACGGACGGACGGACGGACACTGGTATACCATAATACGTCCCGTCTTAAAGACGGACGTATTAAAACAGTGCGTGTGAATGACAGAACCGGATAGAAGAATCATTGAAAAGATGAAATACTGTAAAGTAATAAACAAATATATGGCATGATTATAAGAGGTCAAAGTATGTACAAAAAACAACACAGGCATGTGCATTATTAAAATCCCCTTCGTCAAACGCACGACAAGTTAGTAATCTGTGAAGTTTTCATTTAAATCGTTGGTACAACTCTTTATAGATAAAAAAAAATGCCCATTCATTTAAGTCGTCAGTACATACACAAACAATACAACTAACGTTGAATGGCGCCTCGTTGACTTTTTTCAACTGCTATATGGGTCACTAGTGCTACTGGTCTGACGTTGATGGGGATAAATTAAAAACATTTCTGGTCCGGTTTGGTTGTTAATCTCTCTACAGTGTGTATGACTGAATTGTTGAGATTGAATCGAATGGCATGTTATTCGTCTATTATTACTTACACTTCATTGTTATCTCTTTTTGATGACATTCACACATGTTCATTTGTCATGTTAATAACACAACTCACCTTCGTCTCAGATTGACCTCGTGGTGGTGCACAGTGACCCAAAGATGCGCATAATATTTCATGGTACGTCTATGTTTAATCATTTATACATAGCCATCTTAATAGATCTGATCACTCCTTTTACATACACACTCATTCCGTTTTGAGAGTAGCGTTTATACGTTTTTTTTTTATTTCGTGTTAGGTTTTTTTTAATACAGATCTGTTGACATCTTTATTTTGTAATGCAATTATTTGGTGTTTTTTTCCGATTATATCAGTTTCAAGTCGAACAGTGTTGTGTTGAGTGCTTTGATCGCCCAATGTGTTGTCTTGTTTTTAAGAAGTTGAATATATAAATATTTGGAGAAGACGTCTATGGCGAATATAATCATGATAATGAACGCGATGGGATTAAACGTTAAGAACATCGTCTACGTAACTCTATGTCTCGTTACAAATCTACGATTTATTTGGCCCGTTGAATCTACGATCTGAAAAGAACATGGAGCCTTAATGGCATAGTCTCATTTCTCCAGAGGACCATAGTTCAACCCCGATTTATGACCAGGCCGTGACGCTCATCTGTAGTTTTCTCTGTTTTGGGGAGCTTGACTAGTGTTTGTCTTTGTTCATGCTTTGTGGCAACAATAACACAACAAACCAAGAAAATACCAGACACTGCTCCGTCAAACTTAATGTAGATGACGTTACATGTGCAATGGAAGGTATGGGTATTGGTATTTAACTCACTTGCAACAATATTTCAGTTATATCGTGACGGTCAGTTTTATTGGTGGAGGAAACCAGAGTACCCGGAGAAAACCACTGACATGCCGCAGGTCACTTACAAACTAAGCACATAATGTTGTATCGAGTACACCTCGCCTGAGCGAGATTCGTACTCATAACATTAGTTGTGATAGGAACTGAGTGCACATGTAGTTGTAAATCCAACTACCATACGATCACGACCATGACGGAACCCATGGAAGAGATGATAACACGAGTAACTACAATAGAAGTGTTAGCTAGATAAAGATCTCCTTTCACTCTTTCCGAATTTCGTGTCAGCATTCCAACATGTCGCTTATTCGCCCTAATTAGTATGAAGACGAAAAGTTGT
Source organism: Gigantidas platifrons (assembly GCA_002080005.1). Taxonomy (NCBI): domain Eukaryota; kingdom Metazoa; phylum Mollusca; class Bivalvia; order Mytilida; family Modiolidae; genus Gigantidas; species Gigantidas platifrons. Next base: position 190,838 of record MJUT01055065.1, read on the forward strand.
AATGGTCGCATCGGGCTTCCATTCATGTACTCATATTGCAAATGGTAAGATCTTGCTATAATGGTAAAGTTTTAAAATTGTGTGTGACTTTATCAAAATGGTGTTTATATATCTATTTGAAAATTAATAACTTAGAAGAAATGATACTCCTAATCAATATTATTAATACATACCCTTCCCTCTCTTTGTATACCTTTCTATGATGCCCTGCTTCAATTTGAAATTTCCTACACAAATTCTGAATTTACTAAATATTGTTTGCTTTCCAAATTTGAATGTGAAAGATAGTATTTATTTTACCAAGATTTATCTGGATACATTTTAATAATAGAACACATTTATTCATTGCAAAATAAGATATTTCTATTTAAAAGGTGGCACATCTTGGTCATCTTGTAACTATGGTATTAGTGGGGAATTCAGACAACATTGTTTGAAAACCAACTATTTGTTGGTCCTCCCACAGGCGCTTGTGATATGAAATCACCCTCCCCCTTTTTAACTTTCTGTTTGCATATTTATTTTCAATAAAATTATCATTTATTGTCTTTTTACTTTACTAAACATGTGTATATCCACAATCGAATGGTAATACCATCATAAATATGTCTTCTATTCAGTGCAGTCTTAACACAGGGGCACGATGGACAGTTGCCCGGGGCCCCACGATCATAGGGGCCCATGCTAATCTATGTATGTTGTGTATGGTATGTTTTTAATGTTTAAACACTGATTTTGTTGGAAGTATCAATACCCTAAATATATATTTAATATGATCGACAATTACAGTTGTATTCCTGTGAGTGGTTGTGTAGGTAGGGGTCCCAGTGCACTGCTTTTCCCGGGGCCTAGTCGGCCCTGTATCTGTCCTACATCTTTTGCACCATCTTCCGAATAAAGAGGGCATTGCTGGGCAGCTTTCTTGTCAGTAGTGTGAGTATTGAAATCTGGGTAATAATCAATTGTTTTTAGCTTTGCAGGAGGGTCTCCTAAAATTGAAACCACACCACCAAACCCAGGTAACTTTTGTTCCAAATAGAGCTCAAATAACGAGTCAAACCCCAAAGTATATCTGCTAGATTTGCACTGTCATACCTCTCCTTACTACTGGGAACTTCCCACATGTCAACTTTAAAACTGGAATAGGCTTTTCCTGTGTTCTATAACAGTCGGGGAGAACCTGCTGAGTTTCTCGCTTTAAAGATCGAATATACATGTAAGTTTTGTCAACCATCGACATAACTGGGATATCACCACCCACATCCACATCAGCTGGACAGGAAAAATCCTGAATCATTACTCCATGAGATGTATGGACAGATGCTAGTGGAGCAGGAACTGCCTACCTTTCCGGTGCACCTGAGTTCACCCCCGGTCTTAGTGGGGTTCGTGTTGCTCGATCTTTAGTTTTATATGTATGTTTTGTTATCGTTGGTTTTCCTTTTGTACCTTTTCTTTTGGCCATTATTTTGTCTGTTCTTCTTCGATTTACGTATTCTGATTACCCTTTGGTATCTTCAAACTCTTCGTATGCAAAAAAGATCATTCAACAGTTGATCCTAATTGTTAAAGTCAGAAGAGGATAATAATTGGACATTTGGATTTCTAAAAAATTGTGGAGACAGTAAATTAGAAGTCGTTTCAACAGCGAAGGATATGACAGTTTCAAGCTTTTATGAACAAGAATATGTTTCTGAATGACATAGTCTGTTAAACACAGTAGACAGTTCCGCACTCCAAAACCAGTGTCAAAAACAAAATGTGCTTTGGCAACTTCCATCGTCCATTGGCATTGGTCTCGGCTCGACATATATCTTGGCCAATAGAGCTGACAAGACGTTCATCTTTGGTATTACTAAAGTTGTTTTTTCTGCCTGACATCAAAATGGACATAAATTTATTTCAGACCGCAAGTAAATACTTGTTTTGGTTAGTTAAAGTACACAATGGATGTGTAGTCGGAGGCCAGCCGAACACTTTGTCCTCAAAGGCATAAAGTAATTCTTTACAGAAAACTGTCTGTAATTGGTGACTTTTCCCTTAGTGTCCATCTTAATGAATTTACGTTTTGTACCATACGTCTTTACTAAGTTTCTATGCAAATTTTCACTCCTATAGCCGGGAATTGTAAACCTAGTGCTTGTTCTAGTTTCTCAATAGAGATATCTCGAAGCTGACTTAGTTTAACAATTGTTTTTAGAATAATGACTTGTGAATATATTACTTTTCGTACAACAAATATCCAGAGCCTCTATATGGACTGTTTCTTTATCGGTTTGTTCATGTTGTTTGGTTTTGGTCCTGACTTAACCCTTTCTCTGAAATATGGAATACGGTAATGCTGTGAAAGTGCTGAATTCTAACGACAAGATCGATCGAATGTGTTGTGAAAAATAAACTCCATACTCCAAATTTATATTGGCAAAATTGAAGTCGTCTCTTTTGTCATAAAGTCTGGTAGAAAGTTGACCATTAGTGTCATATTTGAATGTCAAGAAATGACGAAGGGAAAGCTGCGTCTGTTGTTTCCTTTATTTCAAGTTCTTTAAGATATATTGAAGATTTCTCAATATCTGACGAACGAAAGATTACGAACGTAACTCAACGTAGGCATACAAAGCAAACAATATGATCGTTTATTGCCTGAATATCCACATAATTTAGTTATATTTCGTTACTTTACCGTTTATTGCCTGAATATCCACATAATTTAGTTATATTTCGTTACTTTACCGTTTATTGCGTGAATATCCACAGACTATAATTATATTTCGTTACTTTACCGTTTATTGCGGGAATATCCACAGACTATAGTTACATTTCGTTACTTTACCGTTTATTGCGTGAATATCTACAGACCATAATTATATTTCGTTACTTTACCGTTTATTGCGGGAATATCCACAGAATATAGTTGTGTTTCGTTACTTTTTGAAAATTTGCCATTTTTTTTGTACCTTGTCTTCTCTAAATTCAGTCGTTGTATATATCAATGACCAATTCAAATACAAATGTATGTTATTTTTTTCTGGACTAGAACAATACATAAATACACTCTGTAAACGAATAAAAATGAATGAAATTCAAAACATTTATTTGATACATGTATATTGTTGCTGCGGCATGCACAGTTAAGTCGACTCGACAATTAAGATATTTAGTGAGGCAATACGATGCAGCTAGGTCAGCGTCTGTGTTATTTATGGGTATAAACCAAAAACAATTGATGAAATTATGAAAAGGTAACACTTTGTTCGGTAAACTTGGGTTTGTACCTAGATAAACAACGACGGGTGTCACTAATGGAGCAGGAACTGCTTACCCTTCCGGAGCACCTGAGTTCAACCCCGGTTTTAGTGGGGTTCGTGCTACTTGATCTTTAGTTTTATAAGTATGTTTTGTAGATCGTCGTGTGTACTTTTGGCTATTGTGTTGTCTGTTCGTCTTCGATATACGGATTCTGATTACCCCTTTGGTATCTTCAAATTCTTCTTGATTCAGCCAACTTGAATGCATTGACTATATCAAGTAAGATTAATTAGGAATGATGTGAATTGCTTGCTCTTCCGAATCGTCTTTCAACGGTTCTTCCGGCTGAATCGAAACTCTTGCTTTTGTCTTGGGGATTTGTTGTGCTTGTTTGTGTTTTTGTCCAGTTTTGTTTTTGTCTTGTTTGGTATTTTGTTTTTTATCTGTTTTTGTATGGTGGGTGATGTGCTACTTGACCAGGTTGTGTTGTCTTTCTCTTGACTTTTTGTTTTTCATACTCTTTTTCTCTAAACAGTTAGTTATTAATTCTTATATGCCATGTTACCACAACATTATAGGATTTTAAGCTGTAATTCATTTGAATAAGTTCTAAAAATCGTGCGAAACTGGGACCAGATTAGTTTTGAACTTCTAGATAGGTACATTGTCGCCTCGAGAGTTAATTCCCTATGTTCATTGAGGTAAAAGAATAAAGATTGTAAAACAAATTTAGAATATATGTGATTCTCTGCTGAACCTGGGGTGACATTTCCTTTTTCTAGAAAGCGAACAAATGAAGTGATATCATCTTTATTTACATATATTACAGGTATATATAGTAGTCAGCGCTTGGCTTTAACAGACTAATACATAATTCCACCTCGGATGTCTATATAAAGATCCAATATTCTTAAATGATTTAATTTCCAACAAATACTCTTCGTCTCCGATGTAACCTGTTGAACTTGCTCCTTATACGTTTTATAGTTCGCGGTTGGCGAATTATGTCAGTTACTTTATAAGGGGTTATAACAGGATCGCCGTTTAAATAAACACAGTCTCCAAGAATGTAACAGCAGGAAATTTCAGTGTGCGTAAGTAAGATATATATGAATCAAGTTTTATGTTGGAAAGATATAATAAATAAATGCGTATCAATAATATATGATTTTGGTAAATTTCAAGATTATTCATACAAGCTTTAGCACCAATTTAGAAAATATATAATTTATTTGTTGCATCAAAAAAAATATCATTGGATTTAGATAACGAAATTATGATAACTTGAACTGCGAACGAAAATATATGATATGATTCCATTTTTATCGCTACAAATGTGATTTCGAATACTTTAGAATATGCATTAGGGACCGACCGTTTAACTTGAAAAGGGGTTGGGAAGGGGGGGGAGGTATACTATGGTTTTTTCCTAAGAAAATATTTTGATGCTGAATTTTCAAGGAAAACCTATTTTTGCAAGCAAAATGCAAGGAAAACATATTCTGATGCAAGATTTTCAGCCATAAAAATAGCATTTTTTTTACTGCAGGGTAGAAACCATAGCCCCCTTTCAAATTAAAATGTCAGTCCCTTACTCGCTTTCACTATTTAATTTTTGTTACCTGGATACAATGGCATTTTCTGTGGCCACTGTCAAATTGCTGTTGGCGTTCATTGGAGGGAATTTGTATCTCATGTGAAGTTCCGTCAATTGCAGACACAACGTTAGGCATATCAGAGCAATACCATTTCTTTTGCCACCAGACTGGGATGGTTGGCCACTGAATTTTACGATTGCACATTTTCTATAAGTCTACCCATGTTGAATGTAAAACTCTGTCAACAGTCGAAACACTGACACCAACGCATAAATAAATAAATAAATAAATAAATATTGCACGGTCCGTGTTATTTAATTGAGTGAATCCCATGATCATCGATGAGCTAAAACAATTGTCGAATGTTGTCCGTTGCTGAGCATGAGCAGTATAAAACTAGCGCTCTTAAAAGAAAACGACAAGTAAAACAAAGTGGAAATATTTTAAAATAACATTACTATCATTTGAAATGTAGATATGTATAATATGTAGAAAATTGTAGAAAAGTAGATGAATGGATTTCAATCTGAGATCCCTAAAATTCACATCACATTTTCATAAATTATATAAAGTTTCCCCTTTTGCGCCCAAATTAAACTTTTAACTTCTATCAGTTCCATTCTCTTAAATCAAAGGGAACTATCCATCCGGTGCCTTGAAAATGCGTTCTGTCATGTGCATAAGTTATTGTTTGCATGATTGACAGACACTATTCATCATATTGTTTTCTAGCTTCTGAACTGTCGATCGAGAAAAAAATGAAATATTCATATAGCAACATTGTAGTCAGTCAATGGAGTTTGAAATTAATATTTCGCATGCACAATAGCGACCCCACACAACAACGTGTGGAAAATAGAAATATCCTTCTGTGATTTAAATGCGTACTAACTGCATTACATGTAAGCTGTATGATTCTGTTTGATAAAGTCCTATAACTAGAACAGGGAACAAATGTACACTAGAGTTAAATAATGTGGTAATACAAAACCGTACATGCATGAACAAATTTCAAGGTATATTTTAAATGAAGTTGAAACAAGTCACCCTTTAATATCAATTCGGTTGTATTTCATTTTGACGATTTTAATTACGGAAGACGGATCACAACCATATTTTTTTTTAATAATTGCAACTCAGCTGTTTTTTTTTCCATAACATATACACTGTCGTCAAAGTGCTCCGGAATTGTTCTGTTATCTTCCGGTACAAGTCAATTAGGCTTGTTTGACATACAGGCGACGACAAAAAGTAAGTATTATGATCATATAGAATTATTATATCTTGAATCCAGAAGATGTCGTTATTGGTCGATTACTTTTTTTCCCTATATGTTTCTGTGATTAATTTAATAGATTACTCAGATATAGATAAAATGGTGGACATAAACAATGAAAAATGCTAATAATGAGATTGAAATCATCAAATAAAGCTATAAAAAGTAGCCTATATGTGTAATTAAAGTACACAAACCCTTTGTAATGCTTATATACATGATACTTTGCACTGGCGTGCCACCATGTATAGTTTTAGACTTACTACAGTAAAAAACACAATGCTTATTTACATACATTTGTTCCGGCTCTGTCAGCCACTACTTTCCGGTTGGGTCCCAAAAATTGTGTTTCAGTAGAACCGGTTTTGTCTATGTAAAAAATTGAAAGAATAGCGAAAACAGCTCAATATCACAATTATGTTTCCTTTTTGTAATTTATTTAAGGTTCATTATAACACTTGTCAAGGGTATGTTCGACTTGCAAATTGATAAACAGAAAAACAAATTGTCTTCAATGAATAAAAGTTGTGGAAAAAAAAACAACAGCACATAGTCAAAATATTTTACATGTGGATGTTTTGTATAACATTAAAAGAAAGAAATACAAAACGGTTTGTGCAGAATTGGCATTCGCCAAGTCACCTTCGACAGAATGGTCATGATTTTGTATAGAACTTATAATTCTTTTTCTATATTTGCTATGCAGTTGGATTATTGCAATATTCAAAGAGTGTTTGAACAAAAGTAGGAACTCTCACTGTTTATATAGATATCAAGTAACTCTTATTGTTTTGGATAAATTTTGGTTTTCAAATAATATATTGAAGGACAATAAGAAATTTTGATTAAAAAAATAATAAAAATAAAATAAAAATAGGGAACTGCATTGGTAGCGTAATGGTTAGCGTGCTCGCCTCGAGTGCGATAGATTGTGGGCACGAGCCGCGGTCTTGTCTAACAAAAGAATATACAATAAGAATATACAATTGGTATTTGTTGCTTCTCCGCTAAGAACGCAGCATTAAGGAGAAAGAGCAAAGACTGGTTGGCTCGGAATCAGAATAATGTGTTCGAGTGGAGCGACATATCTACCCAATGACTGTTGTTACCATCACTTAGTCCCCGTCTTCCGTCGTCTTTCGTTCGTCGTCTGTCGTCCATTAACTATTCACATTTTAATCTTCTCCTCTGAAACGCTTCAACCAAATGAAGTGAAACTTAGTAGGAAGCATCTATGGAAGGTCCTCTGTAATGATTACGCATTTCGTCCCGATCCGTTAACAAACATGGTCGCCACAAGCGATTCTTGTTTCTGATTGGCAGATTTTGAAAAACAAATCTTCTCCTCTAAAACTTCTTAGCCAAATGAATCGAAACTTGGTATGAAGCAACTATGGAAGGTCTTCTATAAAGATTGCTCATTTCATCCCAATCCGTCAACAAACATGGTCTCCACAGACAATTCTTGTTTCTAATTGGCCGATTTTATAAAATCTTCTCCTCTCAAACTGCTTAGCCAAATGAACCGAAACCTGGTAGGAAGCAACTATGGAAGGTCTTCTATAAAGATTGCACATTTCATCCCGATCCGTTGACAAACATGGTCGCCACAGACAATTCTTGTTTCTGATTGGCCGATTTCTAACAATCTCCTTCTCTGAAACTGCTTAGCCAAATGGGAAGCACCTATAGAAGGTTCTGTCTGTATTAAGTTTCCTCAAAGCAGAATAAAAGGTGAACGACATTGGTCTGAGCCTCTATTTTCGGTGAGCTAGCAATATAAAAATCCAACTCAGCGTGTTGGTATAGAACATTTTTAGCGAACGTCATCATCATCTCATTGAAAACTAACTTGTTCTCCTCACTGGGTTAGTTCAGGTACTTCAATAAAAAGTGACGGGGTTAAACTAGTACAAATGTATACAGTAGATTTTTCTAAGGCATTACTCTTATTTAATAAAAACAATAGAAAGCGAAAATCGCACGATTTTTGCACGACGATCGGGCAATGGTCGAGCGACCGTCGCCTAAAAGGTATAATTAAGCCTAAAAGGGGTTATTGCTTTACCATGAGACAGACAAGTTTTGGGAGAATTTAATCATTTATTTTTTTTTACATATGAAATCAGAAATGTTCCATTCAATATCCAGTTTTACGTAAGTATTATACTGCTTGATTTTTCTTAGTCAGATTATTTTTTTCTCTCCCAAGTCTAACACAATTATTTATTTGTGTGAAAATTTAAATCAGAAATATTATAAAAAAAAAAAAAAAAATGAAAAGCACCCCTCCTTGAAGTATATCTGTAAATAGCGTTTGAGGAAAATATGTATTTTGTATGCAGACTAATGTCACTGTGCAATCATTATTTGGCGAGTGATATTAATTTTTAATCGTTTTAAACACTGAAATGAAAAAAATATATATCTAATCACTTACACTTAATGAACAATTGAAGACAAATGTTGCAATAAGGTCTTTACGTAAATTAACATTGTTTCGTTATGTTACGGGAAGATACGTTCGTTCGTCAGTTATCGAGAAATCTCTATTAATGGAATCCAGTTAACAAAGTTCGTCTTATTAATTGGCAGAACATCATCAATATACCTGGGTGTGAGATTAAAGGCTTAAGCCTCTCTACTTGTTTTTGTCTTTGATAAGTTTTTGTATAAACTCAGACTCATAGGAGTATAGAAAAAGTTGGAGAGGAGAGGGTCATAGTTTGTTCCCATAGGCATGCCTAGGTTCGAACTCGACAAATATATGTTATCGATAAGGAACTCCAACATTTTGATGGCTTCATTTTATGTGTAGCACTGTTTACCTTTCGTTTCGTGCTTGACAAAATAAGTTAATTCGTGACCCAATACTATAAACTTGTAACGTTGCCATCATTTTTTAAAGTAAAATGCGTTGTGAATAATTTACTTTAAAGAGGAAATGAAAGTGTGAAAGGTAAAAAAGTCAAATATTCGGCTAGATGAAATTTTCGAGAATTAAAATTATCCTCTTCTTTCAGTATCCACTTTTGATTGATTGATTGAGTGAGTGATTGTTGTTTAATGCCAATTCAGCAATTTGTCAGCTATATTATGGCGAGAAGAAGTTAATTATTAATGAGATGATGTTGAGGTCCGCTTTGTTCTAGACCAACACGCTGAGTTGGATTTTTATAGTGCTAGCTCACTGAAACAATAGTCCGCGGGTCAAAATGTCACTCCATTCGGACACATTATTCTGATTCCGAGCCAACCAATCTTTGATCTTTCTCCGTAATGCTGCGTATGCCAATTTTATAGTCCTTGGTATGACCCGACCGGGGCTGGAACCATAATCTACCGCACTCGAGGCGAGCACGCTAACCATTACGCCACCGATGGGGTGCTTTTGAATGATATTACCACGTGAATACACTTTGTCACAGTATGATAGTAGTCCTCCTTTGACTGCGTGCAAAATTTAAGTCATAGTTATAGATAGTTCTTTTGTTGACCAAGTAGAAGAACCGGGAATATACCTCTCTAAATATTGATTCGTCTAAAATTTTGGTATCCAATATAAAGTAGATAATTCACAATTTTCTTCATTTATCGGAATATTCAGTGATGACATGAATGACTTGTGATTTTCCAAAATGTCTTCTTTGTCAAAATTAGTATTTTTGTAAGGTTTACCAGAGTTCTTGGAAATATCAAGTTCTTCATATTGCTCGTTTGGCGTTAAACAACAATCACTCACTTCACTATTCTTTCTTATTTACCAAACCTTATTTCTTGTGGTTTTTGAATATTTTTATGATGTTTACCTATTTGAAATTAAGCATGTTTGTAAGCTCAACTGGCCAAAACGGCCAAGTTAAGTATTATCATTTAGTGTCCGTCGTCTGTTATCCATAGCTTTTCATTTTAATATTTAATCCTTTTTTTAGAAACTGTAAAACCAAACGCTTTAACTATTTTACGTTATAAAGTTTTGAGACTATTTTGTAACGCGTGCATATATAGTACATGTTTATACAAAACGCTTACCTTACCATGACCAGACCCAAAGGGTCATGTTAGGTTTTATCATCACATTGTGTCCAGCGTGGTCTGTAAATATTTAACATTAACATTGGAGGGAGGTAGGAGTGGTGTTTAATTTTATATACATTTACAGTTTTATTCCTATGAGTGGTTGTGTAGGTATGGGCCCCAGTGCACTGCTTTGCCTGGGGGTCGTGATGCTGTTAAGATGGCCCTGCTTTTATTGTTATTATCCAAAAAGCAGTAGAGAGGGTCTACACGTGTAAAATGCTACGGTAACGTTGTTGTTTAGATATTTCAGCAGATAAACAATACAAATTAATTTGTGAAGAAGGAAGCTTTTAAAACACATCTATAAAACATGTATTTAAGGAAAATTATTATTACGCTGAATATTAAATGAAAATGAAAACGACGATTGTATTATATGACGTTTACTGTGACGTAACTTATCTGGAATATTTACACGTCCGCCATCGATATTACAAAAACCCTACGTCCTTAAGTGTTTTAAAATAATCGTTTTTTAGCATTTGTTTATTAAATTTTTAAAAATGCTATAGAACAACGGGATTAAATACGATATTTTCATATGGCAAAGAATATATAGGGATTGAACGTATCAGGAAAAATCCCATAGAACTCGGAAAAAGGAGGGTTTCTTGCATATTTGGCTTTTCAATCTATTCGCACATTTAATTAAATAAAATTCAACACTTCGCCACGCATTTTTCTTGAAGAATAGGATATCCCCAATCCGCCCGTTCCTTTATTACTTGTATTGACCATCGTTATGCCGTTGATCTGTTCGGTCTTTGTGGTCACGATGCTAGTTTCTCTTTAATGTGATCACGTGACCTCTGTGATTGATTCCCAATATATTTTTTTTCATTTTGAGTAGATCACACATAATTGTATTGGTTTATGGCTTAAATGAGTAAAATTAATGCATTTTCGCGTGTAAAAAAAGTAAAAACACGGTTTTTTTTAATGGATTTTCAATTGATGGACAACCTTAACATGACTGCTTTGTCCATTCTTGATTGCCCCTTCGGTTTTCTCTAAGTCTTTTACGTAAATCACAGAATTCCCTTTACGTCTAGTTAGGTTGAATTGATTAAATGTAAAATAAAGTCTATCTGACAACAGATAGCTATACATTTGCATAATTCAATATATTATGCCCCTTGTGTGTGCCATAACAACCATCAAGGTAACTGGACATGAAATGTCGTGTAACTGTACGGAAACACAACACCTTTCACGGTCGACTATATATTGGAAAGATTTACAACTTTACGTATTACTTCTAATCTAATAATGTATGATATCTTCACAGTTAGGTTAGAGAGTTACCGTGTTCGCCTCGTGTGTTGTAGATCGTAGGTTTAAGCTGCGGTCGGGTCAAACCAAAGACTTGAACAATTGGGATTTGCTGCTTCTCTGCTAATCATGCCGCATTGAGGAATCAAGAATGATTGGCTCGAAATCAGGATAATGTGTCCGAGTGGAGCAACATGTCTATTCACGGACTGTCGTTTCAGTGATCTAGCACTACAAAAATCAAATTCAACGTGTTGGTCTAGTACAAAAGCAGCCATCATTCTCATCTCATCGAATGTATCTTCCACTCGCCATGATATAGCTGACAAATTGCTTATTTTGGAGTTTAATAAGAATCATTCACTCATTCTTATTTAGATAAGAGTTATCACCTGTCCACTAGATCTCAACATTTTCTTGATGACGATATCTTCAATATAAGTTTCTCCTTAATCTTGTTTTGGTTCTTCTGCTAGTAAAACATCGTAATTCAATAATATTCAGAACTGGAATGTTATTCTTGATCAGAGGGTTAAAGCCAGATCCCCCTAGGCCATGACTAAATTTGCACGTGTAGTTGTTGACTTCTTTGTATAATAATAAACAATAATTGATTTTGTTTGTTATGCATTACACATTTTTAAATTAAAAACAATTTATTTAATGTGTGACAGTGTCCCTTTCACTGCTCTAGACAGCAGCTTCCAACAAAAAATAAAATATTGTATGTTCATAGCATTTCACAATGTTAGCCATTAAGAGTTCTCGGTTTTCTGCTTTATTTACATAAGATCTAGCAATTTCTGTTACATACATCAAGTGGTCGTCGTAGTCGTATAGTACACTGTATTGGATTTATAACTATCTATGCAATGAGTGTTTATCACCACTAACGTTGTGAGGCCGAATCCCGCTCATGTCGAGGTGTACTCGATACAACATTATGTGATAACGTTTGTCAGCGACTTGCGGCGGGTCGATGGTTTTCTCTGGATACTCCGGTTTCATCCACTATTAAAACTGCATGACCGCCACGATACAATTGACATATTGTTGAGTTAAACATCATAACCCTAACCCTAGGCTGTTACACCCAGTGAATCCTTTAAGTTGTTTTGGGACCGAATGGAAACATACAGCTATTGTGGAGACGTTGGGTCTTGGTATTTCTAAGGTATACGTTAATACGAAGCAGAGATGAGAATCTTCTTTCTGGTGATGCTATAGTGACATGAATAGTAAAGCATATTTTCATTAGTTTAAGAAACGTAGACTATATATTCTTTGTGACAGGCGAGTGACTCATATATTGACAAATTAAGTTATTAGGTGTAGCTTCATTAATTCTGGAAGTTGTGTTAAGAATGATATTATCGGGAAATATCTTTTTACTCCAGTTGGCATTGCCTGAAATTTCTTATTTGCGGAATTGAGAAGTGATTATAGATCCCGTACAATGATCAATTCCTCTTTGTTCAAAACATACCTCAGTTTAACCTACTGCTAAATCTAAAGCCTCATAGTACTGGTTTGGGAAAGACAACTTTTCGTGCTTCAAACTGGTGGACTCTAACCCTTCGTCTGGTCTTTTAGTAACAGCGATACAAGCTATATATAATTTCCCCACTTTTTGATCAGAAATGTATCATTTCACCAGTATTGTACATGTATACTGTTATGTGGTCTTTTGAATTAAAGAGAATATGTACATTTTATTATTTTCAAACTACCAAGCTTACACAGAACCTTCTACATTACACATTTTTGTCACATTGGTTTCAGGGATTTCCAGACACAAACGGGCATTTTCAATGTGGTATACTTAGGGGTTTGCATATTCAATCCACAACTCCTCATGTCCGCTCAAATGAAACCAACCATATTATTACATTTATATTTACAGGAGCAGAAGTTCTAAATCTGCTGTTTTATGCTTATTCGCGTTGCTTTCTGGGGTAGAGTCAAACATAGATTTTCAGTGTGGATCAGAGGAGGGGTGTACAAACCAGCTGCTCCGGAGCCACCAATAGTATTTAGTTATTTAATGGTTGCGGGTGCAATAGACTGGAATATTTGCCCTGAGGTCCTGTCAATGACCAAAGGGCAAATGTTCCAGTCTATTGCACCTGAAACCATTAAATAACAGATTTATTACCTAATACCTTACCAAGAAAGTGTTTTTCTTTATGTCAGCAAGACATTACCAAGTCCTAATTATTTATATTTATACTGGATACATCTCCTTGGCCTTCAATAAATATAGCATCCTGACACTGTTCCACACTCCACACAATCAATGATCTATTGATTCAAATGAATTAAACTAGCGTCCAGATCGGCATCATTTATGGACGGAAACCTGTCCGCTTCATGTGCAGCCATTGTTGTTTATGCCGCAGACGACCAATTCCGAGTCGATTAATTAAACAACGAATTATTTGATTGGCCAATCGGCAAAACTGAAAGCCAATCAGAAATCGTGTTCAAAGGTCAACTCGGGTCGGTGCTATAGACGCCACGTGCAGAATATTGCACAGTACAATAGTTCATCGGGAGTGCAATAGATCGACAGGCCCATTTTAACAGCGAAAAGTATATAATACTAAAATTTGACTCAATAAAACAGAAAAATACACTTTAATAGGTAATAAAAGTAACTAAATTTGCAATTTTGTTTTATAAAGAACTGAAGTTGTGCAGCTGCTATTTCATTTTTTTTTATCAAATTGATTTCGTTGTTTCCAGGAGCCAAACAGGGAATAATGTTTATCAGACCACTCAACAGAAACCGAACAAATTTTCACATTGTCTTTTATAAGAATTGACTGTAATCCTCTTTTTATTATTAAACACATTGATTTCTGGGGTTTCCCAAAGCCAAGGAGAGATTATATATGTGGTCCGCATGGGACGGGTACACATTGCTAATCCACATATACTCCTAACTCTCCAAAAGAGGTCAATCAAATTTGCACACTGTCGCTAACAAGTACTCAAATTGTGCACCCAAGTTCTTTTTATTTTTTATCACATTGATTTCCGGGTATTCAGATGCAGATCAAAACATGGCTTATTAATGAACCACAGTAGTCATTGATTGATTGGTGTTTAATGTCAACTTAAGCAATATTTCAGCTATATCGTGGCGTGAACAAATTTCATGTTAACATAGAAGACAATTAGAAATAAAACATACTCAGGGTTCGCGAAATTGCATATGGGTTTGGTGGTCCTAGTGAAAAAAATAGCAGTCCTCATTAATTTTCTATTGCAAAATTCCAATCTTCTGCAAGTCCTTAGCAAAATCTGCCAACATTTTGCTGGTCATGTCTGACAGGACTGACACATTTCGTGAACTCTGATACTTGTCTATAAAACAAATGTGGTATATGTAGAAATAAAAAAGGCATCAAATGGATAAAACCATTATTTAGAACGTGAAACTATATTTTGGTATATAAATCGATTTCTTTTGACAATTTCAAAATTGTGTCGTCTGCGACATTTGTAAATAAATCAAATATAGTATTGACATTGTAGAATGTCTGACGAATATCAGAAACATCTACGCAGTCAATTAAAACATGTCTTAGTGAGTAACTGAAATAACACGGAATACATTCCAGTCGTTCCTCATTATTTAATAGATAAATATGTGTCAATCTGCTATGTCCGATACATTGGTCAGGACCACCTTTTCCGTGCAGTTTTGAACGTAACAACAAGTAGTATTGCCAAGTAGGGAATGTAATTTCTTGTAAATTTGCAGGTCCCAACTGTATTGCCAGCGTTTTAAAATATATTTCATAATAAAAGGTTTAAAATAAGTATAAGGAATAGTACAGGATCACCCAATGCGTCCATGGCTTCCTGGTCAACGACTGTGTTCCCATGGATACATATATGACTACTGATCCATGTCAAAATGATATATTTACCAATAGCAACAAAGTGTTTATCAATGTCAACTATTTTTTTTTAAATGGAAGTGTTTTGAGTTTTGCAGCTCGCAGGCAAGAAAGAGAATCTGAACAGATCATGAATTTACTCTTATCAGAAGAGGCAACGAACTTCAAAGCAAGATGTATTGCATTGACTTTTACACAAAAGATCGAACTGGCAGATGGTAATCGAAGAGAATAAATCTGCTGTCTGAAAACAGCTGCCGATGCTACCCGTCAGTATACATTACAGAGTATCCATAGTGGGTGTAGTGTTTGCAAAAGGGGACACCCCAGCACGCCAAACTAAAGACCTCTTTCGTAGATTACGAAAAAGATTAGGCGCAGTATATCTGCTAAAAAAGACTAAATATTTCGTCCTTACCTATCAGTTGCAGTCGAATGGCGTTGACCCGGTTGATCCATCCCTTCCCTCATTTCTACATGTATAGAGCTTTTATATATTGTTAAACTTATTCTCGTCTTGAATATAGCTGGGGACCGGGCGGCTCAATGAGTTATGTCGGATCTAACAACTCACACAAGCCTGTCACCAATACGGCGTGGGTTCACGCCCGGCTTTGTAAATTACAAAAAAGGGTGCACTCGACTCGCAGCCGCAAGTGATCAAGTTTACCAGTTGCTTGCCCA
>MJUT01055065.1:208982-221349 GCA_002080005.1 Gigantidas platifrons
TTTTGTTTGTTTGTTTGTTTGTATCTTTCAGTGAACAAATACTGTAAATTCAGAAATTAATGCGATATCTTTATTAAAGCGAATACTTTTTCTCTTAGATTTTTTTTCTTCTTTTCTTAGCGGGCTTTCTGATGGTTTGGTGTCTGTTTAGTGTTACTTCGAGACATATAAATGTGCGCAATTTTCACTGTATCCTTTTTTGTTGGTATCTTGTTATTTTAGAAATAATTAGGAAGTTGTTGTACATTTTGACCGTGCTACAACATCTCAGTCTGGAAGTTGTAGTACAGTTAAGCCCCGCCACTGTGTGGGTATCAGGAGTTATTGTACACCTAACATCAAAGGGAATTCACACACATCATAATACAAATGTAATTAAATGGATCAGTGAATTCAGATGTAAAGTATTTTACCTGTCCACCCTAAATTATAAATGAAGGTTTCAATTGAACTACGACCGATAGCTACGCCCGACCAACTTAGTCTGAATCTACAATAAATATGCTGTTCATATCAACGAGGATTTTTGCTGATAAGCTCCGCCCACAAATTTTGGCGGTAGGCGCTACCGCAAATTCCCCTATAAAAGTAAAATATAAAAATGTCTTTGTAACACGATTTACAACAGACGTGTACGAGTATTATTGTATGATTGATATCAGACAAGGATATCCCTCAAAATCCCTTAGGCTTATTTTGAAACTTTCCCACCTGGCCCCTCCCAACCATTTCTCTTTCTCGCTGTGTGGGATGTATAAAAATATCAGATTCGAGTTCACCCCAGAGGTCAAAAGTGCTCATCAAATCAACATCGCGCTGCTAAAATCCTTACTGTGAAGTATACTGAAGCAGTCTGTGGAAATATTTACGAAATGTGTGCAAAAAAGATAATGTGTGCAAAATGGTAGTTGTTCGATTCGTCCCGCACTTCTAATGGACACCTTGCTTAAAGGGATTGTACCCCGCAGCGGAGAATCTATATTGGTATGTCTCGTCTTCAAACTGTACCAATCTCGAAATTTTGACATTTTAAATCTCGAAATTTCAACCTTTTATTCTAAAAATAACGACTTTTATAAACTCAAATACGAATCGTATGATGTACCCCTATAGAACGCCGTTTTCAGTGGGTGAGTGAGTGAGTGAGTGAATGTTGCTGAACGCCAACTCAGCAATTTTCAGCTATATCATGGCGAAAACAAGATAAATTTCAATACAATGATAATGAGGTACGTTTTGTACTAGACTAACATGCTTAGCTGTATTTTTATAGGCTATCTCACTGAATGAATAGTCCGCGGATAGACATGTCGCCCCATTCTAACACATTATCCTGAGTCGAAGTCTTTATCTTAATGCTGCGTGCTTTCCGTATTTTCAGAAATTCATATCGAAATGTCATCAAAAGGACTTTTTTGAACAAGAAGTGTGCATTAAATAAGCTTTAAAGGCAGTTTCCTGCATCTGTTATCACAGTACAAATTAAGTCCAAGCAGAACGTATAATTTATAAGACATTGTTAGCTAGCAATCTCTAGTCACGGCATTTATCGAAGCAATACAAATGTATAATCAACTTTAAGCCGCCACTTCTTCTCTGAGACAACCGAATTAGTATCCATTTTTTGAGGATTTACAATAATTTCTACTAATATTATTATGATATTGCTTGTCCAGTTGAATATTCATGATCAGAAGCTATGCATTATGACGATTAATTATTTGATATAAAACGACTAAAATAAGATTACCATGCGTTATTTGTATTCCCCCTGGGATACCCCTGTGAAATATCAGATTAGATTCCAGCGTTGGTAAGACTGATATTGTGTGTCTGTGTATAGAATTTAAAATGGCGATAACCGATAAAGTAAGTTATCTATGCTTAAAATTTGATGAAGTATTTATTCTATATCATTTTGATTATCTTTTTTTATATAGTACATAATATATATTGCACTCACTTCACCATTGTCATATACAAATATTTATCTATCCTGGGGGCGTATTATAGTCACTATACGGATTGCTAAAATTATTTTCACCATGTTCCTTGACATTTGGATTGTTTACGAACGAGGAATGTTAAACAAGCATGGTAGATATTAATAATTTCTTTGTTTAAAGTAATTTGCTTCCTGGTATTTAAATATATTTTATAGAGAAAACATATTTTATATCGATAAAATAATACATATGTACATAGTATTGTTTTTTTTCATAGATAACAATAGTGACATAGTCTCTCGTAACTCTTGTATGTTTTTAATATGTGTGTTTTATTTTTATTCATAAGTTGTAAACCACGAGGTGAGACTTTACATTTCAATCAATCACAATTGATTTCAGTTTTACACCAATCTTTCATTTCCTCTCCATATTGTCTGTCATTTTAATTATATTACATAGAATAAGGTGGAAGTTAATTAGCAGCGGGGAAAATCTGCAAAATTAATAGATTTTGCAATATATACTGCTAATTATAATTAGTGGATCAGTGTGTAATTAAACCACAGCTCTTCGTCAGTAGACGTTGAACATCAATTAGTCAGAAGTATCCGAAAGTGTGCCCGGAAGCGAACGAGTGAGACTATTAATCATTTTGTTAAAACCACATAGATTGATATACATTTTGTCAGGATTCTTGGGGGGGGGGGTAACCCAATATTTACAATTACAAATCTTAGGATATTCTGAGATGAGACATACTGTACATAAATGTAGATAAGTATATTAAATTGTCGTCTTTACTTGGACTTGTTGACTTGAATTTGCTTATTAATTACATCAGTATTAATTGAGGAAATATTTGAATCCCCCAAATTGACCCTCTCAAGATTTACGTTTTTAGGTAATGTTGTGTTTCTACTTTTCATTTCATTTAGTTCACGCATATGTTTTAGTATTTGTTTTTCTGAGTCAGCTATTATAATTATTTTTGCTATATTTTGTACAATTCATTAAAAAAAAAAAGAATCAATTATGAACAAAAAAATCCTTTCTAAAAATAATATCCTGAAAATATATTTATCTCGAAAAAACCAAGAAGGAAGTTGTGTGCTCAAGCACACACATATATAAACACAAAACTTCTATAAATCGTAGTTATTGATTTGCTTTTCCCAATCCAATGCATTTAGCATTAGCATATTGTACAACACGTCTTAGAATGGGTGTATATTAACCAAAGGATATGTATTTGACAAACAGCTGACAAAAAAATCACTGATTTTACCATGTTAATGAAAGGCCAATTATTACATTTAATGGTTTGTCTACAAAAATTGGTAATTGATTTCACTTCTCTATTAATTAATTTGTACCACAAGATCTAGACCAATATTGGAGTGGCATACTTAGAATTCCCTTCTATAAAAAATAATATATATAGACAAATACTTAATTTATATGTATATTTATATATGTTCTACTGACACAGTTATAAATGATGACAAAGGTCATACAGGGTCATATTTTCGAAATAATCTCGAGTGGAGAACCACTTATGTAAAAAGTTGACTTATTATAAGAGGATGCACTTAAAACTTCATGGCATTGAAACACACACAGACACACAAAAAGTGTAGTTATTATGTTATTATAAGTATTGGGAATAATTAGTCATCAATCATAGTATTTATATGTTATATATATCAATTTGAAGTAATGTATGTGTATTTCAGTTTGTGTTGCCGTCAAACTTGTGGCTGATAGATTTTTCATATTACACAGTGCATTTGTATAATTGTTGTTGCAATTTGTTTTGGATTAAGAGCATTCCATTATTCAAGTAATATATTTTAATGGTCAGAGTGTCTAGACAAATATGGTCAATTTACATATTTTTGTTTAAGATGCAGCTGTATCCAAATGTACTTGCCAATAATCACAGGGTACAGGGTCATACAAGGTAGAGAGATACATCAATCTAAAGTCATAGAAAAATAATGGGGTGGGGTGGGGTGGGNGGGGAGGGTTTACATTTCAAATTGGAATTCAGTAGAACTTCACTACCTGTAGATATAAAGTAATATACAATTATTATATCCGTCCCATTCCGATGACATTATATGTTGTTTTTCCTCTCCAGTTTTCCTTGCATCTTTTTTTTTTACGTTAAAAGGTAGTTCAATTCTACATTGGGGACGAATTTGTGAAATTACTACATGATATATGTGGCCATAAACTGTAGAAAATAGATGCTGTCATTGTGTGAGACCTTCCTTCCATGACGTGTACATTGTATTCCGTGATGAAGTATTTGAAATTATTAACTTATAGTATATATTTTTCATATGTTATATTTTTAACTGATTACAAGAAAAAAAAATTAAAAATAACCGGCGGAGTGAAACAGTTGACTGTTCCCCTACTTCCGGATCCGAACTGTTCCATGCCCGAGAACGATATTCCTGTCAAGCGCACCAGTGACCATTCAGTTCGGTGGATGTGTGGTTATGTGCATGCATATAAGATAATAAAACAGTTATTTCATGCCTGTTCAGGGGACACTCAAAACTATTGTCCCTCTGTGCTAGAGATGACTTGGGAAATGTTGCCTTCGGCCGAATAATAAACTATTTCTAACTTTACGTTGAAGATCTCTCTTAAAATACAAAAAAATACTTTCCTTTATTTAGGATAAACAACTGTTTAAAACATTGAAAACGTGAATTATTTATAGCATTTATTACCAAAAAAAACCAACTAAGTCATTGTTTATATACGTTGTGTATATCTCGTACATGCCGTATTATGTTGTGCTTATTGGTAAACAGATGAATCTTTTCAGCTATGTTCTTTACTGTTATCTATGTGGTGACCATAGGGCAAACTTAAGCGACACTGTTATCTCTCTGTACTTGACCCGTGGACAGTTAGTAGTTATACAAGTTTAAAAAGTTTTTGTATAGTTATAAATCATTCGTGTAATATACACAAAACTGTATTAAAGTAATTAAATTGTAATCACAATCGCCAGTTCATATCATTGAATACAACTTAACCTTTATTTCACCTCTTTTTTTCATGTACTTCCCAGCTGATGCAGTTGGTCGTCTGCAGTGGGTTGTAAAGCATGTTGTAGTAAAGCGCTAGTGCCGTTTTTAATACGTTGCAATTCCCATAGAAACAAACATGTGCTCTGTTTGGTTTAAATTGAAATATCTTTCAGATAATCGCTATCATGGAGAGGTCAGTATTTCACATATCCTCGTGTTATGGGTTTTCGTACTATTATCGATTTTCCGATATAGCGATTGACAGTGTTAACCCTTCATTCATATGACGATTGGAAATTTCAAAGAATGGTTAGTTAAATATTTCTTTGTACATAAGATTGTTTTAAAAGCCATTCCTGAATTTTAATATACTCTCGATTATCTGGCAACTTTTGCTGTCAGTAAAATGGCGTCATATGTTTTCGTAAGAAGTAAAAACAGGGCCGATTATACGGGATGGAAACGAATATAAAATCTGGAAATGGCTGGTTTTAAAATTGCATGGTTCTGGCCATCTACAAATCATACTACAATTAAATAACAGAATGTTTGAAAATGTCTGGTTTTAAAATTGCATGGTTCTGGCCATCTACAAATCATACTACAATTAAATAACAGAATGTTTGAAAATGACCATTTTCAAAATTGATGTTTTTTTAGTGCTGAAACCACATGCACTACTGATGACATGTATTTTATATAAGAAACAGGCACATTTCAGTCAGCTCGTTTGTTTAAAAGTACGATCTCTAACTCCATGAGAGTCACATGACAGGAAGAGCTGGTGTCTGAGAGGCAGACGACATAGTTTAATTTTATATAACCCTTCTGGATTTTTTCCAGCTACTTTATAAATGAAGTAAATTTTTGGCATTACAAAAGTATGGTTCAGTAGGTGGGTTCACTATTTTTGGTACTTAAGTCTTTAAAAGCAATCTTAAACTTTTTTGACAGACGTCACGTTGCAGTCCTGTTTACTATCTAGAAATAGAAACCGGAAGACAGGTAAAACATAATCAAAATAAAATGGATGATACGAAAACATATGACATACAAAAACATATACCATGACGATAGATCTACTTCTTTCAAACAACTGTCCTGGTACATAAATGACGTGTTTTTAGTTTTTGTCATTTACATTGATAAAATAATTTGTTATGTAGATTGATTGTCGCTTCATGTTAGTATATATATATAAGCAGTATTTATTACAATTTACATGAGTAGAACGAATCTATTAACAGAATAGCATACAGGTAATATGTATTTTCCAGTGGCGTAGCTTCCAAAAACCTACAACAAAAATTAGGCGTTTCATAAAAATATATTCAGACATTCTCAGTGGTAATGGCAGAATCAAATGTACATTGCTATATGATTAAAATAGGCCATAACTACTCGTTTTAAAACGAAAAATTGTACATTTTTGTATTTTCCTTACTTAAAATCTCGGTTGCTTCTGGAGGGCTGCGTAGCCCCGACTTTGCCTCGGTAATATTTGTTCCAAGAACTTGAAGATACCAAATGGGTAATTAGAAGTCGTTAATCGAAGAAGGACACACAAGAAAAGGAACAAAAACACGAACAACGATCTACAAATTACTACACAGAAAACGAAAGGTCGAGCAGCACGAACCCTATTAAAACCGAGGGTGAAGTTTTTGCAAGTTTTTTTTTACGTGCATTGGACGTGGCATTATCTAAACACACACCCCGTCTTAAGGGTGATCGTTGTGTTTGATTCAACCCCCTTTCGGTAAAACGGGTCCTATTAATATATCCCGAGGTTCAGCTTCATTACGAAATGTCGTATAATCTTGCAGATAATCATCCAACCAACCGCGGATTAATCCACTGCTCTCTCATGTCAATTACACCTAGTTTGTGATATGTTAATATGAATGTCTCAAACCGCAACATTTCAATTTCTGAAAAAAACCAAAAACGGTTTACTTGTTTATTAGTGCGCATATCATATAGAAAATCGCGGAGCCGAGATTTTTCATGAATTTACAATTTGTGGAAGTCAAACAGGGGAATATTGTTTGCTTTGAAGCCAAAACAGCGGGAAACTTTGAAATTATCATACGATGGACGTGATTGCCAACATAATCATAAGGGCAATACTTTTTAAAGAAGTCTATCGCCGCTGTTGTATCACATCTGAGGTTAGCGTTTAGTGTTGAAACATCACATGAGAGACAGCTTCAAGGAGATCATCCAGGGATTGCAGACGTAAACAGTGAACCATCTGTTTTTATCCGCATTTTACTTGCACTTGTAAATACCAAGCACCTACAAAATGTACGTTGACGTTTGCACAGCAGTATCTGCATTATGGAATTACCACTTCAGATCAACCGTAAGTAGATGTAGATGAGTTCCGAATGCCTGTTAATTCGCGTCCATCTTCTCCATAGAATTCGTAATGTAATTTTAACGGAAACTTTATAGGAGCGATTTACTAGTGGTACACAGAAACTGTTCATCATTTGTTATTATTGCACAAGCTCCACACCAGGTTATAATATTACATGGCCTTAGGCGAATGAAAACTTCGTCATAGAAAATAAACTTTACGAGCCAAATGTTCTCTATGGACATGATGAATGGTCCTAAAATAAATAATTGTCATTTTGTTCTTTCCTCTGCAGATATCCAATTACCACAGTTTAAAATAGTGTGTAAATTTGGCATACACTAACAGACACTGCACAAACATTTGTTTATCGACAGATGTATGACCCCATATATGAATGAACCTAGAAAACGAGCCGATCATTAGGGCTGAAAGTGTTAAGGATTTGTTTATGGGTGATCCTTAACAGTGTAGCATCATGCATCGCATGTTGATCTAAAGTGCATGGAATATAACGTGCCAATTAAACAACTTGTCGCGGGTCTTATCGGCATTGATAAATGATTTCCCATCGGCCCGATAATTACCCACAAAATCAGCAATTGTTTTTATCCACAAATAAATTTGAAAATCAATGAATTATGCAGACTGGCTATTCGGCCATCCACTGTATTGCGCATATCTCGTTTGACATCATCAGATTTCCGGATTTAGTCCTCCATAATTTACAAATTTATTTCTCTCTCTCGACTTTTTCGTCAGTAAAGATACATAATATTTAATCCAACAAAGGATAATTGTTTCTGAAATATGAATACATCTGTTAGCAATGGCCATTTCATGTTAATCAGAACTCTACGTTAATGGTTTATAAAAGGGCTTCATTGGTCAGTTTCATGTTATGATACTCTAACATGCACATTTCTATGACCGAAATCGAAGACCATAAAAAGGGAGATACCGGTAATCAGACTAGACTAATGTAATTGAAACATTTCTGTAATTATACCGAAGATCACAAAAGGGGAGACAATTAGACGGATGTAATTGAAACATTTCTGTAATTATATCGAAAACTACAAAATGGAGACAAGCATGCTAATGTAATGGAGCCATTTCTATAATGTACTATTAAATGTGAAGGTCAACGAATGGTACATGATAAATATGAAAATTTGCCATTTTAGATCATCTGATCTAGTGATGTATTGTCATCATTTTCCGTTCGTCTGTTGTCGTCATTCATTCGTAAATATTTCATAATCTACTGGACCAAATGGTCTTGACAGAATAATTTTGGAGGTTCCTATACATTTTTCGCCATTTGCTTTCCGTTTGAATGGCGGATTGGTCCAATATATGGCTTGGGACAGGCACAAAAATCCTGGCGCTTTTAAACCGGTTAATAGGATCCCAACACTCCCCTCTTGATATTTTGATCTCCAAAGGCAATACGAGAAATGATGATAAGATGAATAAATATGTCTAAACTTGTCAAGATATTCCAATGAGAGTGTACTGTGAATAAATCATTTGTTAATTTCAATAGTGCCACCTATGAAAGAAACACAACAATTCCAGCTTCAATGTTCAAGATGGAAACTTAAAACTTATCAATATTATAGGGATATTGCATGAATATTGGTGAATATTGTCCCTCGCAGTGTATCATATTGCACTCGCACGCGAGCAGTGAATCATATTGCACGAGCGTGCGAGTGCAATATGATACACTGCGAGGGACAATATTCACCAATATTCATGCAATAACCCTTTTATTATATAGTAATCTTTTTTTTTTTCCTGAAGTATTATTTACCTGCTGAAATTTAAGTTTTCGTGTATTGTTCTTATATTGCACTAGGTCAAATATTTGATATTTGCACTAGGGTAATATGATGTTTTGGGAAAACTAGGAAAATATTATGAATACATATTATTTAATTAATTCATTTAATATTGTAACTGAAACATGAATAATAAACATGATAAATATAGTTTCTATCGATCTCAGTTCATTTTTGGAAACGAGCCAGTTGTAAACAATGTTTAAGTCTCTTTTCATGCAATTTACCGTTGACTTCTTTTTTTGTTGATCGATAAAATCTTTCACTTTGCTTTTATCAACAAGCCTATTGATTTCAGATTGTTCAGTTTCAAGGGGTTCGGCTAATTCCCCTCTGCTTAGAAGATATGCGATGTCTTCTTCCGCCATTTTAATTGTTTACAGACGACAAGGTGTAAAATATGAAAATCGACGTTCAGAACACATCCGTATTTTTCATGGAATTTATAAAGAAGAGCGAGACAAGGAGTAAAATATGAGAATATATTGCACGATGTTTCTTAAAGGATTAAATAGGGAAAAAATTATTACTATATAATAATACAATATATTGGTCTCTGAATTTTTGTTTATTCGGCTTATTGCTAGTGCTTAACGCCACTTTCAACAATATTTCAATTATATCGTGGCGGTCACTTTTATTGGTGGAAGAAACCGAAGTACCCGGAGAAAACCACCAACCTGTCTCAAGTCACTGACAAACTTTATCACATAATGTAGTATCGAGTACACCTCCCCATGAGAGGGGGATTCAAACTCACAATTTAGTGGTGATATGCACTGATTTCATAAGTAGTTGTAAACACTACTACCATACGAACCACGACGGTTTGCTGTATTTTGTTTATAACGATATGAGTAGGCGAACTGGGAAGATAATTTAACGTTTTCATAATACCAAAGTATAATATTGTATTCATTCATTCAGTGATGAACATATAAAACTGTACTCGTAATGACAATAAACTGCATACTTAGTATAAATGTGATTTACATAAGTGGATTTACACTCATTATTTCATAGTTATAATAGTTGTACCGCTTTTTATACAATGTTACTAAATATAGCACCACGTTAAATTGTTATGACACATCGTGTCCATGGAGTGTGGTTCAATTCCAGTTAATAAACTAGTCTAAGACTTAATAATAATATAATCACTAGCTATAATCTTGATGAATACAGTTTGTCAGTGACATACGACAAGTCATTGGCTTTCTTTTATCTTTATGATAACATTTGTTGATACAATGATCATGATCATGATGATACACAGTTTACAATTCAAAGTACAACAATAATTAATACCAAATAAGCTATACACACTATGTAAAAAGAAGTCCGGTGTTTTCTCGGGTTTCTTCCATCATGTATACTGAATACCACGATGTAACTAAAATACTGTTAAAACGCTGCTATTTAACACTCTAACTCATGAATTAAGGTGAACCAGTGATTGTTGTTTAATGTCAATTGTGCAATATGTCAACTGCATGTATATCATATATTTGTTGACGACAAATATGTATCGCAAATAACCGGGATATGATTACTCTGTTGTAATGTGTTTCCGTCCTTTTTACCTTGCTTACAACATTTACTGGACCGTGACAATTACCACCGAGTAATACGCATGTGCCTTGTGCAGAGTAGGAACTGCTTACCCTTACGGCTCATTCGAGTTAATCTCGAGGTTTGTAATGAGACCAGTTAATCTCGAGGTTTGTAATGAGACCTGTATTGTTCATATTTAGTTTTCTGCTTTTGTTTTTCTACTGGTTATTGTTCCACGTGATAATTTTACGATTTCTTGATAAGCACTTCCAGGCCCTTACCTCATTCATGACTTATCATCGGGTTTGTTACTTGAGCAACACGACAGGTGCCACTAGAGGAACATGGACTACTTACCCTTCCGGAGCATCTGTGTTCACCCCCGGTTTTTAGTGGGTTCGTGTTGCTCGATCTTTAGTTTTCTGTGTAGTGTTTTGTAGATCGTTGTTTACCCTTTGTCCGGTTTCTTTAAGCCATTGGCTTGTCTATCCTTCGATTTACAGATTCTGATTACCCCTTTGGTATTTCACAACTCTTCTAATACTACCTTTGATTTACAGATTCTGATTACATCTTTGGTATTTCACAACTCTTCTAATACTACCTTTGATTTACAGATTCTGATTACCCCTTTGGTATTTCACAACTCTTCTAATACTACCTTTGTATTTTACTACTGTTTATAGTAAAAAGAAAACCAAACATAAAAAAGTACACCATAAATTAGTTCACAATCGCATCTGAAAATCGTCACAACAAAGACAAACTCGATTCCTCTAACACACGATATATGCATGACTGTTCACTCTCATGGCTTTGTACGTGATTTAGTGTTTTAGTCTTTTAATTTGTTACGCAAATTCAACGATTGTAGACTACATGGCATTTCGTTCTCTATCTTATACGAATCATGTCAACAACAAAAGTCCTTTTTTTTTTATTGCAGAAGAAGAGTACATTTAGAAGAATTACATAAACAGAATAGAGGTTCGTATATAATTGTACTTATATTATAGAACTGAATATACGATAGTCATAAAACAAATTAAATACTATTATTATACTTTATGCAAATTTCTTACATTATCCATTCATTTCATTGGACAAGCGGCATTTGTTAATTTTCACTAACCTTTCATGAGCCCCGCCCATCCCTAGCAACATGTGATAATATTAGCAACCCGCTGAGCCCGAAGTTTGCCGATCCAGACAAATGAACACCCGCTCCGGCCGAGGTTTACCGATTCTTATATAATTATTTCCTCATCATTTCCGTTATCACCAGACGACAACAAACCGTCATGGCATTTATTGACATATCTCTGAATTAATGAAATAAATTGAAGCGTACAGGAAGCCAAAAGACGCCTGATCTTTACGTTTTAAACTGGAAGCCTTCATATGACGTCATGTTGTTAATGTTCCAAATTCGTCAACAACATTTCGCGAAATTTTAATTCGTGCGATTTTTAGAGAATGAATATACAAGAATGATATATTTTTAATTACAATATTGAATTTAAGAATTTTAAGTATTGAACGGTATTAAAATTTAATGCCAAACATTTCAAACAACAACTGCACTGTAAATTTTCATTTTTTTTT
>MJUT01055065.1:231278-243647 GCA_002080005.1 Gigantidas platifrons
CCTATCTTTTACCGACTACAGCATTTAAATTGCTACTATATTTTTATTTCCCTTCAATTATAAATGGGTAATCACCTAATCAATGAAAAACTTCAAACAGTAACTCAATAAACTGGATAAATTGAAAATTCTGATGTTGACAAACTTTTCAAAGGATTGAAGAGTTCTACAAAGGGCAACAACTCTTATATGAAAAAAGGGTGCACCATTTACAAAAAAAAAAATATCACTATGAATACAGTTATTTTCCCTCAATTTTATGGTTTTGGTTTCTAGTAAATACATAAATCTACATTAAATACACTATAAGAATCGTGTATATGACCAATTTCAAATGTTAATGTCTAATTTTAATTTTCAAATTTTAAATGTCTAATGAATATTCATATCGAACTTTCGGAAAAGTATCTTTTACCATTTTCATATAAAACACCGTAGAACGATGCCATCCGAGACCTTTTATTTTCGCGCTAAAATGGAAACAAAAAAAATGTTAAATTCTGGAGTTATCGCCCATTGATGTATCGTCGCTACCCTAGGTACTTCCTGTTGGTTGCAGACGCAAAAACAACAGAGTGAAAAATATCAAGATTTGGTGACAAATGATGAAAAAGGTGAGTAAATCCTATGGAAGCATTTTTTCCTAGTCATTGATGTTACATATTTTTCATGCATGAAGAAAGATATTTGCTTAAAATCTTAATAATTGCAAAACATGCAGGATGCACATGTTACAGAAGTGAACTTCCTGTTAGTGAGGGAGCAGTTATTGCAAAGTTAAAACAATTTTACAACAAATTTGTCGGTGATGTTACTGTCAATGATGTTACCTAATATTATGTAACAGCACTGATCCTTTTGGTAACATTACTGACATAATCATGATTTAAAATTCTTTTGATTTAAGCTTAAATAAACTACGTATTTGAATATATTAAAAGTTCTTTAATTTTGTGATAAAATGAAGTGTTTGAAATTAAATAGAAGAACAAAATTAATTGCTATGAAAACAGAATGAGATTATTCGACATTTTTAAGAAATAATAACATCACTGACAAGTTTAGCAACATCACTGACAGTCTGAAAAAAAAACTAAGTATTTTCGTTTGTGGAAAACCTTACTGTATGCAAAATGCTTTAAACATTTCTAAAGAAAAACTTATTGGTCTAGAAAACAAATAAAATGTGTATTTTAATACATATTGTGATATTGAAACAATTATGCATTAAACCACATAACATCACTGACATAAAATCAAAGACACAAAAGAAACAAATGATGAAGAGACTAAGTGTGAAGATGATGAAAAAGATGAAACCGTTGAAAACAAGGACACAAAACAAACAAATAATAAAGAGACTGTGTGAAGATGATGAAAATGAAAAAGATGAAACCGTTGAAAACAAGGACACGAAACAGACAAATGATAAAGAGACTATCTGTGAAGATGAAAATGACTTTGGAAAAGATGATACCTTCGAAATTTCTTGTCCGCCAAGTGATTTACTAGGACAATATGTTGCTGTTGTATATGACGAGACCCCGTATCCAGGTCTAGTCATAGACACCGGTGACACAGATGTTTACGTCAGATGTATGCATAAAGTAGGGAAGGACACCAGAAACGGTTCGTTCTTTTGGCCACAAGCTTTAGTAGATGAATGCTGGTACAGCTTGGACAATGTCTTAACTGTTATTCCAGAACCAGTTAAAAATGGTCGCCACTGTGCTATTGACGAAAACATTTGGGGTAAAATTATTGAGTATCTGAATGATAACAAAAAGGGCTAAAAGCAAACATTTGATGAAGCTTCAAACTCACGTTAAGACAATATGACATGTTTAAATTTTGAGAAGTTGTAGTTATCAAATTTAGTTTAAGCATTATTTTTTTTTAGATTCCTTGTTAGATTTAAAGTTCATTCTATTATTTCCATTTACAAATGCAGGTAGCATTAGGTTTTTAGCTCACCTGGTCCGAAGGACCATGTGAGCTATTGTCATCACTTTACGTCCGTCGTCGGCGTCGTCGTACGTTAACTTCAATCTTCTTCTCTAAAACCACTTGACCAATTGAAACCAAACTTGGCAGGAATGTTTATTGGGTGATTCTCTATCAGGTTTGTTCATTTGGTTCTGATCTGAAATCCAACATGGCCGCCAGGGCCATAAATATGCATTCTTATTGGCTGAAATTTCAAAGATGTTCTTGTCAGAAACTACATGGCCAATGGAACTGTAACTGGATATGAATGGTCCTTGAATGGTCCTCTACCAAATTTGTAATTTTCATGCCAATCAGAAATCCAAGATAGCTGCCACCGCGGAACATAGTTTAACATAGAACCCTATGGGAAAAACAATCAAAGATCTTCTTCTCAGAAACCACGCAACATATTTGATTGGCAGAAATGTTCATTAGATGGTCATATACAAGGTTTTTGTTTTTGGTGCTGATCGGAAATCCAACATGGCTGCCAAGGCTCATAATGTGTTCTGATTGGTCGAAATTTTTAAAATCTTCTTGTTAGAAACCACTAAGCCAATTGAATTGTGACTTTGCAGGAATGATCATTGGGTGGTCCTGTACTAAACTTGTGAATTGTTTGCTGATCGGAAATTCAAGATGGCCACCATGACTCGACTTAGTTTTAACATAGGACCCTATGGAAAAAATGTTTAAAAGTCTTCTCCTCTGAAACCAGCAAGTCAATTTAAAGCAAACATGGCATGAATGGTCCTTAGGTGGTCAACTTTCAAAATTATGTCTTGTGAGCCCGATCTCCATCCAAGATAGCCACCGTCAACAGACATAGTTTTAACATAGGACCCTATGGGAAAATTGTTTAAAAGTCTTCTGCTATGAAACCAGTCGGTCAATTTAAAGCAAACATGGCATGGATGGTCCTTGGGTAGTATACTTTTAAAATTGTGTCCGGTGACCACGACCTCCATCCAAGATGGCTGCCATGAGCAGACATAGTTTTAACATAGAACCCTATGGGATTGGAATAGTAACTTAGATGTATTCGGCATGCAGACATTCTTAAGAGGACTTAGTTATGTCAGGTGAGCGATACAGGCTCATCTGAGCCTCTAGTTGAATTAGCAATTGTTTAAACTATAATAGTAAAAATAGATTCTTTTCCATGATAACAATACAGATACCTAAGACAGTCTCTTTCAAAAAGTAATCTTGGATCATTTAAAATTTTATGAATTAATCAACTGTTTTAATCTGAACCTAAAAATATTCAAAATAGCAATACTAGTATTGTTTTTCGATCATAATACTGTTTATGTCAGTGCTGTTACTGTTATGTTAGAAATGTGCAAGAATTATAATTCTAACTCTTGCTATCTTTGTTTTCTATATGTGCAGATGACATTTAATGATAAAATGTGGAATTTCATCAATAGCAATATTTGTTCACTTTTTTTTATCATTACAAATGTATTCGTCGGTGATGTTACAAAGTTGTCAGTGATGTTATTAGAGGTTTTCATCCCACTGGACAAAAAAGCGAACCTTAATATGAAAATAAAATTTGTTCACATTGATTAAAAAGTTTGTTAGAAACAAATAAACATACAAATGTAGAAATAGCATTATCCTTTAGTTCTACTTTGTCAATTCATTGACTCAAAAACTAGATTTTGACTCAAAAACTAGATTTTGAACCTGTTTCCCTTACTGGTAACATTAAAGTATTTTTTAGTAAATGTTTGATATCCCAGTTAAATGAAAACTAGATAAATAGTATGCATTTAAAGTATTTTCAAGACTTAACTGCTAATTTGATTTAGAAATGAAGAAAACACATCCTAAAATTAAGATTTTTAACATGTAACATCACTGACATAATTTGTGTCTTGTAACTCCTATCGTTATACTTACTAGTAAAAATAGAAATAATCAAGATGGAAACTCTTTGGATTTACATTGTCTGA
This sequence comes from Gigantidas platifrons, assembly GCA_002080005.1. Taxonomy (NCBI): domain Eukaryota; kingdom Metazoa; phylum Mollusca; class Bivalvia; order Mytilida; family Modiolidae; genus Gigantidas; species Gigantidas platifrons. The sequence goes on from MJUT01055065.1 coordinate 235,232, forward strand.
TATGTATACAAGGTTTATATTGCAATAAAGATTTCATTGGAGTTACTTTATTTTTCAGTTTTTGAAATTTCAAAAGCCTCCATTTTTTTATATTGACCCATATATGCTAATGTACAATGTTCAATAAGGTTAAATGATAACCTCACAGACTGGTTTAATGTTAATACCGGTCTAAAACAGGGGTGTCCGTTATCACTTATATATAAACGATCTAGTTACTTTCATCAAGTCGTATAACTGTGGTATTGATATAGTCAGTGAAAAAATTTGCATTCTACTTTATGCAGATGATATTGTTATTTTAACCAATAATGAAAATGAATTGCAATTGTTAAATGCGCTAGCAATGTGGTGTGATGATAACTGTATGACTGTTAATCCAACAAAGAGTAACGTTGTTCAATTTAGAACACCATCTGTTCCTATGTCTTGTACTGAATTTAAATGTGGAGATAGTATCATTCATTATGCAGATTGCTATACCTATTTAGGTCTTGTTTTAAATGAATTAGATTATAACATTACAACAAAAGCAGTGGCCGCATCGGCTAACATAGCTTTAGACCTAGTTATAGCTAAATGTAAAAGTTCTAGGTGGTGTTACATATCATGTATTTACAAAATTATATGACAGTTTAGTGTCCTCCATAATAGAATACGGGGCAAGTATTTGGGGATATACAAATTTATCTCGTATTAACGCTATACATAATAGAGCCTGTTGATTTTTGTGGGGGTTGGCAAATTTACACCAAACGCCGCAGTCATCAGAGATATGGGATGGATACCATTTTTTCATAAACAATGGAAATACATTATACGACTACGGTGTCGACTTTATAATATGACTTCTGATAGACTAAATAGAAAGGTTTTTGTATGGTCAAATTGCATGCGCCTAAGTCATGAATGTGTCAAGAATTGGAATTTTTTTTGTTAAAATCTTCTGTGATCTTAATTTAAGTCACTTAGGTAATATTTCACAAAATGTTTATACTATTTTTATTGTTAATAGTGTAATGTCGAGATTGGTTGATAAACATGTAAATGATTGGCATAACTGTTTAAGTTTAGAAAGATCTGTATCTGGTAGAGGTTGATATAAACTCAGAACATATCGACTTTTTATACGCCCGTCTCGAGACGGGCCGTATTATGTGATTGGGTATGGCGGGCGGCGGGCGGGCGTTCACACAGGTTTCCGCACAATAACTTTAGTTCTGTATATCGGATCTTTACCAAACTTGGCCACACGATTCCCCTGTGGAAGGGGAAGAACCCTATTTATTTTGGGGTCATTAGGTCAAAGGTCAATGTCACCGTTACTATAAATATAATTTTTGATAACAGGGTCGTTTCCGCACGAAAACTTTAGTTGTGTCTATTGGATCTTTACCAGACTTGGCCACCTGATTCCCCTGTTGAAGGGGAAGAACCCTATTTAGTTTGGGGTCAAAGGTCAAGATCAGCATTACTATAAATAGAATTTCTGACAACAGAGTCGTTTCCACATGAACTTTAATTCTGTATATTGGATCTTGTCCAAACTTGCATGCATGTGATAGAGTTGCTATGCTACAACTGGAGATTTGCAAATTTTTGGCTGGAGATTTGATCTCATAACTGGAGATTTTTTATCGACGTTTTTATCGACGTATTTGATGCGTGTTTTTATTGTTTATTGAAGTTTTCCTTTTGCTTGTTTCAGTATTGAACCAACTGCATCCCACTTCAATATGTATTGTTTACATTTCTGTCTTAAGTAGTGTTTCATATGTTGAATGAAGGATAAAAACTTTATTTATAATTTATTCATAATCATAAGGCTATAACAAAGCAATAACAAATTAAAAAGTCACTATTCATCACATGTAGTCACAGAATTTACCCTTAAAAAGTCACAGATATAATCACAGCAAGTGAAAGTCACAAATACTTTGATCAGCTTTGATCCCAAACAAGCCATAACAACTCAATCCGAGATGAATTCATTGATTGTTTGATCGAAATAAGAAGTTTTCTCGGCATCAAAGGTTGATCGACTCATGTCTGCACAACGTTTATTTTGTCACTTTATAACTATTTTTAATTGCCGCTATCCCACTTCTAATCATCTAAGCGTGTGTCACAAACACACTTCCTTATACCCAATTAACTATCAATCAGTGGATAATTGTTGTATAATCATCAACACCTTAATTAATCACCATCATGTCACGGTTTACCTGTAAAGGTGTCAAACAGATCAATAACCGGATATCATTCGTATCTCTCTGTGTTTTTCGTCAGCGCGGGGTTTCCAAATGGGGAATTTCCAGAAATATTGATCGCAAAATGTACATTGTAGGGCAAGATTTTTTTGTACTTCAATTTTTTCACGGGCGGAAGATTTTGAAAGTTGACGGGAGAGACGGAAGGGACCCTCAAAATCGGGAGAATAATGCTCCCGCCGGAAGGTTCACATGTATGAACTTGGCCACATGATTTCCCTGTGGAAGGGGAAGAACCTGGTTTATTTTGGGGTCATTAGGTCAAAGGTCAAGGTCACTGTTACTATAAATATAATTTTTAACAACAGGGTCGTTTCCGCATAACTTTAGTTCTGTATATTGGATCTTTACCAAACTTGACCACATGATTCACCTGTGGAAGGGGAAGAATCCTATTAATTTAGGGGTCATTAGGTCAAAGGTCAAGGTCACCATTACTATTGATAGAATTTCTGACAACAGGATCGTTTCTGCACAATAACTTTAGTTCTGTATATTTGATCTTGACCAAACTTGGCCACATGATTCCCCTGTGGAAGGGAAAAACCCTATATTTATTGACGGGCATATTTTGTGATGCACACATTTCTTGTTAAAAATAGTTTTGAAACAGAAATTTATTGGAAATTAGCTTTGCCATTTTCACACCGGAGTGCATTCGCTAAATTTAGATGTAGAGTTGCACCACTTAGGATAGAAACGGGTCGATTTGAAAAAATTGAGAATTGAAGAACGAATTTGTTGTTTTTGTAATGATTTTATAGAGGATGAAACACATGTACTTTTAAACTGTCCATTATATGATGATTTTAGAGAAAATTTATTTAATGTTGCAAAAAGTTATACCGTTGATTTTATGTCTTTTAATAATGAAAAGAAAATAATGTTTTTATTCTCAAATGAAAATATGATTAGAATATGTACCAAAACCTGTTTACAAATTTTAAAAAGACGTAGAAATAGTTTATACTGTAAATAGTTCTTCCTTTCTTATCTATGTAAATTTATTGTAGTTTTTATGTTATTATGACGTTATTTAAATGTATATAGTGTCTTATAATTCTGTATTGAATGGCTCTTAATATTTATGTGTATGTATATTAACGTACAGTACATACACATAAATATTAAGAGCCATTCAATACATAATGTACTTTTAATATTTTTTATTGTACAAATATTATGTTCAAGAGATGAGACTTTAATAAAACATTGAATTGAAATTCGATCAAGTACCGGTAAACAAAATTGGACTTTGGACTTTATGCTAATGATATTTGAATGATGTATGACATATAATTTGTCCTTTGAACTTGGCATTGTGTTTATATTTACTTTACCTTTTCTATCCCGAACATGTCGCTTAAAGAAACCTTCTAGCGGAAAATAGGATGATTGTTGATCAATCAAAAGAAGATGATTCGTTCGAGTTACTAAATATGATTCTGAAAACTGTAACCACCATGGACACAAGAATGCAAAAATAGAAAAAAAAACTTAATAAAATTGATGAGTTAAAAACTATTATTACATCTAGTTGCAAGAGTGGGTGATTTGGGGAAAAAAACTGTACAAAATGTAAAAAGAAAGAAAACTGAAAAGTAGTATTGAAGGTATCAGTAATGTCCTTGATGAAGTCAACAAGTGTAGTAAAGAATGCAAAAATAAAATTGACAATATTTCACAAAGATTTATCCGCCTTGAAACTGAAACAAAATCAGAGATCTGTAAAATTAAGGCGGAAAATGAATATGTGCAGAAACTGGAATCCACAATTTTAGACCTTCAGTGTAGGTCTATGAAAAACAATCGTATCTTTACCGGTTTAGGCTACACCAGGAGTGAAGATTGTGAAGTGAAATTGAGAAGTTTTATCTACAAGGCACTTCATACTGAACACCACATTAAATTTGGCAATGTTCATCGATTTGGGAAAGTGGGAAGAATTGTGGCACGATTTATCTATCTAAACAGTATGGGATAAATGAACAATTTCCAGCAGAAATCGAAGCTCGGTGTCGAAAACTCTATCCTGTTATGAAACGAGCATAACGAGAAGGGAAAACAGTCTCCATGGTTCGTGATAAACTTTTTATCGATGGAGAACTTTACACATTCCAGAAAACACTAAAACACATGACCAAAACAGAGCGGGTTATAGAGACATAATGATGACTCCAGCTCATAATAAGGATCGTCTGTACAAATGCCAGTGTGCAGGACAAAGCCCCGATAATGAGGACACTTATCCCTAGGAATGCCATGGAGAGCATAATCTAAGCAGTGCTAGTAGTTTTCCTAGCACATGTAATGACGATTCTTCTGTCATAGTGCAACTTGCCTTAATTTTTTATTGCTGAAGAGAAGCAATGTATTAAATCAATAATATAATTTATAAGGTTAAATCTAACATTTTTCGGGCAAAGTTATTATTTTTGTTTTTTATATTTTTGTATCTTAGTAACCTTAATAGTATATATTTATTATTCCTACAATTTGTTAATTTATTTTATTCAATAAGAATGTAACATTTTGAAGCTTTTATTATAGACAATGTTGGCAAAGTTTCTCACTTTACAGATAAAGAACAATTTCATTTGTAGGATTAAGAAATAGACACTAGAGTCTATTAACTTTGGCAGGTGACAAACAGTGGGATTAAGATTCAATTAGGTTCCCATTGTATTGCTAATGCCAATGTTTGATAATTTTATTAAAATACATGTCTGACCAAGCCACGCTAAATGTTTTTATAGATTCATACGCAAATTCCAACTTTTTACAAAAACCATACGCAAGTTCCAACTTTTTACAAAAACCTTCAAATTTGATTGGATGAACCTGAAAATAGTCCAAATTCAAAATTGCAAGTTTAGTGTTGTGAAGCAAATCACTTTGCATTTTGCTTCACGACAATAAACATATAGAAAACTTTAGTTTGGTTTTGGATATTTTCCAGTGAGTCTATAACTTAGATTTTTTTTATTTATTATTCTAAAAAAATTGGTTTTGCATATAGTAGAAATATTTATTTTGTTAAGGATACTTATTACTTACTTTTCCAGATTTTATTACTCAGGTGGTTAAAAAGAACTTTTTCAGTTCTAAATTTTGATTTTGAGGTATTAAGTAACTTAAGAGTTGAATAATTAAAATGATGTTGATCAATGTGTATAGGAAGATTATTTTATGTTACATAATTGTTAGTCCAATCATTTTATTGTATTAATTTTGAATTGTATTTATGTGGGTAATTGCTTTGAATACACATAAAAATGAATATATTCTATAAGTATATGGTATGTATGAATTGAACAGAGAATGTCAAAACAATTTTATTCAAGAACGATAATCCATTTTTAACGAGTTACAGTTAGAAAAGACGCAAACATTTAAGTCAAGTTCTTAAGTCACAGTATGATTCCCATATATGTAAGACTTGGTCGTCCAAAGCCTATGGGCAGAATTTCTATAAGCGTAACCATAATTAGGGCTGATTGTTCACTTTTACACCCCAGAAACCACAGTCACTCGCATTTGTTTACACAGCGTTTGTTTACTTACAATGTATATTTGCACATTTGTCGTGGTTGAGGATATTTCAGATATATCGCCATTACTATTGACATGAACATATACATGATTAATAACTCACTATGTTTAATCACAATTAATGTTGAAAATAATCCTTCAAAATCCCCCCCATAACCACTTTAGTAAGGAGATAGAGTTATCTCCCCCTTAATATTATGAGGATAGGTGTATTTCTTTTGTTTGGTTGTTTGTAAATAATATATATGTTTATATGCAAAGCATGATGAAGAAAGAGTATTTATAAAGTTTAAGTTAACAATTAGAACAATCACTTTTATTATTTAAACATGAACATTTGATGTGTGTGTATTGCAAAAAGGATGTGAAGTAACAAGACTGTTATAGGTTTATTAATTATATAAACAAGTTGATGATCATTATGTTTAATGATGCTATTTACCACCTTGCTCATCCTTTAGGTGTTATATCTGTCCGCCACATATAAACAATCAAACAATTACACATTTTGTATATTTTATATGGAATACCAGAAAAACAATAGTTTACTTTAAAATGTATTAATTTATTATCAATGTATTATTGTGTTATAATGTTCATGAAATCAGTTTGCATTTTGCTTCATGACAATAAACATATAGAAAACTTTACAGTATGGTTTTGGATATTTTCAGATTGCCAGTCAAGGACATTTGTCGATTACTGAGCATCACCGTCTACCCGTCTACCCATCATATCGACTACATATAAACTACCCTTCAGTCATAGTGAATCCTTATAATTTTATCATCATCTACAAACAACAGACAAAAAGACTACCACCCTGTCACTTCTATTAATTGTAATAATGTAGATAATAGTAATGTTTTAAATATATTATGTCTTAATTGTTGTGGTCTAAAGAAAAGATTAAATTATCCTGAATTCCAATTATTAGTAAATAAAAGTTATATTGCTTGCTTTGTTGAAACAAAAACCGATGATATAGATGAAATTAATTTACCAGGCTATTAATTCAAAATGAAAAAAATAGAAAAATAAAAGTCTCCAGGGTTAGATCAGGGGGATAACTCTCTGATATAAATTAGAACTAGCAAATAAAATCCAAGTGTTATAGAATGATTGTCAGTTTGTTTTTTGGTTCAAGATTTCATCCGACATACTCAATACGGATGAAGATGTGTTATTTGGAATTGTATATATTCCCCCAGAATATACATTCTATTCGTCTAATGATGCATTTAATGAACTACAAAACGAATATGCAAATTTTTCAAGAAATTATAAATACATATCATTACTTGGAGATTTTAACGGGCGGACAGCAGACGACGACGATTTTATATTTATGGATGAGTTAATATATATCTTTATTCTCAAAAAGCCAACGCATAACATCGGTACAGAGATAACTATTTACAAATATTTACATAAAATAACATAAACAGACAACATATCACATGCATGCATACAACCAATCACATACATACAATACAGAAAAAACATAAAACATACAACATGGAAATGATGTGACCGAATTTATAGACAATGAAATAGCTATCCTAGATTCATTCAAAATTCCAAGAAAAAGATCCACATTGGACAAGGTTAAAAATAATTATGGGAAAAATCTATTAGATTTTTGTAAAGATAATTGTATGTTTATTGTAAATGGTGAAGATAGCCAAATTGGTAAATTAACATGCAGAAATGCAAGTATGGTTGATTATCGTATTAGTAGTTCTAAAATATATTTCAAACTTTAGTATTATTGGTTTCAGCAATTTATGCTCTGATGTCCATACACCACTTGTGATAACCTTAACCGGTAGAACCCGGGTAGATAAAAACATTGATGACGGCTTATTAATTGAAAATGGAAAAGACAGAATAAAATAAAATGGGAATGTGAAAAATCTCCTGAGTTTCAAACCAATATAAATGTGGGTATGATGAAAGCACTCAAAGCAAATATTGATTCTTTTGGATCTAACGTTAATTCATGGGAGATAAATGCTACATTAAATAGTTTATATGAATTTTTTTTTATTAATTCTGCAAAATCAACATTTGGTGTCACAAAAACAAATTGTTTAAAAATATATAAGAAAAAACATGGGAAAACTGAAAGAGAATGGTTTAACAATGAGTGTAAATATACACGCCAAAATTATCGAAAACTTAAAAAAGGAAATTTAAAGGGATATTGAAGCTCGTTTTAACATAACTCGTGACGCAGGTTGTTTCTTTTCAATTTAATTGTAAAAACAATCAAAAAATACTTTGCACGCCCATATAATCCCTAATATCGTTAAAATATCACTTGAAATGGTCGAAATGAATTTTGTCCAGGAAGTAAAAATTCAATTATTGGAAAAACTGCAAGATATGACAGAATTATCAACAAATTATGTCACTTTTACAAAGTTTCATTGATAAAAAGTGGGTTAATGTTTCATAAATATCATTTATTGAACCAATTGCAAGTTTTCATGAGATACAAAAAATTACCAAAATGAGCTTTAATATCCCTTTAGGTTGCACAGAACAGACCAAAATTACCAAAATATGAAATCATCTGAAAAACTCTATAA
>MJUT01055065.1:273681-289834 GCA_002080005.1 Gigantidas platifrons
AATAAATAAATAAATAAATAAATAAATAACAAGTTTCCTTATAAAACATGATATTTTGATATATAGATTTGTATTACAATAAGATAAAAGTCCTTTGAATTTTAAGTCACTTGGGTATGTTGTGTAGTAATTTGGAATAAGTTTTTTTCTTAAATTTAATAAATATGGGAAATTACAAACAAATAGGTAATGAAATTCATTCCCAATTTCTTCATTACATAAATGACATGAACGATTTTCTCTTGGGATATTTTTCCATCGTCCCATTTCCATTGGAATTTTTAGATTACATGTGCGCAGTTTTGTTATCCATATTCTATTGTTTTCAGAGAGTCTAGTTAAATAATTTTCAAAAGAAAAGTCTGGTTTGAAGTTAGAATAAAACTGTCCTCGTGAGGAATTTATCATTTCACTAGTCCACCTTTGAATAAATTGATCTTTTAGAGTTTGATTTAAAAGTAATTTAATGAGAGTATAATTAGAACTGTCATGGTTGTGGAAGATATAGCCAAGACCTGAATCATTAAAAATTGATTCAACATGGTTCAACCATTTGAAGGTTTGAGCACCATTATGTTTTAGACTCAACAATAATCGATATATAGAGCTACTTAATCTATCATTTGTCGATATTAATTGGATTTCACGATTTATGGACTTTGTCATTATAACATGATTAACTTTGAAATAAGTGTGTATTATTCTGAAGTTGTGTGCTAATTCACAAATCATTTTTATGGATATAGCTGACAAATTGTATACAAAGTGCGGCCACATACATTCAAGGGGTGACACGATTTACCGCACACTACCACACACTTCGTGTAATTTGTTGCTATGACGTTTTATTTTAATTATTTGCATGTAAAATGGTGTAGTAAAGCTTTGTTATGACTATTTAACGTCAAAATTAAGAAATATAACCTATTAATTAGCTCGAAATATGGTGCTCGGTGTTTTCCGTTGTAGTTACATGTACCACACACTTCATGTAATTTGTTGCTATAACGTTTTATTTTAAAGCATCTCAAAATAATTGAAATAATATAATTTGAAGCTGTATTTGGATAAAAAGTCACACCGTCTAAAAATAGTCAACAGTGATCAGATAAAAGTTTTGGATTGTCACCGTGTGTAAATATCACGTACGCCATTACTCGCTGTCGAAACAGTTGATTTACCGATATGTTCTTGATTTCTTTAACATTAGAATGAAAATTATAAGTATTTACTCTAGAAAGCATAATATTTTGAGTAAAATACTACGTAAAAGTTGATAAAACGTTAAAAACAAGAAGTGTACGCTAGTGTGTGGTAAATCTGGTAGTGTGTGGTAAATCTGTGGCCACATTCAAGTAAGTAAATTTTACTGATACTCATTAGGAAGTAGGTCTTTATTAGGGACATTTGTCGATGTACAGATACAGATATATATATACTAATTACATCGTGATATAGTGTCAATGAAATATAACAAGGCTTGTGTATGTGCCTGTATTTTACTATTTCACATACTTCTTTTATTTTTTTTTATTTTTTTTATTGGATAACGCTCAGACACAATATATGTGTTACATGAGGTCAACATATAAAACAAATTTTACATAAATGACGGAATGAACAGATAACAGATATAACACATAGTAAATACAATACATAGTTAATACAATACATGATTATTTTATTTGAAATAAGTGAATAAATAAATAAATAAATAAATAAATAAATAAATAAATAAATAAATAAATAAATAAACAACAAGTTTCCTTATAAAACATGATATTTTGATATATAGATTTGTATTACAATAAGATAAAAGTCCTTTGAATTTTAGGTCACTTGGGTATGTTGTGTAGTAATTTGGAATAAGTTTTTTTCTTAAATTTAATAAATATGGGAAATTACAAACAAATAGGTAATGAAATTCATTCCCAATTTCTTCATTACATAAATGACATGAACGATTTTCTCTTGGGATATTTTTCCATCGTCCCATTTCCATTGGAATTTTTAGATTACATGTGCGCAGTTTTGTTATCCATATTCTATTGTTTTCAGAGAGTCTAGTTAAATAATTTTCAAAAGAAAAGTTTGTTTTGAAGTTAGAATAAAACTGTCCTCGTGAGGAATTTATCATTTCACTAGTCCACCTTTGAATAAATTGATCTTTTAGAGTTTGATTTAAAAGTAATTTAATGATAGTATAATTAGAACTGTCATGGTTGTGGAAGATATAGCCAAGACCTGAATCATTAAAAATTGATTCAACATGGTTCAACCATTTGAAGGTTTGAGCACCATTATGTTTTAGACTCAACAATAATCGATATATAGAGCTACTTAATTTTTCATTTTGCAATAATTTGTTCCAATATGATACCATTCTCATTTTCACCTTAATTTCTAAAGGAAACCTTCCCAGTTCCCCATACACCATGAAATTAGGTGTTGTAGTTCGGACTTTTAGTATTCGTTTGCAAAACTGTAAATGTAATTATGTTTATATTTTCATAACCCCATATTTCTGACCCGTAAAGTAAAATTGGTTCAACCATAGCATCAAAAAGTTTAAGATGTAAATCAATCGGAATACATTGATTTCTAATACTCTTATAAATACTAAAGAGTGATTTTTGGGCTTGGCGAGCTAGTTTTTTTCGAGTCTCATTAAAATTGCCATTGTATTTAAATATCAATCCAAGATAAGAATATGAATCTACAATTTCTAGTGTTTTATTTTGTAACTTAATCTCATATTTTAATCGTATTTTTCCTTTACTAAAAATCATTACTTTTGTTTTATTTACATTTACTTCTAGTTTTCATGTTTCACAATAAGATTGGAAAATGTTCAGTGCATTTTGCATACCTTCTTTAGTATCAGCTAAGATAACTGTATCATCGGCATATAATATGACAAACAGTTTGATGAATACATTTAGTTCATTAATACTTTGCTCACTTAATCATTCTAAAGGGTTTCCATTTAATTAAATAAAATACTTTTCTATATCGTTTAAATATATAGAGAACAAGAAAGCTGAACAGTTTTCGCCCTGTCTTACACCTATAAGACAAGGGAAAAACTGTGATTGGTTATTATTATACTGTACACAAGATTTTATATCACTATACATATTATATATTACATTAAAAAAATTTCCTTTTATTTCGCTACTCAGTAGTTTTTTCCACAAGCCCATTCTCCACACTGTATCGAATGCCTTGCGGAAATCTACAAAGGTACAAAATAATTTTTTCCCAAAGAACTGATACAATGAAATTAAGCCATTTAAAATGAAAGGTTATCAATTTTTTAGTGTCCTTTTCTAAAACCTGCTTGATTATAAGAAATCAATGACACTTCGCTTGCAAAAAAAGTTAATCTTTCATTTATAATTGAAGTAAAAAGTTTCCCCAGACAACTTATCAAGGTAATAGCTCTGAAGTTGTCGGGATCCTTCACATCACCTTTATTCGTATATATTGGTTTAATTATGCCAATAGACCAGCTATCTGGTATAATACCAGAATCTAAAACTAGATTGAAAATATTTTTAAAAACATGAATATATTCTGAGGGGGAATTTTTTAGATATTCGTTCAAAACATTATCTAGCCCAGGAGATTTACTATTTTTCAGCCCCTTTAATGCATCTACGATATCTTTTTCCGTTATTTCACCGTTTAAAATTTCATTGTAGATTGGATTATTACATACCGAGCTATGGTCTATTTCTATATCATCATCGTCTTCTTCGTAATTATTGAGATTTTTAAAATACTCATATAATGTGTCTATTGAGATCGGAGGATTCTGTTTGTCATTACCTGAAAACTTCTTTAAGGTTTTCCAGTAAGCTTTTGGATTGGTTTTTGAGTGAGATCTCAGTTCATTTTCACATTTAGTTTGGTACTTGCTTACTATAGCTCTTGTTAAGTTCATTTCTAAATTCCTTAGCTTTACTATTTAGTCAAGTTTTTGCCTCTATTGTTTTGTTATTTCTATATTTATTTTTTACCTTATGGAAAGCGTCTCGTTTTTGTTTACATTCCTTGTTGAACCACGGTTTGTTATTATTATTATATTTCCGTCTTACCTGTTCACGTGAACCAAATACAGTATCGGCGCTAGAAGTAAAAATACGACTGATATCACTAATTAGTTTGTTTACCTGTTCTGTCGTTACCGTTGTATGATTGATATCATTTAGAATATTATTAATTTCATTCAATGTGTTATTCGAGTCATTTTCTAGTACCTGTACATACTCACTTGCCTTATTCGGGTTCCATCTTACACGTGGGTTACTAACTGGGATGCAAGTATTACTAGTATCATCACGATTAGTCGTATCTTTTCGAAATGATAGAGTAAAATGAATTCAATTATGTACATCAGAGAACATAGGGTCAAACTCAACTATTTCAAAATCTGTAATGATATCGAAAATGCTAGGAGAAAGCAAGAGATAATCTACTAAACTAGCATCTTTGCAAGTAGTTCTACCAATACCCTTGTCGGAGAAAAGTCGACCGTTACCTATGAAAAGGTTACATCGTTTACATAATTCTAACAATTTCGTACCATATTTATTGACCCGACCAACATCTTGACTATACCTTTCTAAAGGTATATTTTTTTCTTCTAATTTATTAAGCACATTATCAATGTAGTCTGTATCATCTACAACATCTAATATATCAAGTAATTCTAAGTCGTCAACAATATAGTCATTCAATTTGGAGGTTCTTGAATTAAAATCACCAATAATTGAAATATTTTTAGTATTTTGTGAAAATAAAATGAGTTCTTCTTCTATTTCTATAAATGCCTCTTCAGAAGAGTATTTGGTATATTCGGGTGGAATATAAGTACAGCCTAATAGAACATTTTCATTTAACGTTGAATATTCTTTTGAAATATCTATCCATTGAATGTATTCAGAATCTGAATTTATGAATTTTAAAAATTTTGATAATACTTTCTTGAAAACAATTACAATTCCACCTGATTTTTTGGAAAACTTCTTTCTACTCTTAGAAAAATAGCTATAATCATTTGGTAATTTTAGGACATCAAATTTATCAGTTTTTGTTTCAGTAAACAATAATATATCATACATGTTTATTAATGAATCAAAGTCAGGGTTCAATAATTTCGATCTTATACCACATACATTCAGGTGAGTAATGTTTAGTTTGTTTACATTTCCATTGTTATTGTCTGATGCGTTGTACTAACGGTTCGAGTGACGATCGCGAGTGTGTATTGATGGAGGCTCATTACGGGCAGTTGGTTCATAAGGTCTGCCGTCAACAATCAGTTTGTCATATACTATAGTAGCACGTTTACCCATTCTCTGAAATTCTTTAAGTTTAGGAAATAACCTTTTCCTCCTTTCCGCTATTTCGGCCGGATATTGTTGCGAAATTATGAAGTTTGGTTTCTCTTTCAGTTTGTATGCCGACTTCCTCACTCGCTCGTGATCGCTATATTTTGCAAATTTAGCAATAATACTGCGGGTTTTCCCATCAGTTATTAAATGATTTCCATATTGATTGTTTGAAAAAATCACAAAACAACACGTGTGCTTGTGATGCATTATGGTCTATTGTATATATTTTTGCTCCCTGTGTAGTTATAAATAGCACGGGGGAAAACCAACCGAGTACATGTTCACTTAATGAAATGTAAACACAGTACACGATTCGTATTGTTGGATGCACGCGGTTGCACCATTTCAATATGCTATATTTTGCAGCTAAAAATAAATCAACATTGTTATGACATAAATACATTAATATTTCATTTTTTTTCATTTTCGGAAATAAATATTGATAAACATATTCTATTACTATTTCTCTGTGTGTAACTATAAATAGCACACGGGAAAACCAGTGGTGTGCATATTTATTAAGTGAAATGTAAACATGACACTCGATTTGTATTAATGCAAGGACGTCCTTGATTAATGTTATTATGTTGATGTATGTTTGTAATTTAGAAAAATAGTAAAATATTACATATTGAAATGGATGAAAATCTGTATTTCTAAATTACAAACATATGTACGTTTCAAGAACAAAGTTTAATTACAAAAAATATTGCCATCATGTCAGGTAAAACCACAGTGTGCGTCAAAACGTGAAATCATACTGTAAATGTGAAACAGTTAATTAGGGTAATCATAGTCGGCAATTGTCAACACATTCTTTGATACATGTTTTTCCCATCCCCTAATTAAAGTTTATTTTGTTACTTGCTTTAACGAGCCAAGATGTATGAATGAGTTTGATATTAGACAGTTTCATATCAATTTTAACACGACTTGCTGCTTTTCCCAAGGAGGTGGTGTCTCTGATGGTCGTAAGAGCCAACGTTTTAACATCGTGTCACTACTACTATTTGAAAGTTTTACTAGTAATTTTATAATGAGTGAACATAAGTTAACTTACTGTTAAGATAAAACAGCGTGAGCAGATTTCACATGACAAATGTAATACGTAATACGATTTTATCTTGTCAGTATAAAACGTCGTCTGCTAATAAACTGGTTGACCGAAAAGTACATTTGTTTTGCTTTTGCGCAATAAGAAATACGCGAAAAAAGCCACCCCCGAATTTGTCCTGTTGGGAGAAACCGCGAAAATATGATGCAGTGAAAATTAATACTTTTACAGTATCTGTATTGATACTCATGGTTCTGTTTTCATTTCCCTTTGAAAAGCCGTTCTGCAATATCCATGCAACACTGATATTACTGTGATGACTACCCTCTACAAAGAGCTCACACACGTCTTTACTGTTCGTAGCATCTCTCATCAGATCGTCGATGACGATTAAACTGAGATATCTAGTCAGGGATATACACTAACTTTTGAACCATGGTCGCCACCTGGTCTCCTAACTTTCATTTTCAAGGAGCCCAACAAATAATTTAGGCGCCCAGCTTTTTTTCAGGTAGTTTACAGATATGGTAAATCAGATATTTTAACAATATCTCCATTTTGACAAATCAATTTTGACTTGTTTTTGGATTCTGTTGTTTTTTTGAATAATTCCTTTAACTTGTTCCTTCGGTATTCTGTTGCAGATATATGTTATATGTGTTTTAAAGTTAATCACCAATTTTAATCTTATACTGTATACTGTATTTATGAATATGATTAAAACAAAATCTGAAAGAATTAGAAATATGACTTTCATTCTTTTAATTTTCAGTTGTGGTAGGCTCTGAAATATATTGCCAACAAACATTATGCATTGTCATTTGGCCATGTAAAATTGATTGTTGGTTTCCCCTACTAAAGGAAAATTTTAAGGACAGGCTTGTATGCAGGGTTTTTTTTCCAAGAGATGTTAAACCACAAATTCAAAATGAACAAACATGTGTCTTATGGGATGTAGAATATGCTTACCACCAATGGTACACCTGGTCTCACTTTTGGTATAAAGGAGTGTGTGGTGTTAATTTTTTTCTTGTTCCTTAAATGTTGTTTCTGTCAAATCAGTGCTTTGCTATCTTTCCCGTGAAGGTCACAAAATAAATCATAAAGGCTTTTGCCAAGCCAAAAAAAATTGCATCACTCATATTTCGTTGATAAATAGTCAGAATGGTTCCACTGGGCACATCGCCGGTGGCCATCTTATCCATACTGTACGTCACGTACAGGTTTTAAATCATGATCATTTTACCGATATCCTCAGCGTTTTGGCTATCTCAGAGTTAGAATAGAGGGCCGGTCTGTTCATTTTTTTATTTTATGTATTAGGCCAAACATAAAAATATGTTTGTTTGCTGTTCCCCTACTCAGGGGTACTGAGCTTGGGTAGGTAGGTAGGTATAAAATTTTAATTTTGTCCAGAAAATATTTTCTGCTATTCTATATACCATAACAAAGCAAACAAGCATGCAAGTATTTCTACTATCTTGAGGAACAAGCATTTCTCTTAGTTTGCTCTTTAATAAGAATTTAGACACATTCTTTTGAACTCAGTTTGACTTAAAATGATCGACAGGTAAAAGGGATATGCCCTTATATGGTGTATATATGTAAATGACTGAAAATATATGTGCTGCTGCAAAGGAAAATAATGCGATCAAGGCCAAGACGAGAATAAACAACCTTCTGTTTTGCTATCCCATATACATGTATTGCCAAAATAAACTATCTTACACAAATTTGTCAGATTGGTATGGCATAGACAGAAAATCATATTAAATGAATAACAATTTTATTAAACTCTGAAAAAAAAGAACTATAGTATAAACATAATAACAATTTTAAGTCCAAGTGAAACATTAAAGGAAATGACTAGAATAACAACAGGTTATACCGAAATGTGATAGTACTTCATTTAATTGGATTTCTTTTTTTAATGTCTTTTCCCAGATTTTTACAGTTAACACAAATTGGAAGGACAATTCGGTATTTTTTCTTCATTTCTGGGTCTTTTTCGGCTCCTGGATTAGCACAATGACAACAAATGTCCTTTTGGACATTGATAGGGTTGTTTTCAGCATAGTAGGCAAACTCTACAGGTGTGTTACAAGCCATTTGCAGACGTGCACAAACATCCAAATCAAGACTGCCTGAAAAATAAAACATTGAATACTTTGACAGACTTAATTCTGACTAGAAGCCTTCAATAGTCTGCGACACAGAGAACATTGATGTTTGGAATGAGTTAAATAACATATTTTGACCTGAAATATCTTGTATTTTAAACAAAAATGTTTTAGTATTCAGTTGCATTTCACAACAAAAGTCCTGATTAGTTGATTGATTGCTTACTTGTCACCCAGTGGAAGATTTTTTATGCATATACATAACAAAGGAAACAACATAAGAAAACTCATCATTGCATGGTTGGAGATTGTGTTGTTCATGTGTATACGATTTCATGTTGTGCTGTTCATTTAATACATAGATCCTTGTTTTGCTACAACATTTATACAAGCCTCTTGGTTTTTTTTGGTAACGAATTGTCTGTTTCTAATAGATTTGATTTGATTTTTGGTGTTTTAAAGCCACTTTCAGCAATATTTCAGCTATATCATGGTGACCAGTTTTAGTGTTGGAGGAAGCTGGAGTTGGGAGTACCCGGAGAGAACCACCGACCATGGGCAAGCAACTGGTAAACTTCATCACTTGCGAGTCGAGTGCACTCTTTTTGTAATTTCAGCTATATCATGGTGACCAGTTTTAGTGTTGGAGGAAGCTGGAGTTGGAGTACCCGGAGAAAACTACCGACCATGAGCAAGCAACTGGTAAACTTCGTCACTTGCGAGTCGAGTGCACCCTTTTTGTAATTTACAAAGCCGGGTGCGAACCCACACCGTATTGGTGATAGGCTTGTATGAGTTGTTAGATCCAATGACCTAACTCATTGATCCACCCGGGCCTCTGTTTTTTACACACAAAATCATTTAGGCCATGCAAAGTTAATTTCTTGGTTCTCAGGCCCGCCCGCATGTGGAAATTCGTCGCCGCATTGCCGATTTTTTTGCAACAATAGTAAAAAAAAAAAATTAAATGCGGTAGCGCTGTCGTACGGAAAAAACAACCGCATCCGTTTTTCTCTTATATCGCGTGGTCGGTGAAACGCTTTAAAACGCATCATGCTTAAGTGAGATTTAAAGCATCGCTATGACAATGTATAAATAAAAAACATGTTTCCGTTTGACATTTAGACAAAAGATTTATACATTGCCATATTTTTCACAAAAAAAAGAAGAAAAAATGCCTCCCGCATCACTTTTTACAGCAGTAAAAGGATAAAAAAAAATGCCGCCCTCCCTCATCAATTTTGACAAAAAAGGGCCTGAGAACCAAGTAATTAACTTTGCATGGCCTTACATAAAAGTATTTTATACCATCAGATACAACCATGGCTCCACAACTGTAGTCGTGCTTTTCAATTAAACGAGACAAAGCACGAAGTTCTCTAACAGATAGTTTTTTCTGGGAGTAGATGCATCGAGGTTTCAAGCACTCATAACAATTGATTATACGTCTCACATTTTGGGCTACCAATCCTGCATTCCTTATGCCCTGAAAGAAAACAATAATTCATTTATGTTTTGTTAGCAGTGAATAGATAAAATTGTAAATTGAAATTGTCATTGACATAATACCATATTGGAGTTTTTGCTACCATATTTGCTGCTCAATATGTGCATTTCAAGAATTAATAACTCGTCAGTTGTGCTCCATCAATGCCTTAATTATGGAAATCAAAACTATAGAAAAGGTTGTAGAGCAACCGTAATACCAAAATAACCAAAAAATTGAAGCCAAAGAACCAACGAAGTACAGAGATATGCAAAATGATGATAGACCTGTAGTTTCCAAAAATTTCAAATAACAAATTTTTGAAACTTTTCAATATGCATAGTTTTCATGATATCAATTCATGGCATAAACTGCAAAAACTGTGTGCTTAAATCTTTGTCAACATTTTGTTTTGAAAAGAAAAGTATCTGCATCTGCTCAGCAACAACTGAAGGCCTGACATTTACACTAGAAGGTTTGTCCTTTTCAGTGGTCTCTGTTCCCAACAAGATATCAAAATCCTTGAAGTGCTGCATATCTGTCTCGTTGACAACTGGGTGTGGAACCCATGGAAAGTTAACTGTGCTTCTTCTTGGTGTGCAGCAATTCATATTGTTACATTTTCTCACTTGAAAAATGTAGCCTCGTTCCCTACAATGGTCCTGAAGGAATTTCTTGTAGTCTGAAATTATATGATATTGTTCAGATGCTAAAAATGAATTTAAATGATCTTGAGCATCATACATGTATCTTTGAAAAACCCAACATGTGTATATATATTAGTTGTGCAAATGTATCGATTTCTGCAATTGTCAGACCATGAGTGCAGTGGAGGGTTGGGATCTCACAGAACTTTATATTTAATCCCAGAACATTTTGAATTTGGCTGGTCAAGTAAGAAATGCTTTGGTCGATGGTTTGTGTGTATTGAAATTAGGTTACTAAATTGTATTGTCATATTGTTATGTTCACTGATAGATGTACTTCTAAAAAAAACTATCACCAATACGGCGTGGGTTCGCGTCCGGTTTTGTAAATTACAAAAAGGGGTACACTCGACTTGCAGCCGCAAGTGATAAAGATTGCCCATGGTCGTTGGTTCTCTCCGGGTACTCCGGCTTCCTCCACCAATAAAACTGGTCACCATGATATAGCTGAAATATTGTTGAAAGTGGAATTAAAACACCAATAATCAAATCAATCAATCTATTATTAGCATGGTCTGCAAGAGAAGGGAACATGTATTCTACTAGGCGAGATTTAAGTTCACTAAAAACACTCTTTTAGCTAGGGAATGATTATATTGAAATACCTGGTTTGTTAGCTACATGCTTCTGTTGGTATTGACCAATCTGTATTTCTTCATCTACAACCATTCGGACTTGTTCCTGAAACAGAAGTATACCATCGTCATCTCCTGGTTCCTTTACAATGAATGGATCGCCTTTCAATGATAGTTGTTCAGTTCTCTTATTAAGTACGTCAACAATAGGCTTAACAGAATTCAACCATTCCTGTTTTAGAGACGATACTTTAGAAGCCTTTGTCCGAACATCTGCCATTGTATTTGCACTGCGGAGTATTTGTTCAGTATTAGCATTGCACTCTTCCCTAGTAAGAGCAACATTTTGTAGAGCCAGGTTAAGAATCGACATAATTCTTTCTGCTGGATTTCACCAGCTATGGCCCGGAGCTGTACGGCCTGCAATCAACATATCAAGGTCAAGTTTTTTGAAGAGAACTATCAATGCTAATTTCACAGCATGGTATGTAACTCGATGATCTGGCCCTCCATCAGAATAGATCATTAGAACAGGAGCTATGGTTTCATTGTTATCATTCCTAATGATTTGTTCCATCTCATAGGCATGTCGCCACGGATTGCTTGCTTGAAATGTAGAATCTTTGTAGGAGACAGTGACAGTACCTCTGTAAAACGATTCTTCAATTGTTTTGGGAATTTGAACCTTGAGACAAACCGAAGGTGTCAGACTGCCTTTTGAACAAAAGTCATGATCCATTGCTGATAATAATGAATTAACAGGAACTATCGATTGTTTACCGCGAACACCAGAGGCGACTGCTAATCCAGGTTCCCCAAAGTCGACCTTGGCTTTATTATCTACACATAACAAATTAACATAATCCTTGAACTTGATAGCATACAGGCGCATATTTTTAAAAATAGCAGCACAATAGTGCTCATCTTGGTGAGAGTTTCTCAACTGCCTGGTCTGAATTTTATATTTTAATGGAATAGTTGACTTGTATAATCTTGAGGCTTTTGTGTAGGCATTTTTGGGTACAAATGAAAACAAAACTGTAATTTCACTCGGGATAGGTGTGTCTGCTGGCAGATCATCTTTAACCTGCTTAATAAGGTCTTTTATTGAAATAAAGTGGGACAGATGTTCGATGTTGTGACGACGATCGTCAACAGCTGTGATTTCTTCAACTTTTCTTGACAACTTCTCAAAAAATACTTTAAAAGTATCATTTGGTCTGCCTGTATTAAGATGTCTGAGATCAGTAACTAAATCTGCATCTTCTGACAAAATGGCCTGTCGTATTCTCTCATCCATTGTTTTGTTCTGATCAGCTGAAGCATCAAGACTAAAATAACTGTATATTGATCTTAAAATGGCAGGTGAAAGGGTACTTTGGGATGATGCAGACAGCTTACAATATGTATTTATAAATGTCTGCTTCATTTGTCTTGTGTGGTATTCAGGCAGTAGAGGTTTTACAGTCTCAAATACCTTAATTGACATTTTGAGAATTTCATCGGAATTCCTCTGGGCAGATGTTCTCCAAAGTACAACTGTTGCATCCATTGAGCTCACTGGATGGTAGCGCAAAACATCTATTGGAACAGATAACCGAAGTTGTTCAATAAAGTCATATCTGTCTTTTCTGTGTTTAAATGGGGATGTAATGTGAGAATTCTCATCAAATATGATATAAGCATAATTATCCCGTGTTGTTATCAGATTGTCTAATACTGAATATCTTGGTAGAACTGTCAATGCACAATCTCTGTGATCCAAGTAACTATGTTCTCCAACCTGGAGGACAGGGTTCATCAGGCTTTGTCTAGCTGCTTGACTTTTGTTTGACTTCCAGGAAAAAGGCATAGGAGTTCAAAGTGAGAGCTAGATGTTCAAGATCTACTTTGTATTCACCCTACTGAGCAGTAAATGGACATGCAAGTAATGCAAAAAGACTGCTGCTGTGTGTCTTAAGTTTCTCACTGGACAATGATGGTGCTTTAATACGTTTTTTCCTCCAGTCATTATACCCATTTAAAGATGCACAGAATCTGAAAACTGACAGTTGAAATAGTTTTAATGAAAAGATTTGAATGCAGATGTCATTGGTGCCCTGCCTATTATAAAAGAAAACTAAGCAAATAAGACACAGTTCATGACATTAAAGCATGACTTGTCAGCTCTTCATGTATAGAAATGCATAAAATTGTAAGAGTTTAGACAAATTGTCGATCGGAATTTCAACGTGAACTGTACATACATTGTATTATGTATGTTTTATTAATGAGATACATATTTTTAACGGCCCGGGTGGCTCGATGAGTTAGTTCTTTGGATTTAACAACTCATACAAGCCTATCACCAATATGGCGTGGATTCGCGCCCAGCTTTGTAAATTACAAAAGGGTACACTCGACTCGCAGCCGCAAGTGATAAAGTTTAACAGTTGCTTGCACATGGTCAGTGGTTCTCTCCAGGTACTCCGGCTTCTTCCACCACTTAAACTGGTCGCCATGATATAACTGAAATATTGATGAAAGTGGCATTAAACACCAAAAATCAAATCAAATCATATTTTTTAATAATTTCCTACAAAAAATCCGGTTACAAATGTACAAATGTTCAATTTTGCAATAGGACATGTAAGATATCAACACTTTAAATAGGGGCCCGGGTGGCTCAATGAGTTAGGTTGTTGGATTAACGTATAACTCATACAAGCCTATCACCAATATGGCATGGGTTTGTGCCCGACTTGGTAAATTACAAAGAAGGGTGCACTCGACTTGCAGCCACAAGTGATAAAGTTTACCAGTCGCTTGCCCATGGTTGGTGGTTCTCTCCGGGTACTCCGTCTTCCTCCACCACTAAAACTGGTCATCATGATATAGCTGAAATATTGCTGAAATTGGCGTTAAAAGACAAAAAAATCAATTAATCAAGTCAACTTATTAAATACCTTTCGGGTATAGGTTGAACATCAGCAGCTGTTTTAGACCGTTCGTTTATTTTCTCCTTATTGCCATCCTAATACCACAATACATTGCTAATAACAGTTATCTGTTTCTGAACCGTCTCTTCACCCATGTATCTAGGAAATTTCACCGAAGGGGGTAAGGATTCAACTATGTCATTGTACAATCTGTCCTTTTCTGAAGTATAAAAATGATTAAATATTTAAAATTCCAACAATTTTGTACAATGTACAGAATTAATTTTACGGATGTACACAGAACGAGAAAAAGTAGCTACATTGTATTGCTAATTTTCATAGCATGTTTTCAACTAGATTGATACTGACAGACAAAAAAAAACAGCTTTACCATATTTTCGGCGCCAAAGATCAAAATTCTAAAACCTTGTTCTAATGTGCATGCGCATCTACAAGTTTCAGACATGACTGACAGGCATTCAAATTCAAAAAGAATTTTTCAAATCAGACACAGTAAAGAGCAATACTTAGTGTGGGAATTCAAAGGAAAAAGGCCTTTATGTCCATAGATAAAAAAATATATAAAATACACATTGAATACTAAGGGTTGAACAGGGAAAAGGGGGAAACATGAATTTTCATGGCATGGCAAAGATGTTATAAATTGTTTGGGGTACTGAAAATTAAAAAAAAATTGGAATGATATGCCATTATATTTCAATGAAGTAGAGGATATGTCTAGAAGACACGGATGCCCCGTCGTCAACATTTTGAACCGTATGAGATTCTGAAGTATTGACCAAAATAATAAAAAAAATCTATCAAGCTCATTCAAGCATGAAGTAGGTCAAAGTGACTCATGTGTTGTTGATCGTTGTTGTAGTATTAATATTGAAATCATGTGAATTAATCTAATCATCGTATCTGAGTTTGTACTGATTATACAGCTCCTTTGTGGATGTTGTGATTGACAATAACATATTTGTTGTTCGTTTGTTTTTGTTGTAGTATATATACAATGTACGAGGATCGTAGTCAAATATCATTGAGATATGGACTTAAAACACAGAACTTTACCAAATCCAGACTGTCAGAGGGTGAATCTACATGTAGTATGCCCCATCCCAAATGAGGCGGGGCATAAAAAATGTGGTGCGGTCAATGCCATTTAAAGGGTGTTATGTCCCTGGAAAATGGGGGGTGTATTAAAGGACAAATGACACAATTTTTTTATTTTTCACAAAACTTAGTGAAATACTTCCAAAATGCTGTAAAAATAATTTCTTTTTCACTTTCATGTGATTAACGATACGTACAAAGGGATAAACACCCCTTTTATCGCCCTTTCTGCTAACCTAGAAATTATGCAGATTCTGAGTGCGATAACGAGGTTGAACCACTCGTGACGTCACATGCGCCAGTCATCCATTTCTAAATCAGCTGATTGATATCGATACAAAATTTCCATAACAAAGCCATGATTAGCAAACCAAAACAAACATCCATGTGGGTGAAATAACAAGAAGTTTCAAATGGTGTCCTGAATGGAATTAATTGAGAAGTATTTGTAAGTTCAATTGTCATTTATTTATTTGTTTTTTCTCTGTAAAAGACAAAAATTCAAAAGTGTAACCAAATATTTATGAGTGTGACCGTAATTAGAAAATTAAAGCAGTGATCAATAAACAGGTCACTTGTTTGATTACTGCTCAAGGCTAAAATATGAGATAATTGTTTGAAAAACATCACACCTGTCACCTTTATAATTATAGCTAAGTTGACTCCATTTGAGACATTTTAAATAAATCATAACAAATAAATTAATCTTTTCCACTATAAGGGAATTGTAAAAGAAATGCGAGCAGTATTAAAAAATGATTAAAATAAAATAAAT
>MJUT01055065.1:362666-376499 GCA_002080005.1 Gigantidas platifrons
CAAAGGGTTAATCAGCAACTGTAAATCATAGAAAGACAAACAATACAATAGTCTAGAGAGTGAGAAGATACCAAAGGGTTAATCAGAAGCCGTAAATCATAGAAAGACAGACAATACAATGGGCAAAAATAAAAAAAAGATATAGGACAGAACAATACCCAGAAAACTAAATATTAAGCAACAAGAACACCACTAAAACCCGACTTTGAACTAAATAAACGTTTGAGAATAATTAATAAGGGTAATAACAAAATTACCGAACACAGAGCAATCTTCCAAAGGGAAATTAAAAACTCATAAATCAATAAACAGACGAAATCAGTCAACAACCGGGAAACTGGAAAACCGCAATGGTCCTGACTTGGTACAGGCATTTCTAAAGAAATGGTGGATTAAATCAGATTTTACGGCGCCAACCTCTCGCTTCCATTACGGTTCAAAGGTTCCCGTTGTCACTAAAACAGCATTTACAACAATACTGGAAAAAACCCAGGCAAAATAGCAGTCAAACAGTACCAAACTCAGTATCTAATATATCTCGTGAACCATCACCATTAACTATGAGTCCTTTGAAGTATTTAAATTACGACAGTAAATGTCAAAAGCATTTTTACGTCACACATTCACAAAAAATATTTTTGACATTGTAAACCACGTATACCAAATCCTTATCTTTATACATTTTCACTATATGAAAATGTATCTTTTACTATTGTATCTGCAGAGACAGAATATATTTCGACAAGATCTTGATATCGGAATATAAACTTTTTAAGAGATCGATTAAGGCGAATCTGTTTATAGCCCTGGTCCAGTAGCCTGTTTTTCAGATAAAGATGACGCTTCAAGAAATC
Source organism: Gigantidas platifrons (assembly GCA_002080005.1). NCBI lineage: Eukaryota > Metazoa > Mollusca > Bivalvia > Mytilida > Modiolidae > Gigantidas > Gigantidas platifrons. Next base: position 363,521 of record MJUT01055065.1, read on the forward strand.
AGAATAATTGCTACTGGCTCTTGCATAACGAATCAATTGCGAGATGTAAACACCATATGCAGGAGAAGCTGGTATATTGCTGCACATATTAGGAAAATTTATGATTTTAAAATTGAAGTCGTCTCGTTTATCATAAATTTTAGCACTGAGTTGACCACTGTCGTCAAATTCGAGGTATAAGTCCAAAAATGATGCTGATGAAGCTGTATCTGTGGTTTCTTTAATTTCTAGCTCTGGAGGATATATCAATGGAAGAAATTCTGCAAATCTAGAATTATTGATAGATAAAACGTCATCAATATACCTGTATGTGAAATTAAAGGCTCTAGCTTCATGAATCTTCTTATCTTTAACAAGTTTTTGAAGAAACTCCGACTCATATGAGTATAAAAATAAATCGGCTAGAAGAGGGGCACAATTCGTACCCATTGGTATGCCGACGACCTGCTGAAACAGTGTCCCTCCAAAGGAGACAAATATGTTATCGATGAGGAATTCCAGCATACTGATCACTTGTTCCTCGGAGTAGCATGTTTTACCTTTTTGAATTTTGTTAGAAAAATATGTGGAATTGTAACCTAACACAACAAATTTTGAGCCATCGTTTCTATGACTGAAAGCTTTGTGGATTGTTTCTTTTAAGCGGGTTTTTAATTTGTCATGCGGTAGGNTGGTATATAGAGTTGAAAAATCAAAAGTTTTGATGGAGGATACTTGAGAGAAAGATCTTGATTTAAGGTTATCCAAAAGATCTTTCGAGTTTTTCAAAATCCACATGTGATTTATGCCACTACGCGAGTAAACAGTTTCACAATATTTCTGTTGTCCCTCTTTTACTGCAGACAGAATCTTTGTTAGGTGAATAGACAATTCTTTCGTCGAACAAGTTGATGATCCCGCTATGTACCTTTCTTTGCCGAAGGGGCAATCAAAAATAGACATTCCAGAGAAACTGGCAACATAGGGTAGACAAGACGAAGACAAACAAAATAAAACACAGCAAAATATGTGTTGGACAACACTATACACAAACAAACACAAATAACGTAACTACGACATGCGCCCTTCTACAAGGTACTCATTATTTCGGAACAAGATTATAAGCGCATTTCGTCCATGCTTATCCAGATGCATTCAAATGTCGTTGTCACGGTTGGCTCATCCCTGACACATATATTGTTGAATAAGCGCATTTTGTCCATGCTTATCCAAATGCATTCAAAAGTCGTTGTCACGTTTGACTCATCCCTGACACGTCACGTTTGACTCATCCCTGACACGTCACGTTTGACTCATCCCTGACACGTCACGTTTGACTCATCCCTGACACGTCACGTTTGACTCATCCCTGACACGTCACGTTTGACTCATCCCTGACACATATATTGTTGAACTTGTTCTCCTTAATATAGAAAAAACACTACTCGCCGGTCGTTAAGCAGTAATTAATCAATAAATCGACATGAAAATAATAGGCCTTGTTCTTCTACTTTTTAATGTATACTGGGTACGTAGTATGGTTAAAGTATGTAATGTAATTAATATATACAACACCAATGCTCACATATCAATGAAAATTAAAAAAAAAACAACCTTTACATGATATTTCAATTGTCAAAGAAAGTCTAGATAATCGTGTAAACAGTGTCATATTAACATTTCTCAATTATTGATTTTTTATTGCAAGTGTGTTATGCATAAAGTATGACAAGATTATAAAATGTTTCTTGTTAAAAATTATGGTATTGATTTTCTGTTTCAATGGTGTTCTAATTTAAATTTGTTATTTAATTTATTACATTTTCACAAATTAGAAATATTTCAGAGCACACAATTTACCATTAGATTATCTTCTTTGTAATTTAAAAAAATTAGAGGAAATATTTGGAATAATGAGCCATTTATCATGTGTATGATTTACAGAACAAAGCAGTTGCATTTTAAAAAGTTTAATATAGTTACATTGATTTAAATTTGAGATGAAATATATTCTATAACTTTTACACATAAGATTTACGAAGATAGAGCAAAGACAGAGTTACTGCGCTTTACATGATATCACTGCAATCTCATTTACACAAAAACAGTTGTTAATTATTATCATCTATTTCTCACAAAAATATATAATGCTCGCAACAATAAACACACTCTCTGCCCTTTCCTCATTCCCGGTTTGTAATTAAAATAACATGACGAGTGTCACTACTGGAGTGGGAACTGCTATCACCCCCACCCCCGGAGCGCACTGAGTTTTTAGTGGAGTTCGTGTTGCTCAATCTTTCTTTTTTGGGTAGTGTTTTTTACATCATTGTTTATCATTTTCCTTTCGGCCATTATATTGTTTGTCCTTCGATTTACAAGAGGGCACAGGTGGCTCAATGAGTTAGGTAGTTGTAGGGTACGGGTGGCTCAATGAGTTAGGTAGTTGTAGAGCCCGGGTGGCTCAATGAGTTAGGTAGTTGTAGGGTCCGGGTGGCTCAATGAGTTAGGTAGTTGTAGGGCCCGGGTGGCTCAATGAGTTAGGTAGTTGGATTACCTAGCAACTCATACAATCCCATCACTAATACGGCGTGGGTTAGCAAATTACAAACAGGGTGCACTCGACTCGCAGCCGCAAGTGATAAAGTTTACCAGTTGGTTGCCCATGGTCGGTGGTTTTCACCGGGTACTCCGGCTTCTTCCACCACTAAAACTGGTCGCCATGATATAGCTGCAATATTGCTGAAAGTGGCGTTAAGCACCAAAAATCAATCAATCAATTATTCGATTTACGGCTTCTGATTACTCCTTTTAGTATCTTCAAACTTTGCTTATATCTATATAATATCGTACTTACTGTTACCATTTACCACGAAGAAGATTACAGTTTATACGTACTGGCAAATAAAACGAATACAATAACAGGTTTAGTGCCACATTATATAATATATCGTGGCGGTCAGTTATATTGGTGAGGGAAATCGGGTACACCCAGAAAATATTATATAAATATATATAGATAATATTGCACCGATTACGCTTCGCCATGTGCGATATTCGAACACTGATTGCATACAATGACAAGCTCCATCTTAAAGAAATTTAATTTTACAATTACTGTCCGAACAAATTGATCTCCGCTATTTAAAACACTTGAGCCTTTTAAATATCATTCAAATGAAATATTTTATATTTATGATCAATATAAAACTAATTATCGTCTTATCATACTGGTAAACGATAATCTTGTCAAACCAACAAGCTACATATTGTTGACATCTGATCATATTTTAAAATATTTAGGAGCAACAAAATCAAAGACTCTAATAAACCCGACAGCCATAATCTGCTGATGTAGCATACATCATGATGAGAGCTTAGATGTAAAATGAAATTGAAAAATTACTACACTGTCGGAACATTACCAAAACCAAATATGAAAACGATAGAAAGAGGGAAGTTCAATACTCCTAACACATAAAATAAAACATGGCGGTGTTAGACTATGGAAAATTTGAAATACAAACAATAAGCTAAACTATTATTTACATAAACAATAAACAGTACTATATACAAAAAAGTATGAATAAAAGCAACGAAATAATATTATCACAAGGACAGGACACCAACTGCATCAAGTGAGGTAGATCGCGGGTTTTAGCCTCGGTCAGGTCAAATCAAAGACTATATAATTGGTATTTGTTGCATGTCCACTAAGCACACATCAGTAATGAGTAAGAGCAGAGACATGTTTGCTCGGAATCAGAATAATGTGTCACAGTAGAGCAAGGACTGCTGTTTCAGTGAGGTACCACTGTAATAATAAAACCCAGCATGTTGGTCTAGTTGAAAGTGGACGTCATCATCTCATCCAAAAAAGTAACTTATTCTCGTCATGATATAGCTGTAGTATTGCTGAGCTGGCGATAACAAACACTCGCAAGGACGCCTGTGTTATAAGCTATATTTAAATTCATTAGATGATGTCCCGTGCTGATTGGTCGATAAATGGGGTGGGTTAGTGTTATGGTGTTTAACGCCACTTTCAACTTTATTTCAGTTATATCGTGGCGGTCACTTTTATTGGTGGTGGAAATCGGAGTACCCGGAGGAAACTACCAATCTGCCGCAAGTCACTGACAAACATTATCACATAATGTTTTATTGAGTACACCTCGCCATGAGTTTATAAATCCAACTACCATACGATCACGACCACGACGGCCCCTGGTTGAAAAATCATATAACTGTTAACAATGTAGAATGTTTGCGAACGGAATCCCGAATGACCGTCACATCACAACTTTATTGATATCTAATTAGGTATTTAAGTAATAAGTACACAATTAAACTTTCTTTGGTACTGATAAACATTAAAACACACAGTTAAAACATTACAGCTTACATTACGAAACCTTACATATTACATTAATTTATTACACGTGACTTAGTGGTCAAACAGTCTGAAGATGGTAAACAGTATTACTACGTCAGCGGGATAAATTAAATAGATTACATGTCTATGTTATTATACTTGTGTCACTTGTCAGAAAATATAAGTACAATTAGTTAAATGCATTTTGCTTACATTGATCATACGAAATAAGATAATAAACATTAGAAAAATCCGAAGGGACAATCACAAATGGAAAACCAAGAGCAATTTGCAAGTTTGTGCACAAGGCACAGATAAAGACAAAAATGAAATAAAATACGCAAAAAACTGAAAAGATGAATGACATGGACCCCACATAAACACCAAGGGTGAACTCATGTGCTCGCGAAAGGGAAAAGTTGATATCGGCATGCTTCTATTAGCCCGGTCTGATCAAATTTATGTTGGTGATAGAGGACAGAAAGGTGAAAGGATAAACATCCGTTGACATTTGAGAAGTAGGTATTTATAAATAATATGGATATGGGAAAATTGTGCTTTCTACTACTTGTTTGTTGGTCACAAGAAAAGTTGTATGATGCCAAATGGGTAATCGGAAGCAGTAAATGGAAGGAGGAAATATATTCCCATCGACTTCTCTCTGTGTTATTTTTGTGTTGATGCTTTTTATGTTTACCAGAGAAGTAGTTTCCATTGTCGGGGTTGGCTATATAGTCCTTAATATTTTTAACATATTATTTCAATTGATATTAACTCGTTTAATGATATCAGAGAGATAAGCATATTATATATAAATTGCATTTTTCAGAACACATAACAGTGACGGAAAATCGAACATATTCGGCGGATTCCTTTACTTCCAATATTTCTTTCTGGAAAGAAAAGTTGGAGATACCAAAGGGGTAATAAAACACCGTAAATAACAGGACAGACAATATAACGCGGGAAAATGTTTAAAAGGACAAAAAAGACTAATAATGGAGATGAAATGATTAGGGACAAGGTATTTACAACAGTACGACAAATATGATTGTAGGCGTGTTGTAGCAAATATCATAAATATTAGCCTTCGGTAAAATCTCGATATAAGTAGGGAGTAACATGATAGGTATCAGAAATGGAGCAGGAGCTGTTTATCCTTGCAGAGTTCACATGAGTTCACATCGTTTTTGTGGGGTCCGTGTAAATAATCGTATCTTCCTATATATTAGAATTGCACGACAAGTCAGGTATAATTACGGAATAGGAGATAATTTATGATCTTGATCCCCTGGACTATCAATCATGCTAGTAGTCGTTATCGTATCTTTCAATTGGTTCTTCAATGTTGTTTGATTAGTTGTTCTCGTATCGTATCTTATACTGTAATGTTATGCCTTCTCCTCTAGTATTGGTACTTCTGCTTTGTTTTAAACAAACACAAACAAGGAAAACACTTGAAACATTCTCACCCAGGTAGCAAGATCACAGTTTAATTTACATAACAGAGACACGGACTTGTATTTATCCTGCAATTGTTATATTTTGTGTACTAATAAAAGGGGTCAAATGAACTTCAATGTTATTTAGTCATGGATCTAATAAAGCAGTTATGGTACCTGAATCTTGTAGAGTAGCAAACAGTAACAGTATAAGCGTTGACGCCACAGATGACGCCAATGAAAATGATTAGAACAACGCTTGGGTCATCTACTTTCAGACAATTTGGCAGCTGTTTTGGACTTTTTGATATTTCAGGATAAACACAATAAGCGTGCCTTGTCGTTAAATATACAATTAATTTGCACTCGTCGCTAAAAAAAATAATTAGAAAAGCTCGGCAAAGGCTTGCTTTTCTACCTGTTTCTAAAACTCGTACAAATAAATTATATATTTTCCGACTATGTACGTATATGATATATTTATTATGTACTGCATGGCACATTGTGCGACTGAAGTAGAATGTATATCAACAGTAGTACAATACTACCATATAGTATGTCCCAACTGTCATACAATAATTAGTAGTCACGTTCGTTTTGTTCTAGTAATGGTAGTTGAATCTGCAGGTATTTTAATGATTATGACCATTATATTAGCCAGTTATGCCATATTGTTTACCCGAGGATATCAACAGCACGGCGGGCCCGAATAGCTCTATGAGTTAGGTGGTTGGATTACCTAACAACTCATACAAGCCTATCACCAATGCGGTGTGGGTTCGCGTCCAGCGTTGTAAATTACAAAAAGAGTGCACTCGACTCGCAGCTGCAAGTGATAAAGCTTACCAGTTGCTTGTCCATGGTCAGTGGTTCTCCTCGGGTACTCCGGCTTCTTCCACCACTAAAACTGGTCGCCATGATATAGCTGAAATATTGCTGAAAGTGACGTTAAACACCAAAAAATCAAATCAATAAACAGCACGGTAGTCAAGTGGTCGCTTCTGACATGACATTAAATGCTTTTATATTTAAGAAATCATCAGTAAACCGTTGATGTCGATCACCAATGAGAATGTAATACTACATTTGTACATGTGTTTTCAAATTATTACAATTATTTAACATAACAAATGTGAAACAATTATGTAATTTAGGTAAATATATTTGCCGTGCATTAAAACTTAGAGCTGACACTCTGTAGCTTTTTTCATTTTTAATTTGTATTTTCAACTGACTGTTGAATGTAGTCTACAGTTTTAGACTATAATCTGTATTGAATTTGTAATGTTTTGTGTGAACTTATGATATATATTTTTGTGTGATATTTTGTATGTGCTTTGTCTTATTTATGATCAGTATAATTGTAAATATTGAAAATATGTATTCCTATATGCTGTATGACATTGGTTAATAAAGAATTGAATTGAATTGAATGTGTATAAAACACAATAAACATGTTCTGCTATTATTTGTATGTGCTGCCTTATTATGCATTATTGCAAGTCTAACGTTTTCAAAGTTATCGATAACCATGCGAATTTACATGTGGCATTCAAAATTTCTAGTAATCAACTATATGAGGTGTCATATTAATACCTACGTTTATCGACAGAAGTAACGAAAATGGGTTCTTCACACTCATTATAGAATATGAATTATTGAAAATCCTAATGCGACTGTGAAATGTAGAACAACAATAAAAATGTTGGTCATTTACCTTAATATGTTTCAAAGAGTCAAGCTGAATAGTCTTTTATGTTCATTAAGATCCATATACTTTCTTACTAAGTGTTCACGTCATGAATATAGTTGAAGAAGAGTTTACCAAAGGGGTAATCAGAATCCGTAAATCAACGAAAGACAAGACAATGGTCCAAAGGAAAAAAGACGACGATCTACAAAACACTACACTGAAAACCGGTGTGATCTCGGGTGCTTGGGAAGGATAAGCAGTTCCTGCTCCATTAGTGGTTCCCGTTGTGATGTTCATTTGAATAAATAAACGAATAAATCAAATATATAAGCAAGTAAGCATACTAGAATCGTGAATCACAAGCTTATTGATCATCGGAGATCATACAAGACCAATTCAAAAACCAGCACTAATCTGTTAATGTGTTTTAATCTCCCCAATACGTTTTCCGTGTATTATATTACAATCCGTTGATACCAATGCGGTGTATAGATAATACTATAATACTACAGAAAGATCAACAATCCCATGTGTCATTACAAGTAAAACAAATATTATAAATTAAACAAGATAGATTATCTGTTACAAATCTACAAAGGGTTATGAATATCCCTCAAATTCCTTTGTAAGCAAATTGTCGCCTACTTCGTCAAGAAAGATATATATCCTTGTAATAAATATACCAAATTTAAGATCAACTGTTTTATGTAATAACTTGTGGGGTTTGTTTATCTTTCAGTCTTTAACGTTTCAGGGGTATTGATATGAATTGTTTTGTTTAAATTCCTTTCTTATTAACAAAATACACCGCGGTAAATGAAACTCTTTCCATTCGAACATGACATTTGTCAATGGATAGTCTCCAAAACGAGCATGTTTAAAATTCAGGTTTGTGATAATACTATTTTATAATAATTACTATTTTGTAAGCTAATCTGCTTTTTAAACATATGTTTCTGTGCTGCTATTTGCAATAAGATATACTTGTTATTGCAAATTTCAGTTCCTAAGTAATGTAATTACTATTGAAACTAAAGCTGATCTCCTCCAGGAATGGCTATTTTTACTGATCTTGGTTATCGTATGTATACCCCGTAGCTTGGTTGCTTCCAAGGAGTTGTAAATTATTTGGCTTTCCCATCTTTTGACTCTGATGATACCTGATGAATGTTATCCCAGTTACGTGTTGTGCACACTAACTAAAGTATATTAACACACAAATACAACTATTATATATCCTTAAAGAAGATCGGAAAACAAAAACGCGAAAACATTATATATGTAGAACATTTCCCCGTATGAAAGGAACGTTTAAGGTGGTACCATACACTTCAGGTAAAATTTGATCTGCTCGATTAATATCTGCTTTGAATATATCCACTGTAATAAATATCAAAATTTTAGCAAATTCCAACCAACAGACTCAGAGCTATGAATTCACTAGCCACATAGCAGCTTTTCTTTCTGTGGTTTTGATCACCGAGATGCTTGAAATCTGCATACAAACATCATATGACTAAAACGTTCAACTGATTTTATCTCCCTGTAGTGTAAGATACCCCCGTAAGTAATGACGATCAACACTGCCACCATTCTCAACAAACAAACAACAACATCTCACTTCCAACTATTGATTATAAGAACAGAATAGCACGCAATAAGACGTTGGATATCCATACAAAAGGATGACGGGGTTAAACCGGATAATGGGAACCCAACCCACTCCTTCTTTAATTTACCAGACCTGTCAATGTTTTGTTTTTATCCACATATCCACTTTGTTAGTTGTTAGTCGTAGAGATGTCATTGAGACAAACTCAGTGTTTTAACATGGATTGTGTTTATATCAATAATCCAACACGAATGTATCAAAATTGAAGTAGCAAAAATAATGAATTCTTCTTTGTTTTGTCGAATCAATGAATTTTATGATTACAATTAATTAAACAAATTGTCACATCACGGAAAAATCAATCTGCTTTATTGAACTATGAGGAAAAAATACTTGCATATTGTTGAACTGGTTTGAACTCTAATATACATGTACAGTATGATTCATGAAGATGTATGTGCAGCACATANCAAGCATGATTCCGTAACAGAACAAGACTTCTCCGGCATCCGATTTGTGTATTATACTATGGTGTCAAAGGTCGCAAATTCCGCAAGTTTTTGCATAGGGAAAATCCGTAGCCCTATGGGTCGCCAAAAAAAACAACAAAAAACAAAGGACCATAAAGGGCTACGGTTCCGCAGCTAATATCAAGCATGATTCTGTGCTCAGTAATAGTTTTAAATTTATTACTGAAAATTAAATCATGTAACTTATTTCTTGGTGAATAAACCTAGTCATCAATATTTCGTCCAAGCTACCGCTTAATTCATTCATAAAAACCGGGTGCTGCCATTTCGAATTGTCGCAATTATGCAGAGTTCACGAAATTCGTCAGTCCTGTGAGACGTAACAAGTCAAATGATTAGGACTGACACAAGATTGATATTTTTGCGATAGGAAATTAATGAGGACTGACATTTGTTTTACAAGGACCACCAAGTCCATATGCCATTTCGTGAATCCTGCTTGTGCATTTTGCCATTTATTTTCATCGTTTTATGATTAAAAATACAGCAATGTTTATATCTTGTGAAAAGAATATGTACAATGTAACCTCCCGGTAAAATATTATCATATTATCGACACCGCCACGACCGTACAACAAAACTAATTTCAGGAGGCATCATGTTACATATTAAATAATAAATCCAATACTTCTTGTCTATCGAATATCAATAACCTCAAGATTATGTGTAAACATGGCAATCAATTACCGTATCTTACAAACATATATTCTGTCTAGAAATCCAAATATTGGTGTCAATCTGATGATAAAATGTAGGCGGCGACAAAGGTTAGAAAACCTGACTGTCACCACAGTTAATTACACATGCGATTTTATATTATTACGATTATATAACACACACAAGACATGTATAGACGGGGTTTTCAAATTATCCCCCTTAGCACTGCACGCCGCCGCTATGTGACATAATTCCGTCCGCCATTAAGGTCGTGAATGTAGATAAACACGCAGATACAACAAGCATTACATACTCGCAGAAGTTTACGATGTTTTAAGGAAAATGTTTGTTTGTTTCCTAATCTTAATAAAAGATACAATGTATGATCCACACTATATAAAAGTGTTTGTTTATATTGAAATTGTGTGTTCGTTGACATAAATAATCGCGTCACATAGCCCCCCTCCCCCCTTTTTTCCCCTAAGTAATATCAATATTGTTTATATATTTATGATAAATTATTCCATTATTCCAAGTGGTGATTTTATAAAATTATACTCTTCATACAGGATATCTGTAAAATTACGATTATTTAGTAAAATCATTAAACACACAGGTCTACATATTTATATACAAACAAGAACAACAATCGACAGGATATTCCCTACAAAATCTATTTATACACATGCCATCATGAAATATCTTTGTAAAAAAAATCTTACAAACTGCAACTTTGTTCTAAAATTACTGACAATTAATAAAAAGGTAATGCAATACACATATTTAAAAAAAACCATATGGGTGAAATCAGAATTATAATACACACTACCCTCCCTTTTTATTTTAGGGATTTACTCTGAGGTGTTACTCGTCATCTCATCAGCAATGGTGACTACTCGTATAGTTTCAAGCGGCAACCAAACTACCAAGCATTGAAGCTTTTCAGCAAGAACTGGCATCCATGAATTATACATTCTACTGGCTAAGCCTTTTGAAATTCCAAATCTACAGGCTAAATCATTAGTTTCATTAACACAGGAAGCAACTGATCGGCGACATCGAGTTGGAAAGATAATGTATTTTCTATTTTCATTAGTTCAACCAAAGTAAAAAATACCACTTTCGTTCGCCCGGTATATCTATCACTATACTGCCTTTTGCCGACATCGTACCGGTTTCAGTCATAACTTGAACACCCTTTTCGTCCATGCAAAGTAATTTTGTCTGTGTAAACGTAGTCTGATTGTTAGTCCATGGTTTCGCGTATGTGTGATCATCTTTTGCCAAAAAGTCTGAATATTTGTATTGTGTCCCGGCGCTAACACTTGACGGTTCAAGACCATTAAATTCACAGATAGCTTCTGGAAGGTGTTCCGTTTTATGTCCTGAAGATGTAGAAACAGGATCACCGGAATATATCCCCGCACCGCTTTCTTCCTGTATTAGTTTCGTTTTTTTACTTTCGGGTTCATGTCTCATCAGTTTTCGCCGGCCAGGGGTTGTCTTTTTTTCATACCCCAGCTTAAGTTGTGGAATTTGGTTTCTTTCTGTCGGCTTTCCGTCCAAATAATGTTCCGAGCAAACAAATACCTACTTAGTTAGGGAGATATTTTTTTTATTTAAAGCGATTGCCCACTGTAATCGTATTGTCTCATTAGAGGGCATCGTATGTAGTCTATATAGAATCATACAAGAACAGTCTTCATGTTTTTGTTTATGTAATTCAGAAAAAGTTTGTTTCCATTCATTTAATTTACGGCGATTATTTGAACAACCGTTGACGGCACACGAATTTTCACCACATTCTTATATTTTACTTCACTGGCCATAATTTAAATACAAGAAATAATACCCCAAAGAAAAAATCGATGTGAAAATAAAAGACAGTTAATGTTTACTATAGATTATTGATGCACGTGTGTTATCTTTCACGACTGTTATGGCCGACGCAGCACGTGACCTCTTAATGGCAGCCCCCGTGGTTTCGAGATAAGCTGGTGATAACCCCGTCTATTGTTGAACATAGATTGTGCCCCAGTTGTCACAATCTTCGCACAGTAAAAAAACGTAGATATCGAAATCAGGATTTAAGGTGGTACCATACACTTCAGGTAAAATTGATCTGCTTGTTTTATTTTCTTATTTTTTTTGGCAGTGTGTGAATATATCCACTGTAATAAATATATATTTTTTTTTTACAAATTCCAACCAACAGACTCAAAGCTATAAATTCACTAGCCACATAGCAGCTTTTCTCTCGTTGGTTTGCTCACCGAGGTACTTGAAATCTGCATACAAACATCATATGATCAAAACGTTCTACTTATTTTAAAGAGTTATCTCCCTGTAGTGTACGGTACCCCCTTAAACAATTCGTCTGAGTGGAGAAACATGTCTATACTGATGATTCTGTGTGCTATCACTATAAAAAATCAAATATGCATGGTAGTCTAGTACAAAGTGGAAGTCATCATAATATCATCAAATGTAACTTGTTCTCGCCAGGATATAGTTGCAAAATTGCTCATTTGGAATGAATTGAATTTGAATTTTGGTGTTTAACGCCACTTTCAGCTATTTCATGGCGACCAGTTTTAGTGGTGGAGGAAGCCGGAGTACCCGGAGAGAACCACCGACCCTGGGCAAGCGACTGGTAAACTTTATCGGTTGCGAGTCGAGTGCACCCTTTTT
>MJUT01055065.1:403161-456966 GCA_002080005.1 Gigantidas platifrons
CTCCGATCACTGAATATAAAAGAGACAATGAACATTCAGGTCTTGGCTTGAAAAAGGCGCAAAATGGGGCGGAATTAAACCGCTAAATATGACCCCCAAGCATTCACCTTTTGATAATTAGATCCCCAACGACAATACAGATATAAACATACAATAAAAAAAAATAAACATATTCGCTTCTATTCGATAAAGACTATCACAAAAAATAATGACAAAATAAACATGGACGATACAATAGTGGGGTCAATGAATGCTCGTAGTGTAACTAAAACGATGTACTAGCTAAGAAGGAATAATATGTTGGTTAAAGATCATTATTCTTAGGGTGAAAACATTATACTAGTAGTAATCGATACTTGATATTAATTAGTCATAATTATGTATATGCATTTAGTTCGTGGGAAAATGTATATCATTATATACATGTAATACACGACCATAATATATTGTCATAGATTTTGCCATCTAATAAGAGAGACTCGAGCAATAACAACAAAACAGCAGTTTATTTTGTACAATCCATAAACAAATTGTGCTGTTCTAAAAAGCATAATTACGATTTCGACAAACAGTGTCATCAGATAGAAAGTGGGTAAAAAGATATAATTTTGAATTTCAAATTTATATCCACACATGTTAGTGAACAATACTGTATTTTCTGGCTTCGACATGTATATATATTAATTAGAAACTGTGAATTTCAATAAATATATCTGATAAACCATGCAATTGCCGACATACTGACTGCTGGGTTGATGGTGCCCACGGTAACTAATTATCCACCAGCAGAGGTATTGACCTAGCAATAACAATACAGACGTAGAAATTAAATTTTATTGTGCACGATATTGAAAACTGGACGGTTCAAATTGCATGATTACTTCCATTCAAGCAACCATTTGGTGGTGTAATAGCTTGCTCGGGCCGAATGTGGTAGATAGTCGTTTCCGTGTTCTATCGGGTCAAACGGAAAACTATGAAAAGTGTATCTACTACTTCTCAACTTATCACGTATGATAAAATAGCAAGAGCAACGACTGATTTATTTTGGGTCAGGAAATTGTGTTTCGAGTGAAGCGACATGTCAGTTTCGAGTGAAGCGACATGTCAGTTTCGAGAGAAGCGACATGTCAGTTTCGAGTGAAGCGACATGTCAGTTTCGAGTGAAGCGACATGTCAGTTTCGAGTGAAGCGACATGTCAGTTTCTGGACTATTGTTTCATACCTTTAGCACTATCAAAATAAAACTGAAGGTTTCTCGTCATTAAAAAATATTCAATTGGCGTAAAGCAACAACCATTCGCTCATTCCACCCAAGATGGTATTTTGGCATATCCAATGATAAATACAAAAATAGTCTTTATATTTAAACTTGTATTAAAGTCAGAAGTTTCGACAATATGTAATAGTTACATTTTTAAAAATTAAAAATTAATGATATAGAGAGACCATTGACTGGCAAATAATAATCTTATTATAAGCTTTGTCGTATTACCTACAGTGTTGAAATATAGCATCCATGGGTGTTTAAAAATATCTTAAGTAGCAATGGATATGAAAGGCATATTGTATATATTATACAGCTTTAATTAGTTGACCTGCCGATTTCAAAAGGTGATTAAATCAATTTTTAATATTATATACAACGTGATTGACGTTGATACCTATGTTGAACAATAAATATATTTGTTGAGATTGAATAAAATCAATTTCATTAATCAAAGGTATGTTTAGGATCGATCTATATTGAAACCACATTTTATATGAAGCCAGCCACCATTGACTCCTGATATATACAATCATAACTTATTAGTTTGAAATAGAAATTATGATCATAAAGGAAATGAACATGTTATTTTATCTTGGATAAATCAAAGAAAACCGCTGTAGTGATAACAAATCTATTTGCAATATAATAACCGTAAAACGTGGTCTAAATTATTGTAGTGGAATACTTTCATAACACGTAAGTGTTTCATTTTTGTTAAATGATTACTGCGTTCATCATATTTAAATGTAAAAAAAGTTTTTTTAATCTTAGTGGAAAATCCAAACTATTTCAAACAAAGTTTTTACCTGTATCACCAAGCACAGACGTTCTTTATCTTTGGGCGAAAATGAAAAGAAAACGAAAATATTTAAGAGTTTATTGCAAACTTACATTGTTAGTTTTTGTATCTATGGATAATATGCTGACAGAAAACGTATTCAACATATCATGTGTGATTTATGTTCATTGTATCTTCCTCCTCATTTACAGCAAATTACACTTCAACATCCGAAGTGAAATCAGACACCACATTTTCCCTGTGTATCTCACTTTTAGCATGTATTTTCAAAACCACAATTGAAAAAGTAATCGGAATCTCAATATATACTGGTAATGAACCATTCCTGATGTATATAATGAAATAATAAACAACATCCATTGTTCTCTATAAATTGTGATATTTGTAATATAATATCTCTAATTGTACAATAATATATAATCTATAATCTAATATTACACTTCTAATTGGCCCTTTTGTGAAAATCATGGACATATGTTTTTCGTAATGTCATAATTTATAATTGAGTCATTAACAATTAATCAGCTGTTATACGCCTACTGTGTTGTATTAGATTGTAGATTGTATTTCACTTTTTATTTAAATTTCAGACACATCAACGCTATATTATAAAATAAGAAAATGGTTTTTGGAAGACGTGATGCCGGTAAGTCTTACTTTTGTTTTCTTCTACATGAGATTATTATGAATTCGTATATATGGTTGTAAGAAATTATTGTGAGGTATAGTAATGAAGAGAAGATAGAACTGAAATACCGCTACTGTTGGCGTTAAACACCACTTAATCAGTGTATTTATTTTATTCCTTTAATAATAATTGGTTTTTGAGACCATTAAGAAACATGATGAGTTGTGTTTTATGTTTTTTTGTCTTTTTTTTTCGGGGGGGGGGGGGGTATGTTTAAAATAAGTAATAATATTTTCCCCCCATTTTGTTGTTGTTTTGTCTTTTTCGTTGGGGAAAGGATGGAGTGGAGGGTGAAATCAATACATGTAATGAATGACCGAAATTAAAATATTATTGGACGATGAAAAATTAGAATCGTTATATTTAAAAGGCAAAATACAATTTGAAAGCAATAGCAATTATATATCATAGTCATAACGTACTTGATGATTTTCATATATAAAGCCCTAATTGTAAGAAGATTACCTTCCCAACTATTAAATCAAATAAATTATATTTCATATTACAAACACGAAGTAACGATAAACACATTAAGAGACAGATTTACAATAATCCATATCAAGATCAAAATAATACCTACATAAATATACACAAGAGAGATATTGTGGGGTTACTAAGTGTAGTGTCCACTGTTAGAAGTGCTGCCTTAGGGAACTATACATTAAAACTCTCTGTAGGTGGCGAACACACGTTGAGAAGGCAAATATATAATTTAACATCTTTAACAGAGATATATTGTTGCGATTAAATGGACACTGATCGAGATAACATATCAACGAAAATATACTACCACATTTTATGATTTCATACAATTTTGAGTCAATCATGAATTAAACTTCCCATTAAGACCACCCGAATTAAAGTAGAACTCTGTGTTAAAGGACGTTTAGTTTTCAGTTCCTATTGTAATGCATTTTTGTGGTTTTGAACCTTTATTAAGAGGCCACCTGTATTTAAGAGCCTCATTTCCCCCTCTCCATTGAGTAGTCTCTTCAGACATGTTCCATTGTATATCACATGTACCTTGCTACACGAGTCTTGCTAATAAAACTCATTTTCGAAATTCCAATATTTATCTGGTTATTTAGTTAAAAGGTATAATTATTTCCTTATATATTTTATTTCTGATAAACCTTTGTAAGTACAATGGTATACAGACAACCTGTCAATAATCTATTAAACAGATCAAGAAATGAGGTTCTTTTGTCATAATGTAATTTGTTCAATATAGTCTTAGTACAAACTTTGACCTTTCGGTATCTTCAAGCTTTTCTTATGTTTTATATCATGAAAATGGTTGTTTAGGACTATTGGTTTGCTTGCTTCCAGAGACTTTTAAATTATTTGCCTTTTCAATGTTTTGACTGTTTGAATGAAGGTTATGTCAGAAACGCGTCGTGTGTAAATATATACACTTTGTTTTGTTTTTGCTATTTTGTTCTTGTTTATTATCTCAATTGACAGTTATATTTTTTATTGTTTTTATAGAAAAGGCAAGAGCTCGATGGGCAAAGTTAAAACGGTTTGTGAAGTCTGGTGCATATTTAGATGATTGGAGTGCTCCAGTTTCCTTGGTTACCGTTGCAAATACAATTCAAAGGATGAATCATAAAGAAAAGACTATGATCGAACATGGAGTTTCTGTTTACATTAACACTTCAAGAAGTGGACCTCCGGACACTGCTCGGAGTATATTATCGAGAACCTCAGGCAGCAGTGAAACGTCAGAGACTAAAATTATTGATCGATTCCAAAAAGAGTTGTCAAAAAGGGACCTTACGCTGTCTTCAAAATCTATGTCAAGACCTGTGTTAATATCTTCAAATAGGAAGCGAAGACCAATAGTAGGACAAATAGATACTTCTTCATGTAAAGATATTCCAGATTTCGAGTACGATAAAGACGAAGGTAGGTTTTATATTTCATGAACATGTTTATTATGATACAAGAAATTAAGGCTATACAGTCAAGCCCGCTTATGTGGTCACCTCTATTAAACGGTCAGCTGTATTAGAATGTCATTTTTTTCTTTTCCTGTCAAAAACAATTCATATGAATTTAACCTCTTTCAAGAGGTCACCTTTCTTATAAGGCCACTTAATACAGGTTTGACTATATTGATATTTTCTAGGGAAGGTTTGGGATAAGAAAACTGGTATAATCCTGACACTTTTTTTTATTGAAGTACGTGTACAAAGTCAGTACAGTGAGCAGTCATGTATTTGTGTGTTAGTGATATCGAATTTGCAACCTTTTAAGTTTTTTCCATTGGATTTTGGAAATGTTCTGACAGTGTGATAGTCTTGGGTTTTTCTTTTTTTTTGTACTACCACACGTTTAAAGCCATTGCGTGACATTGATACATTGTCATTTACTAGTATATGGTTGTCATGCTGACAATTATGTTTGCAAGTTGCATAGAAAAACAGTAATTGTGGGTGCAGTTTCTTATGCACTGAAAAAAGATTAAGTGGCACGAAACTCCATATGAATTTTTTTTGTTAAATTTTAAACAATGATGACGATCGTTTCCTCATTTTCAGAAATTTGATATCAAGCAATAACCAGTGATTTGAAGTAGAAGTCACGAAACATTAACTTCTATAATGAATTATACAAATCCATATTTTTATTAGCACATGTAGCGATAGAGATTGTCGAATCAATATATTCCTTTTTATTTATTTGTTCATTACCATTAATCTGTAAAATTAAAATAAATAAGTACATTTGCTGCTATAAATTTTAGTATTTATTCTATAAAACTAAATTTCAATAACAAAAGAAAGTCTGGAGAACATTTCCGGTCTATCTGTTTAAACTTACGGTCAGCAATAACTCGAATTATGTGTATTATTCTACCACGACCAGTGTGATGAAACAATGAATTGTAGCAGTTCTATCCTGGTTGGTATTGACAGTAGAGCAATGAATGATATCGCTTGTTTTGTATGGTCAAAAGAGTGGTGTTTCAAATATATGTTATGATGGAAATAAGCTTATGAACAATAAATCACTTAGATAACGGGTACTACATTCCTGTGCCTATGGACAGGTGCTTTAATTGCCATAGGAGACAGAGAAAATGATTTAAAGAGTTTGTACATGTAGTCAAGTAATGGGCCATAAACAACTACTACTAACAATATCCTCATCTATGACTGTTTAAATTTGTCCTTTACGTGATAGGGGCTTGATGCTCTCAACACAAGAAGGCCTCATTTATATCTCAGTGTGTATATCTAGTACAAAAAGGCCTTATCATTTCATAAAAAGACAACTTGTTCTATCTATGATATATTTCACTAATCCACTCTTTCTTTGGTAGTATGACAGAACTAGGAATCATAGATAATTTCACATTTTGGTTAGTGTGGTAGATATAAGAATCATATATCATCTTTTTATATTGGTTGGTGTGATAGTGGAGTCAGCTAAAACATTCCTGTCTTTGTTGAATACAATGAGGCATTGTAATGAGTAACTGCGATAGGGTGAATATTTATATCTGTTCTACCAGCGTTCATGTGGTAATGAAAAAATAATGAAAGCAAAAAATACCACACCGTCTGAAGAGTTCCAAATTCATCTAGAAAAATCATAAAATGATGCAAAATCTATATCCCTAACACATTTAGAATAAAACGAGGAATAGACTAAGAAAGGAGGTTTGGACCATTATAGTTAGCTTAACCAAAAGACTTTGTATTGAAGTAGCTGTACCAAGCCATGCAAGTTAGCATTCACGTATATGTGTATTAGAGGATATCAATTTTGCCTCCGTTTCTACGCTTTATCTATTATATTTCTGAGCTGTTGGCACATTGTGGTATTTTCTGCGTTTCATTTTATGAGATATTAATTCAGTTTAATAGAGCTAAGATGACATCGTTTTATAAATGGGTTGATTTGATAAAATTAATTGATTTAAAGTATGTGGAGATACTATATTTTCGATTAAGATGGGTTGGCTAAAATAACAATTTGGTGACAAAGTTTTCATTGAATTGGTCTTTAGTGACATAATATTAACATTAATCATGATCGTCGTTGGAGTATTAACCAGCGTGACGCAATATGTAACCCATCAGTCATAACCGGGTAATGGAATAGCCAAAGAATTTTTCATAACATAGGAAAAGGGTATCCCGCAAAGAACAAAAACTTATGTCATTTTACCATATCTATTACCCATCGCGTTCATATCGATATCTTACTAACAGTGCTCATTGTTTTGTGCTTATATCTTGTTTTAACAATCACTATTACCCACTGCGCTAAGATCGATATCTTACTAACAGTGCTCATTGTTTTATTGGTGTCTGATAGATCTGTCAATAATAATTATGCAAACATAGCTTTAAAGGGGACATGATTATGTAAGAAAACCTTAAAGACACAAAATGCTAATTTGAAGCCGCAAATCGCCGTAAGCCAAAGAAAGACATTCAATACAATGATCATAAGAAAACCAATGATCGCCAAACGTCTATGCAGAAAACTAAAGCTTGAGCAACAATAATCCCACTAAAAACTGGGAGTGAATTCAACTGCTCTGGAAAGATTAATAGTTCCTGTTTCACATATGACACTACTATCGTAAAGTATTTTATTGAATACATTCCTCCAAATGCCATTTTGACATGTATGATTGGTCCATCCCAACATCACTATTAAATAATATGTTTTATTTATTAGCTCGTATTATATTGGTTGTTTCTCTCGAGAATAATATTATCTTTCCTTTTCTTACAGATGTCAAGTTGGAAGACATCAAATCTATTCGTGCTCCAAAGAGACGAATCTATAAAACAAATGATCTATACTACGCTGCATGCTCATTTTGCAAAGTGACCCCAGTTTCTAATTTTCTAAAACAATGTACATCGTATCGGGTAGATCTAAAGAATAGTTTCATGTCTGCACAAGACGTTAAAGCAATATCAATAGCCTTAGTGGTAAGTATCTCTTTAACTTATATTATGTGTGTTTTGTCGTCATAACTTGCACAAAACGTGTGATATTATTTGACCTCAACGGGTACTCAAATCTATATAATATCTCTTAATTACCAAACATGGGTGTAGTCAATACAACATCCTGTGATAAAGTTTGTCGGTAACTTTTGGTAGGTCGGTGGTCTCTCCCGGTACTCCGGTGTCCTGCACCAATAAAGTTGACTCCCACGATATAACTGAAATATTGTTGAAAAACTTTATCACATAATGTTGTATCGAGTAAACCTCGTGGTGAGCGGAACTCGAACTCACAACGTTTATTGGTGATATATATTGATTGCATAGGTAGATGTAAATCCAACTACCATGCGATCACGACCACGACAGCCCCTCGAAAATGGAACGATCATTGCACGTAAAAGACAACATGTAGCACAACTAACAGGCAACAACTTTCTATCTGTGGGCATTGGTAGGCTTGGTAACGACAAAGTTTCAAACGCCTATCCATAATATCTCACTTACGTTTTGCTCTGTATTTGTTGCGCGTAGAAGAGTATTTTTGTATTGCTTTTCATAATTTAAGGCGACAATATAACATGATATACCCAGTATGTTTTGTCTACCCTGGATATGTAGTTCAAGAATATAGATTAAATATCCAGCGTAGATCACACGATACTCCCTCTACGAGGAACTGTATATTATGTTACTCAATACATTTCGTTGATATTTTATACTGGAATAATGGCGATTTTTTTCTTAAGTATTAATGAATAATATTGGTTTAGAAAATATTAAATGAAGGTTAAGAAAAGTTTGAAGATACAAATGTGGTAATCAGATGCCATAAATCGAACGACACACCATGTAATTACCAAAAGAAAACAAAATTGCTCCACAAAACTCTGCGCGCAGAACACACATGATTGTAAAGTCAAACCAACGGATATTTCTGGAATTGTTACCAGAACAGCCTGTAATACATATAAAGAAATTCCAGATTCATTTGGAAATATGTCTGTGGAGAGTTCCAAGAAGATGGTGGAGACCATATACAGTCCAACATTGATGTGTATATAACGAAAACATGCTCGGTTCGTCTTTACCTTCAGTTTTTGTGTAGGAGGGCTCATGTCTTATTTACGTTATTTGTGTTTTCTTGCGCATGCTGGTGTTTTGTTTTTCTTCGTCTATGTTGCCAGTTTCTCTGGATTGTCCATTTAGATGGCTCCTTTGATATTCTCTAACATTTATTATCTGAATAATGGCAATACATACATATATATATATATATATACACTAATAGCGTATTATTTGTTTCCAGAGAGACAATAGAATAAGCTCTTTAGACATATCTGGTAATGAAATTGGTGCTATAGGTATCATGTATATTGCTGAAATGATGGTGGAAAATAGTTGTATAATGGATTTGGTAAAGTATATTTATATTTACATATATTACAAATTTCAGTAAATTATTATTTGTCTAATACATCTTTGAAAGGGATGACTGAAATTGAATTGCACAACGTATAGAAACATGTTTTTTTAAATGCTATTGTGCAGCTTTTTTTTTTTTTTTTTTTTTACAAAAAGGGTGCATGACTTAATTTGATATCTACGTTTTTATTAGGATTTTTGTTTACATTTATATATTAATTATTATTATAAAACATGCATCATCAATCATCTTAGTACCATTCTGTATTGATATGAATAACATTCCATGGTAAATGAGAATTTTTAACGAAGTTTAACATATAATTTCAGTATTTTATATTTACTTTACAAAAAAAAAGTTCAGTTTCAAATTTCTAAGCATTTTGTTTTAATTGTATGAGAGTAATACGACTCACATACTGATAAAAATCAATATATGGAAAATTCAATTAGCCTTTTACATATCACGCATATTAACTATAACGACATTTTCTTCTTATGAAGTATCCACTTACCCATGACAAATTTATTTTTTCCGATAAGTTACACAAACGTTTTTGTATTGTTTAAATATTGAATTTCAATTTTAAACCGATTCAATTTAAAAATGTATTTATTTCTTTTCGGGTTATTAATCAAAATTATGTTAAATCGAAATGTTCCCCGTTTGATTAAAATCTGATTGAATAAAAGTTTGTTAAAAAGTCAAAATGTTTATTATCACTTAAAATACAGAATATAATGGCAATCATTGTATCGTATGACTGTAATAAACCCACTTCTGACATCAATAACAATTAAATACAAAAGGGTTAAATAATATGAATATATTATATTTAATATATTAGCTAGAAAAGGGTACTAAGGTACATACAGTAGGATAGACAGAATTAAGAAACATAGGAAAATTTAAGCGAAAGCGAAGGCAAGAATGACAAAAAAAAAAAAAAAAAGAAAGAAACAAACCAACAGTTTTGGAATATTGTACAGGGTGTAGTGTATGTCCGTATCATATTAGTTTGGTCATAACATGTCATTCGTTCTTGATTTTTGGTTTTAATAGTGAATAATTTGATAATCAGATGTAATTTGGAGATTGCATTTTCCCTAATTGTCTCGTAAATGTTTACAAATGAGTTATCTGAATTCCTGCAATTGCTATAGCACATAAGTGTTTTCTTTTACGCTTTGATGCATTTTCTTTGGAAGCTGAAATATAAAAAAATAATTTACTCATATATTTATACAATGTTGATAAGTGTTACCTTATCACAGCAATATATTAAGATAAAATTAGACAATCAAAAATATACTACGAGTGACCTGCAATGTAACTCCACATTAACTCACGTGTAGCATAGCACATGAGTACGTTAAAAAGAACAGTTCGTACACGAGTGGAATACATTTGATAATCAAATAGACAAGTTAGTTAGTGTGTACGCATACTCTGCATTATTCGAAAATGAGGTAAAACCCACATTGAAAACAAACTCACTTTGTTTTGTGTACTACTACTCTCAAAGTAAATCCGTTAAGTAAAACTGTTGAAAACGAAGACAGTGACATTTCACTTATAATGAAATTATCGATTATATCGATGATTTTGCAAATTTTCCCTTGGACCATTTTTCACGATCAAGCGATAAGCCTACTATGAAAATATTATCGTTGATTTCTATGCGGCATTATTCTGACATCATTGACGTCCCCTTGAAAAAAATACCATACTACTACCATTGATATAATTTGTACGAAATGGGTTTTCCATCGCTTCTCGCATCTCATGCTTCGCGTTCAATAAGAAATTGCTCTGAGAAATCAATTTTTTGCAAATCCAATCAACGATAGTATATATTTGTTTCACACCTACTGTTTATTGTGAATAAATAACAAAGAATTAGCAAATGCACAATGGAAAATCTACCGTGCTATTCCAGAAAAGTTTAAATCATTTCTATATAGATTTAACATTCAAACATATCTTGTAACAATTGGTTGTGTTTTTTTTATTGTAGAATATAAGTGGAACAATTCCTGGAAAAGAAGGTTTAGAAACATTAGCAGACTTACTGAAAAACAATAAATCATTACGAATATTACGGTTAGAAGGTAAGATAAAATAACAATGAATTTTAATTGTATATCCGTTGATTATTCTTATTGGTGTATAATGTGACACGCACCTTTATTCGTAATTCAAAGCAGTAGATTATGCTTCATGATAGCATTTCTTCCGTCTTTCGTGAAGGCAATTGGATATATGATACGACCATGATCTATGCATCAAATGCAACACATTGTAACACTCCACACTGTCCATTGGGAATGACAAATCTGTCTTACGTTAATGGATGGTACTCAACTATTATCTTGATTCCGATTCCACCATTTATGTTGTGCTTATTCCGCAATGCAGCTTGCTTATGTGATAAGTAACACATGCAATTTACTTATTTTAATGTCTTTGGTTTATCCCTACCAATGATCTACCGCTCTCGAGACAAGCACACTAATTATTACATAACCAACTTCTGTGGAAAACGTCTTTAGAAATAAAATACAACAACCTTGTATGCGAAACGTTTTCATCTTTTTTACTCACATTTTGCCGCGCTCGCACTCGTTCAGCATTATTTCACACAGGGAATCCATTATTGCAATAAATAACTACATTATTTACAAACCTTTTGTTCGGACAATGTAACATTGTGATAAAAACAAAAACGTAGATATCTAATTTAGTGCACACGACCCGTTTCTGGTATAACCTTCATCAGGTATGCTCAACATCAATATAAACGTAGATATCTAATTTAGTGCACACGACCCGTTTCTGGTATAACCTTCATCAGGTACGCTCAAAATCGAAAGATTGGAAAGCAAAATAATTATTTCAATTCATTGAATGGTAATTTTTATTATTTACACTACTTATCGGTATATTGCTATTAAGAACATAAGATTGAAAGTAGGAATGACAATGATGATATTTGAATTGTATGTTCAAGAAATACATGATTGTACATTTATTTCAGATAACAGAATTGAACACACAGAAATGCAATATATCATTGATATAATCGAGGTAAGTATAAATGTGCTATCAATCCACAATTGGTATTATATATGTGGAAATAGGCACTACGAAACTTACTATTGGTATAAAGTGTTGTAATATTTAATACTCAGACTGTGCTCTGATATGTTGTATATAGTTTTATTCGATGCTGCACACAATGATGACAATGTACAAAATGAAATTTCAAGTTTTTAACCCATCGAATTTTAAAACAATGTCTATTATATTTAAATAATATAATGTTATTATGTTTGGTACAGAAAATACAGTTAGCTCCTGGTTTTCAGTAATGCAATGCAATATGATAGAAAAGTGTTAGCTTCCTACAGAAATCTATGTTGGGAAATACAATGACATATTTATTTGTTTATTTCAGAATGTCCCGACTTTACAGGAACTATATTTAGGACATAACGCATTAGGATTTGAAGGAGGCAGCATGTTGGCTAAAGTTCTTGGTGAGTATTCCTCTTTATGTATGCGAAAATTGTCTGTGAAATTGTACTTGTGAATTATTTCAGTGTGCTTAAGCTATCAACAAATGTAATCACATCGCCAGTTACAAAATCAAGGGGAATAACTCTATAGGATATAGACTAGAAAGAGAGGTAACAACGACAACAGAATTTAGCTCACTATTGCCTTGGTTCTTTTTAAAAGATTCTACTAAATTGCATGCATGATCATACTAGTAATTCTATTATCATATAATGTAGTGAAGTAGCAAACTAGATAAAAATATATTCATATCATATTAGAGCAATATAAACCTAGTTGGTGTAAGCGTTGATTTAATCATTATATCATATTGTTCTCTCTCTTATTATTTTAGTAAAAAAAAGCAAATTTATTTGTATGATTTAGATATTACTTAATACATATTTATACGCTCGTTTTGCAGCCACAAATTCAACAATAAAAGTATTAGACCTGCAATGGAATCAAATTCGTAAAGATACAGCAAAGTCAATATGTAAAGCACTTGGGGTAAGTTTATCAGAATATAATCTTATATGCATGGTCAGAAATACTTCCAAAAAGACGTATGTTAGTGGTTTCACAATATAAAGCATAGTTTTCAATATGTTTCCTAAGTTTCTCAGCTTCCTTTAGCATTGCGTTATAAAGGCTGCAAAGTTCTAGGATTGCAGTAGTGTTACTTATAACTGTAGTATTGAACGTTTTAATCAACATCTCTTCGATATACAAGGACATTGAGCGGTCGTGTGTGTAAGAGGTATCCATTTTGCCTCTGTTTACAAGGACATTGAGCGGTCGTGTGTGTAAGAGGTATCCATTTTCCCTCTGTTTACAAGGACATTAAGCGGTCGTGTGTGTTAGAGGTATCCAGTTTGCCTCTGTTTACAAGGACATTGAGCGGTCGTGTGTGTTAGAGATATCCATTTTGCCTCTGTTTACAAGGACATTGAGCGGTCGTGTGTGTTAGAGGTATCCATTTTGCCTATGTTTACAAGGACATTGAGCGGTCGTGTGTGTTAGAGGTATCCATTTTGCCTATCTTTACAAGGACATTGAGCGGTCGTGTGTGTAAGAGGTATCCATTTGTCCTCTGTTTACAAGGACATTGAGCGGTCGTGTGTGTTAGAGGTATCCATTTTGCCTCTGTTTACAAGGACATTGAGCGGTCGTGTGTGTTAGAGGTATCCATTTTTCCTATGTTTACAAGGACATTGAGCGGTCATGTGTGTTAGAGGTATCCATTTTTCCTCTGTTTCTACGATTTTTCTATTAGATTTTGAAACTGTTCTGACAATGTGATATTTTTGGATTTCAGTTTTATACAATCTTGTACTTTTCTGATTTGTACAGGAGAATCAAACGTTATGGACGTTAAACTTGTCATGGAATGGTTTAGGTAAAGAAGGATGCATAGAACTGGCACAATCACTGAAGAAAAATACTAGGTTAACTGACCTAAACGTACTCAGCAACAGAATAGACATGACGTCATTACGATTTCTACTTCACGGACTAGTGCAAAATAAAGGACTACGATATATACAGGTATATATAAAAAGTGTTCAATTAACAATACTGATATATATTTGATATGATTGTAAATGCGTTTTTATTGTGAAAAGAAAGTTTAAACAGTAACGGTCATCAATTCAACCCATAGCAACAAAACCAAACAATCACCTGTCATCACATCTGATCTCACTGAACACCAAAAAGACCATGACACATGACGTTGAAAATCCAGGTCATGGCTTAGGACAGGCACAAAACTGTGGCGGCATTAAAGCGGTTAATGAGATCCCAAGCCTCTGTTTATTGCACACCAACAATTGCAAATATTTCTTCTTGTCAATTTACTATTCGGATGAAATGTTTACTGGTGCGTGGTATCGCGATTATATGTGCTTTAAATTTAATACATAAAATTCTTTAAAATTTATAACATTTGATTGCCATAATGGATTTTTAATGACTATAAAAATACGATAAGTATACTTTGTTAATAGTACATGTTCCCTTATAGATCTTTAATATTCATTAATATTTTTATAATTTAGTCGACATTTTGAAATTGTTATTTCCGGATTCAAAATTTGTAAATAAGAATAATTTCTTCTCATTTGCAGCGCAGTAAGCAATGAAAAAGGGTTTTATTGTTATATTCATGTACTGATGATGGGGGTGGTACGCCACGTCTGAAATATATTTTGTCATTACACTTGTTGATATTTCTAGGCACATTTATTTTGTTCTTTGCAATCATATTGTAATACTGTCTGATTTGTATTCATAATGCACTAATGTCAAGGCAGTAGTTATAGCCAGACATACCACATTGCACTCGAGAAATTTGTTTTGCTCTTGTGCTGTAAATGTCAACGTTTATTGCAGCTGGGAAGAAATCCAATAACAACAGAAGGTGCTAAAGCTGTAATCAAAGCAATACAGACGTCAAAGTGTTCACGATTAGAAGTTATACAATTAGAGGTACATACCATGCACTCCACAATACTATTTCAGATATCATTCACTTCATATACTATCATTATGTAATATAAAGGCTTTAGCTTACATATGCTTACCTGTAAGAAGATTAAAAAGATTGTTGTAAAATAGTCTACATATTTCACTGATGTTCTTTCTGTCATTTCCATGATTTCTTGTATAAATTTCCTCTTGTAGCACATATATTGTGTCATGGGTGTATTCAAATAAAATCTGGAATGCTATAAAAATAAACTATCATCT
The DNA here is from genome assembly GCA_002080005.1 of Gigantidas platifrons. Taxonomy (NCBI): domain Eukaryota; kingdom Metazoa; phylum Mollusca; class Bivalvia; order Mytilida; family Modiolidae; genus Gigantidas; species Gigantidas platifrons. Next base: position 418,630 of record MJUT01055065.1, read on the forward strand.
TGAATAACTTATCAAGATCATGTCTCTCTATAAACTTTTAACACCTTCCGTGTTTTATACTACATATATTATATATACATATTATATTCTTGTCTTCGGTGTCTTAGAATTATCAAACGCGCAAATTGCTTTGTCATATTAAAGTTCTTTTATTCTATTACAATAAGTTAGTTTTAAGAATGTGTCGTATTTACCAAATATATATGTGTATAATATTATAATATGTAAATTAATTCGGACTATGCATTTCTGCAAAGTGTCTTTTTATTCTTGTGATATGTACATTGTTTTTCATTTTAGGATATTTCTATCGATGACAAGTTCCTAGAACTCATGCAAGAGATTAAGGAAACAAAATCTATACGAGTAACACATGGAGAACTAATTGCCGGTGGTAATGCGGTAACAGAAAAGGAACACGATCCGCATGATTTGAATCGATTCGACCCAGTCATGGTGCTTGTAGAATATATGCGCATTGACAATTTAAGATTAATAGACTTTTTTCAATATTTGGATACGGGCAGTCGTGAACGGTTAAGCAAGAGTAACTTCCGTGATGGTGTAGCGGTAAGTTCGTATTAGCTGTATATCACATTCAGACCCTATGTAAAAGTTCGTTATCAGTATTATTTTAAGAATTAGTTATGGGTTTAGAGTATATAAAATACTTCCCTATTAGTATACTTGATGGAAGTAATTTTGTATATAACCAGACAGATGAGAAACCAAATGCAAATTGTAAAAACAAATGGACAGTCATTTGGTTTTGAGGTCGTTAGATATACATGTATATACAAATCGTATTAAAAAATTGTGATTATCAAATTATGCCTGTTCAAAACGTTACTTTTCTTTCTACTGACGCCACGATCTAGCTGAAATACTGATAATGTTGGCGTTGAATACCAATCAATCAATCTTTCTAATGTGTTTGATCTTAGAGGTATCATCCATTCTATAGTATTCATCATATTATCATATTCAACTTACTAACACATGTATGTAATCACTCCTATATAATACTTAGATATATATCCCATATATGCATATGTAACCAAGGGACTGTTTTGGTATAAAGATTATATTGTATTCTATATAAAACATTGTAATGTAATGTAGATAACAATCTTATAAAAGCTGACTGAATACGAAAGACCCCTAGGACATGCTGGTTATAAATTGATTATGGTATTATAGCGTTTTTCGTTACTTTGTACATTCAAACCTGTATATAAAGGTCACTCAAGGCAACCTGAAAATGTGACCTTTTATGAACAGTTGCTCTTTATATACAGGTTAAAATTATATGGACTAATCATCAATGGAAAAACTGAGACTGTCCTTTATAGACAGTGATTTGCTATATAGAGGTGCCCTTTAAGGCAGATTTGACTGTATATATTATCTGGTAACCTGAATCACAGATTCACTTACAATCTGCATTTTTCATTGTTTATTAAAAAAATTTATCATTTTTGCAGAATCTTGGAATACCGTTAACAGAACACCACCTTGATATAGTCATGGACAAAATAGACTTAAAGAAAGATGGGGTTGTTGACCTAGAGTATGTATACTCAATAATATGTGTTGTGTCTTCTGTGATTGTTTAAAATCCCAGAAATTTACACACTCTTGATGATTGCAAAAGAATGAGTATTATAGATTAATTAATTTAATTACAAACAGTTCGCTTCCTTATTATCAAAATTGAGCTTTATGGTGATTTAAAATCATGATTTGTCTGTACAAAATACTTGATGCGCATGCATTTTGTAGTTCAAATATCCATAGCCTATGCATCTACGTTTTATTCAACAATGTTAAGTCATGCTGTTCCGATGAATGAAATCGGGATTTTCTGTCATCTGTGTCAGTTTCATCATTTTGGTAACTTTTGCTTTTTGGTAATATCTTTCGGAAATATTTTGATTGATATATCTTTTATGACCTCGTAGATGAAAATCAAATGTTAAACTGTAATAAAATACAGACAGTCTATGAAGACATTTGTCAATTGTCATGTGCAATATTCGATATAATATTCAACTTCTTAAAGGCGGTCAACATTTGGTAGAAGTAGTAATATATTCAACAGACGATAGCTCTAATATATAGTGTTGACTGTACATCCTTTTTATTATTGCATATTCTAGGGAATTTATGACCGTCCATAGAGAGGTATCAAGACAGATTACACAGCGCACAACCAGAGCAAAATCAAAGAAAAAAGAAGATGAAGGTCTAATTGGTTTACGAAAAATTCTTAGAGAAATCATCGAAAAACGGAATAAAACAAATAAAGAAAAGGCGAGTAGTAAGGCTGCGGACAATGCACGTGACAGAATTGTCTCTAATAATAAAACATTTGCTGTGACCAAACCTAAATTTGCGGATCTCACTGGCCGGAAGGGATGACGATCATGCAATAACTGTCACTGCTTATTTTGTTGCTATTGCATGTGCATTTTTATAAATTTGCTTTTTATATAGTGCAATAAATGGGCAAAATATACCGCACATTTCAGGGTTAAATATACTACATTTTATCCGGAACGTGGGGTTTGAGATGTTGTTTTTTTTTAATTATTATTTTCTCTGTTATTGATAACTATATCATATACTGTTAACATAGATAAAATGATGGACTTGTTTGGTATATGAAAGTCCTTTATGAATTTGAATGAAGTATAACATGGCATATTCTCAATTCAATTCAAAACATACAGACTGTATAACACGAAAAACAACTTTCTCTCCTGCACTTGCAACTAAACAAATGTAAAAAAGACCATGACCGGGGAAAGACCAATGCGTTTAAATTTGGACACTTTAGGTGTAGGGGAAAGTATTTTTACTAGATGAACTGTCGAACGAAGAACAGCAATAGAGGTGTTGTGACTTGATGTTAACCTCGTTATCATGGTAGATTATCCTTCTTGTCTATATATAGATCTATATTATGTATTACATTCTTTCTCATGGAATATAGGTAAATAAAATATTACAAGATTATCCAGAATGCATGTAAATTATATAGCAATTAGCATGCACTGTATTAACACAAACTTTTAACACTAGCTGCATGACAAACTACACTGATACCAAATCCTTTTTCATTCCTACGACGTTTGTCGATTTAGAATTGTATTCAATATTCGTAGGGTCATTGCATAAATTATTTGAAAATTATCCCAAATAGAATATCTTGCCCTTGCAGTATAATATTTTGTTTGGGACAATATTCATAAATATTCATGCAATTATCCTTTTATTGTATAGCAGAGCTTTAAAAATGATAAAAGAGGCCGTCGTGATCGTATGATAATTGGATTTACAACTACCTGTGCAATCAGTCTCTATCACCACTAACGTTGCGAGTTCGAATCCCGCTAATTGCGAGGTGTACTCGATACAACATTATGTGATAAAGTTGTCAGTGACTTACGACAGGTCGGTGGTTTGCTCTGGGTACTCCGGTTTCCTCCACCAATAAAACTGACTGTTATGATATAACTGAAATATTGTTGAAAGTTGCATTAAGCACCATAACCCTAACCATTATATTAAAAATTATAAGATCACATTTCGATGACGTCATGAGTTAAAGCGATATTGCATTAATGCAAATATCGTTGAACATTGCTAACTAGCTTTTGTTTTACATTCTAAATAATATTGTACTGTGCATGCTATACAATTGTCTCTATGCACACATTATATGGTTCTATTTTCTACAAGCAATTTTCTTGAACTTCATCATTCTTTTATAAAATTATACTGTTGTTATGCACTGATTTTTATGATAATATGTCTCCAATCCATACTTATGTGTATCTGTCTCTCGTGCTCTTTATAATAAATAATGTTATATTTCTAAAAGACACTTAAGTTTAATTAAATATATAAAAAGAGGCTTTACTTTGCAAGTAAGGTTTCTGCTGGTCGAAGTGTAAATATAATTTAGTAGAGAGTCGTGTTAAAATTCTGAAATACTTAATATATGGTAGGTAAATATAACATGTTAACAAATTGCATGAATAAATTTACATGTTTTAATTTTTATTTGTTTGCAGGCTCAAGCAAAATATGATTAATGAAAAATACAAAATGGTATATAGTGTTTACATTAAAATATTTTTTCACCTACAAAATATGTACACTTAACAAAATGTCAATCCACCTGCATTATAACTCTTACTTTGTGGATATTCCAGAGATAACATAACTACATGCGAAAATATACTCAACTCTTAAATTGTAAAATTTGTATATACAAGTATAATAGTTCACTGCATTTTGTGCAAATATATCGCATAACAATATGTCAGATCGACTTTTTCGATTGTCATTTCTTTATTTCATGTTGCTTAACAATTTTTGACAAGGTAAAAACAGATATTGCATTCAATATAGTACCAAATATTTCCCGTACATTAAAATGCAACATTTCTGATTAGTCAAAATTTATTATCCCCCTATTAAAGTGGATACGTCTTAGAGAGGTTCCGGATAATATGATATGTGCACGCACATAGCAAACAGACAGGAGACAAAAAGATGGCGGACTAGTATAAAACGTGATTGTTGCACCAATAGCTGCAGAAATCGGACAAAAATTCTAAAAAGACATTATTGAAATATTTTGTAATATTAATTGCATAAGCCAATGATATATTAAGCTTCTATGTGTAGTCATAAATAGTACATTATAGTGTTGATTTATCTCTGGAATATGTTTTAGTGGTGCTTTAATTACCAATGATTTAATAGAAAACTTATTTCAAAATCGGACCATTTGCACATTTTTGAGATTTAACATATGCATTTTTGTCGTTGATTTGTTGTGAAAACTCATCACACTAGCATTGTCCTCCAAAATGATTGCATTGTTTACAAACAATTGTGTAGTTCCATGTTGTTTATTCATTTCATTTCCTAATAGGGAATTAAAGATGGGATGGGGAAATTCGTAAAGAGTGTATTTGCACAGTAATATGATTTTAACAGAATGGGAGGAGACATGTCTTGCTATGCAATAATATAAGAAGGGGTATTGGAATACATATCAAAGATGCAATTATTTAGTATGTCAGATAGAATATTCTGTATTGCAATGGTACTCGAACCCTGCAAATTGAGAAGCCATATTTAAAAGAAAAAAAACCCAGCATAGACGGAATTGAGAATGGAAAATACCTACAGCTGAAGACAGCTAAGTCCATCCATGCTATAGTGATACACTTTTAATCTTCTGTAATTTTCTAATAAGGACCTAGATATCTAATTTAGTAAGAACCGACGCGTTTCTGGAATAACCTTCACCGGGTAGGCTAAAGATAACAACACTTTCTTCGACAGTAAAGACGTTTAAATATATGATTTCCTGGACATAAAAACTTAATTGAAAAAACACAACACTTACTATATTATAAATCGGTGAAGATGTCTTGAACGTACATATACTTGTCATTTAATCAGTCACTGGTGACTTTCTGTGGCTTGTAATTAGATCAAACATAGGAAAGTAATTGTTGAAATTGTAACTTCAATCAATCTTCTTAGATATAATATTCTTTGGATTGTATTATTCAACCTACATGTGATATCCGGTTGTTTGGAACCTTTCCGACATCGTTGTTTAAATAACAAGACCCAAATAAACTAACACAGAAACACATGTTTTTAAGTTGTACATGTAATTAAACGATATATCATAGTTACAAATACAAATGCACCACAAAGCTCTGTAGTTCATACTTGTAATAAACATTGTTCGAATGTAAAATATTTAGTCAAAGCTACTATGCATGAGGTATCAAGAATATCAAAACCAGGGAGACTTTGTAATGACATTTGAAAAACGTATTGTGAAAAAATTAGGCCACAAGAAAATCCAAGCATCCTGTCACCCAAAATACAAATACCTACTAGTTTTAAGATGAAATGTTCCTTTCCTTATACAAGACACAATTATAATGTATATTATATCTTGCCCAGTACGATCGGAGACGACAAATAGTCTCTTGTGCTTAAATATATCTTCTATTAGAATCCAACTTAATGAGTGATAAAATATCACTTTTATTTTATTGAATATTTACGATACAAATGTCGCATTACATTTAACATGAACTTTTAATATATGAGATAAAAGTTAAAATTCAAATAAAATAAAAAATAAAACAATAATAATAAAAGCAAAATCAGGAAGAAAACAATTATGAAAATAAAGAATGAATTAATTCTTTTGTAGTTTTATTAGAGTATAAGGCAGAGAGGTTGAACACATTTCACCCATTCAAATTCTGATAAGAAAAATATTTGACTGGCAATTGTTTTTCGGTAACAAAATATATATTCAAACACATTAAAACAATTCCAATAAGGGGAAAATGAAACAAGGGTGGAGGAGGAAGAGTAGGAAAGGTTGAACTGTAGTAGGTAAGTACACATGTAGCAAACTCCTACATTAAACTAAATTATACAAAGTGTACAGAAATGAAGTCATACGCAATGCATCTTTTAAGTGTTAGACGATATAGATAGTTTTCCTTGAAAGAAGTTCGTTAAAATTCGTCCTTCAGTCACATTTTACAGCATCTGTTTACATAAATCCAGGAAGTTTATTAAAGACGTCTTTCAAACTGTCTACCCTTTTGAGGTGGATTAAACCAGTCTGCAAAAATCCATCGAGATGTATTTATGCTATGACCCTATGATTTCTTGGCAATAATAACCTGGTGGTTATTTCAACGGAATTTGCCTGTTACCATATATTAGGTTTTACCGGAATTGATATAAGTCTATGTTTTAACGATTCCACTTGACAAGCTACTAATGGGTCTTAACGAAATATTCTTAAAATAACATATTTCACACTGATCCGAGATTGTTGATAATATATTCAAGCAGAAAAAAGAAACTCAAGTTCACTTTTGGTGATATTTTTTTTTTACCTGCAGACCAAATGACAACCTGAGTATACTGTCTACAGAATATATAACGCAGGCTATGTTTTCAATCAATTTTCAAAAAAACCCGCCGCACTCCGAGACTCTTAATTGAAGACCATACCAGCTTGCAGTTTTGGAAAGTACACATTAATTGCACAACATTTCATTTAGAGGCGATTGAGAAGCAAAAATGATGCGAATATCGGATCTTTATAGGGAGATTGAACATGTCCTGATTATGCAAGCAATTCACAGCATTGCGTATTCTAGCCATATGGAGACCCGTCAGTCAACGATGATTCGGTTATTTGAGTAGCGTAAACCCATATGACGATTAGCTAACCGCCAAAGGATAGCATAACGTCGCACCTATCCAAATAGAGACACACATCTCACACACGTCGGTAGCCATATTTAGATGGCCACACCGGTTATAGGAACGCATAGTCGCCAAGTGTGTTGAGGAGCGGGTGGTGGAGTTCAATATAATACCACAATATCCATACTTTGACGCAAAAATTATACCCTTGCATCGTCAAGCATTAATAGCATTCATGAATCTATTTCATTTGGTTCATTAGAGGCGTGTGCTTTACTGACGAGTCTACTTTCACCCTCATAGACATATCATGTCGTTTGTGTTAACGAAAGCTATAAATTTGTGGCAGAATTTGTTATAGTTTGTAGTGGAATTGTTCACGGAATGAAAACACCTCTCATATTCAACCAGGGAAATCGTACAGTTATAAGATATCAGCATAATGCTGCCATTTATCTGTGCGCGTAGCACTACATTGCCGAAAATTAGTATGAGGTCGCACATTGCTAAGGTTAGTCGTAACTTCATCAGTCTAGAAAATATTCAAGTTTTCCAATGACCATCTTATAATCCAAATGTGTCACTGGTCAAGCATGTGTGGGACGAGCTGGACATAATCGGAAAATGTATCAGCATCCCAAGCAAGCTCATAATGGACTTCCTCAAGAGTGGAATAATATTCTAAAAGGACCATATATCATTATGATATCACAGGTAAGGAGCGTGGGCACACACGGAAGTGAAATTGATTGGGACATTCCACCGGGCACCCATGTTTAAGTGTTATGCAATAATCTTCCGTCTACTACCAGACAACACACCTTAAATAAATACTATTAAGTTAGTTATAGAGAAATAGCTTAAAATCCCATATAATGGAAGCATCATCCATAACACATTACAAATTTGTGACAGGAAAAAAATATAATCATACAGTTTATACGCATGATAAATGAAAGCAAAGAAATGGAACGTGATGAGGAAATAAAAAAAGAATTCCTCTATTGAATGAATCAAATGATAAATAAAATCGATAAAAATACGAAATTAAGCTGTAATATATGAACCATTCCTATTGCATTGGTTGTATCTATGTACAGTTTGTAACTGGTATAAACATTATGTTTGCATTGAATAACTCAGTTCCGCATAATGCTGTCTCCATGGTTACTGATATCTATGTATCTTTTGTTCTTGGAATGATTATTAGGATGAACAGGTACAGCTTTAGGTAGGCAGTTAGGTTAAAATTAATTGGCCCATACACAACGATAAAGGCAGGTCGTCGTAATTGTATGATAGATGGATTTACAACTACCTATGCATCAGTGCCTATCACCACTAAGTTGTGAGTTCGAATCTCGCTCATGGCAAGGAGTACTCAATACATCATTATGTGATAAAGTTTGACAATTACTTGCAACAAGTCAGTGATTTTCTCCGGGTTCTCCGGTTTCCACCACCAATAAAACTGACCGCCAAGATATAACTGAAATATTGTTGAACGTGGTTTTAAAAACCATAACACTACCCAACATAGATAGACGATAGAGGAACATTCTGACAAATGTATATACATATATATATTGTGGTTCATTGTAACATAGACAATCCAACGGCACGTTTAACATCAAAGAAAATGGTGTCCTACGTAATTACTTTACTGTGCTGGTAAACAACCAACACTTTACAGGATATAGTAAAACACGTAGTTCCGACAACACGTCAGGTAGTTAATAAACTAAATATCTGCATGATTTAATCCCCCCACTATTCAAAGTACAACAATCTACTCATTACGTAATGGCAGCGATCTAATAGTCCCCTTTTGTAGACTTTCTTCGACGGATTCGTCATTCATTCCTTCTTCTGTTAGAGAATGGAGTAAACTTGAGAACTCTGTCCGTAATCTTGACACCCCATTAAAATTAAAACGTGCGTTAATAAACAATGCAAATGAAATAAATATTGTTCCCAAACATTTCATGTATGGTCCACGGAAGTTAAATGTCATATTACCTCATCTTCGAGGTTCAGCTTCTTTCTTGACCAACGATTTATTTAAATCAAATATAGTATCTAGTCCAAATTGTGCTTGTGGTGTTCCTCGAGAAGATGCGTTTCATTTCTTCTTTGAATGTAGTAAATACACCGATATTAGGAGGGATCTGTTAATTTGTGTAAATCGATCTTGCTCTACTTACTACAGCTAGCAAAAATCTAACTTATGAAGATAACTGTTTAATTTTTAAAGAAGTTTACAAGTTTATTAGAAGATCTTAAAGATTCCTCATTGCATAAAGTTATTAATAGACCCAGCATGATCATCGTGTCCACATTAAACTTTATACCCAGCATGATCATCGTGTCCACATTAAACTTCTTTTTTTCCCTTTTCCACTGTTTTTCTGTTCTCTTTTACATGTGTAATTGTTACTGGTATACTTTTATTAATGTGCATGCTCTTTTTCATATGTATATGTGTTATATTTATTATGTACTAACTAGTAATTCCAAGGAGAAGACTTCATAAGTTGGTAAAACTTGTGTCTTATCCTTTTTGTCTCTACGAGCAAATAAAATTGTTATAAACTAAAACTAAATATTTGTCCACAGGGTCTCCAATGGTTCATAGAAATGTTGGTTAGTTACATATGGCGTCATCTCATTCATCAAATGTTATTTCATCGACGAACAATTGATTTAATTACAAATGCATCATTCAATGTCAATTTGGGATACGTCCGATTATTCTGTTGATATATATCGTTTACAAAGGTTCACAGAGTTAAGTCATTTCTGGTGTTAGAGTTTAATTCATTGTGGTATAATCTGGGTTTGACAGAAATGTTAGAAATGTTCGAAAATAATTATTTCTGCTAATCGTTCATATCTATTTTTTTTTAAATGGGTGACGTCATCTACGAACAGGGAATCCATTATAATGACATAGTTGTATGCATCTTAAAATTTTTATGAAGTGCGATTGTCATGACGGTATTTGTTGTTTATTTTTTTTTTCAGAGAAAATAAAATAATAAATTCATATTCGATACATGATATCCCCATAAGTCACAGCGATGTTCCGATTTCACTTAAGAAAAATTGCTATATCATGATCTTGATTTGTTTGGTTTCTTGACATTGGATAAGTCTGTGAAGATACGCACGGCTAGCTAATTTATTAGATTTTTTTTTATTTTAAAATAATAAATCAATAATAACAAAGATAAATATTTATGTATCTATAATTATTGTTCACAGTTCAATGCTTCATATGTCAGGGTAATAAAGCTATGTCATAAAATATATACATCAAGATAAATATCTTAAGTAGGTATGGTGCAAGTGCCACACACCTTGTAGAAATAATCTTTTCATCTATAACAGATTGAATAAGACCGTTTCCTGGTAAATTTTTTACCAGAGATGCTCATAGTCCAAAGACTAGTACTTCAAAGAAAATTGATTTAAAAGTCTTTGAAAGCAAGTAAACCAAAGGCTCGAAACAGGATAGCCAACATCGTCTAATGTTATCTATACATAAGGAAGATCAAATTTAGTTTGATTGCATTACATTATTTATGAATTATAAATTAAAAAAAATATATATATCTAAAGAATTCTGTCAGTGCCGAAGCAGTGACTACTTGGTGGATGATATAATCGAGGACTAATAGTCCACCAGCAGAGGTATCGACACAGTGATAGTAATGAATGATACCATCGTGAACTAACAGAGGTATCGACACAGTGATAGTAATGAATGATACCATCGTGAACTAACAGAGGTATCGACACAGTGATAGTAATGCCTACAGAGCGATGTAATTACGATCATGGATACGATTAATTAACGATGCACCTGTTTATCTAGCACGGGAAAGTGATCAATTCAACACAATCAATATATTCGCCTTGACAAAACCACAACTCACATGCAGTTGCCTTGCATCCTTGCCTCTCTAATCATGATACCGTCAAACGAATCTCTGACAAATCATTAATTGCATTTTCTAATACAATAATGTTTCTATTAAATTGGATTTCTGCACTTTATAGACGATTTCCAGTGTATCATGCTGTATATGACATGCGATAGTCTAAACAAAATAAGCCCGCGAAATACAAGAGTTTTCCGACGAAAACTGACGTTTACATGCAAAACCTGATATTACGTGCGGAAACCGATCGCAAAACCTTGTATTTTGCTTTTTTTGTGATTATCACGTGCCATAGCTATAATTTATGTAGTTTTATCTGAATTCATGAAATATTAGATGCTCGTTTTAAGAGGAATATGTTACTTTGACTTTGGACCTTTATGTTGTATCCACTCTGTTGGTATTCATCATAATAATGTGGATTCATAGTGTATTGTACATGTGTTCAATAATAAACAGATACCATTGTGGTACATACAATATTTATTACATAAAATTTGTACCGACGAATACAATTTGTAAATGTGAGGTCGGATAGTACATATATATATTTAGTTAATGGTATAGGGATCAGTAGGCACATTTCAAACCTGTATAAGTATTATGGGTCAGGCGTAATGTACATGATGTGCTTCCTGCTAAATATTGTGTAGTTATATTATCTCCCTTTAATGAAATGAAACGTACTGATATCACAAAGTTTCTGGCAGAACATACCGTTCCATTGGCGAGAACGGCTTGTTGTGTTTTATGAAGAGTATAATTTAGAAATATTTTCTAGGTTATGCTATGTATTGTTTACTGTGGGTTTAATTTCCTTGAAATATAATTCGCCTCAGACATTTAGAGTTATTATATATGATTGATAAGTTAACTGGTGTGCTTTTTCCATGGTTACAATATAGAATAAATTATCTCCATGTTTTACGTACCCATTACAAATGAATAAGGTATGTTCATACAGTATCTACACCGTCCATTGAGTATTAAAACAATAACTCATGCATTGAACAAGAGGACTTCTAAAAATCGACAGTGCGTTAATTGTGGAAATGAGATTCACGATTCATCAATTCATGATTTTTTTCTGCACCATTCCTGTTTAGTGTTAATAAGTTATTTCATCGACTCTGGTGTACTAAAATACTCTCCTTTATGCCAATAAAAATATATTGTTATTATACGAATAAACTGACATGTACGTTCATTAATAAAATGAGTGACCACCCTTAGGAGGATTAAGATTTTCAAACTTAACCCTTTTCTTCTTGTATGATTTTAGGCTCGAAGGAAAGTATCCCTTGCTGCTGCTGAAAGAATGAAAACAGATTCAAGGAGATTCTCTATCAGTGTTAGCAGCAATAGGAGTAAGGAACACAATGCTATTGCTAAACAGAAGTCACGACCTGCAACCTCAGAACAGGGTTGGCTCAGATCCGCTTCTTCTCTCAGCAAAAGCGACCGCTCTCCATCATCTGTAAGTACGGGTACGTGGAGTCGACCAATGTCATCTATGTACAGTGAAAGTAGACCCCAGTCATCAGCAAAGAAGAGTCCAAGACGTAGACGACATCCATCGTCTGTGACAAACAGTCCAAAACAAATACTGTCGTCATCGGTTAATAAAGGTGGTTCATTTAAAGAACAACATAAACAAATGATTGTACCTGCTGTACATTGAATACATTTACATCATGTATTGACTAATTTTTCTTCACAAACTTGTAATCATTTGTTCAAGATTGTCATAAGATACTACAAAAAGTATGATGCTATCAAATTTAATAATCAGAAGCCATAAATCGAAGAACAGGTCTACAAATCAATTAATTAAGAAACACGACCCTCACATACAACCGGGGATGATGGGGTAAAAAATAAATACAAGAGAGGGTTAACTAAGGTGCTCCGGAAGGGTAAGCAGTTCCTGCTCACTTTTAATTAACAATACCCATTCATTCGTGTAATGCCGATTCATTAGGGACTACACTAACTATCTTCGTTTTTATTCTTAATAAAACACAGAAACGATTCTTTCGAAGCAGTTGTGTTTCCGTCAAATTTCAGAGAGGAATATTCCAACACATATTGCAAACCTCATCGATGGTGCAATGGTTAGAGTGCTGGCCTTCCATGCGGTAGATCGTGGGTTCGAGCCCCGATCAGGTCAAACCAGACTATGAATTGGTATTTGTTGAAAACAATATTACACAAGTCCCCCGAAAGCCTTGTATGATTGCCAATTGCCACTTAATTAACTTCAACAACACTCGGTCATTACCCTGTAAGAAACATTTCAGCCATTTCTTGTGTCAAACACATTGACAGTAAAATTGTACTTAACACATGATATTTACTTTGTCCCATGATAGAAATGGCAAAAACATTAGCAGATTGCTCGTTTGGAGTTGTCCCGTCTTACATATTACGGAAATTAGGAGGTAATAAAAATATAGATATCTAATAAAGTGCGCACATGTTTCTGGAAAAACCTTCATCAGGTACGCTTATAGTAAAGATTGGAAAGATAAACAATTGCAAGGTATTTGGGAGTTATTTACCAAAACAGGATAGCCAAAATCGGTCAATCAACTATATATATGCTACAATGATGAACAACAAATGGTGCACAACTTTAACCAGAGGCTCTCAAGAGCCTGTATCGTTCACCTGGTTATAAAAAGAACCAATTGGTCCTATGTAAAAACTATGTCATGCAGTGGCGGCCATCTTGGATTTCGGATCGGCATAAAAAACCGAACTTTTTAGAGGACCTTCAAATGATTATTCCTGAACAGTTTGGTTTCAATTGTCCAAGTGGTTTCAGAGAGGAAGCGTTTTAAGACACTTTTCCCATGTTAAACTAAGTCCTGCTGTAGCTGCCATCTTCCATTTTATATCGGAACAAAATACCTAAACTTTGTAGAGGACCATCCAATAAACATTACTGTCTAGTTTGGATTCAGTCTGATTTGTAGTTTCTGAGAAGAAGGCATTTGAACATTTTCCCATAGGGTCCAATGTTAATCTATGTCCTGCGGTGGCGGCCATCTTGGATTACCAATCGGCATAAATAAAAGAGAGACCTTGTAGAGGATCTTCCAATGATCATTCCTGGGCAGTTTGGTTTCAATTGTCGAAGTGGTTTAAGAGAAAAAGCGTTTTGAAAAATTTTTCCCATAGGGTCCAATGTTAAACTAAGTCCTGCCATAGCCGCCATTTTGAATTTCAGAGCGGAACAAAAAACCTAAAGTGTGCAGAGGACCATCCAATAAACATTCATGTACAGTTTGGCTTTAATCATATTTGTAGTTTCTGAGAAGAAGGCATTTGAACATTTTCCCATAGGGTCCAATGTTAATCTATGTCCTGCGGTGGTGGCCATCTTGGATTTCCGATCGGCATAAAAAACAGAAATTTGGTAAAGGACATTCTAATGATCGTTCGTTTACAGTTTCGGTTCAATCAGTTCATTAGTTTCAGAGAAGAAGATCTTTGAAATTTCAGCCAATCAGAGCATATTATTGGCCCTGGCAGCCATGTTGAATATCCGACTGAAACGAAAAACAGAAACTTTGTAGAGGACCATCCAAGGAACATTCCTGCTAAGTTTGGTTCCAATTGGCCAAGTGGTTTCGGAAAAGAAGCTTGAAATGTGAAAAGTTTACAGACGACAGACGTCAAGTGATGGCAATAGTTCACATGGATCTTTGGTCCAGGTGAACTAATTAACTTCACTAGGCATATTGCAGTTCTGTTGAGTCTGCAATCATCAACAAACTCAAAACATGACAGAAAACAACCAAAGTAACATGTTGTATAATATTTTGAATGCAAAGTGATGAAAAGGCTACAAATGAATTATGTGCATGCTCTACATAGTGTAGCATATTATTCATAGTGAAAATACTGAAAGATACCTGTTCATTTTGACAAATAGAGTGAGTGAGTGATTGTTCCTTAATGCCAACTCAGCAATTTTTTAGCTATATCATGGCGAGAACAAGTTAATTTTCAATGAATGATGATGATATCTGCTTTGTACTAGACCAACACATTTTATTGGATTTTTATAGTGTTAGTTCACAGAAACAGCAGTCTGCAGGTAGACATGTCGACCCACTCAGACACATTATGCTGATTCCGAGCCAACCAGTCTTTGCTCTTTCTACTGCGTGATTAGTGGAGAAGCAATAAAAAGTTTTATAGTCCTTGGTTTGACCCGATCTGGGCACGAACCAACGGTCTACTGTACTCAAGGGGAGCACTCTAACCATTACTACACTGATGTGGCAAATAGAAAATGAACAACAATAAGTTTATAAATATTAGTATTTATTATAAAGGCATTCATTAAATGTATATATTTTACGCTATTAATAAATAAATGAATATTTTAATATACAATTCTTTATTGCACATACAAATAAAATTATGTTTAGAAGGAAAATATTTTAAAACATTTCATGAAGGATTCATACTAGTTAAAATAAATAAATCCAAAATAGAAATATCATATTAGAAATATTTTGAATATAACATTCCTTCGACAATCTAAGTATCTTACTAAATAAGCATGTGTCCCCCACCCCCCTTGTCATTTAAATTTGCATTTACATTTAACAGAGCAATACAATTTTTGAGTTTAACTCTTCCTACAGTTACAAGTACTGGATACCTTATTTGGTAATATTTAGTAATTTCTTGTAGAACTGGTGTAGCATGTGGATCACTGGGTAAATTGGTGTGTTACATTGATAAAATCGACTACCACAATATAGCTGAAATATCGTTGAAAAACTTAAAAAAAAATAAAATAAAAAAAATAAATAAACCATTGAAAACAATATTCAAGCAATAAAGGTGTCAATTTCAGATAATTAAGTATGCTGGAAATTTTCAAGCCTATGTTGTAATAGTCATATTAATGAGAATGTGGGGTTGACATTAGGTGTTCCAGCAAGATAAACAGTTCCTGCTCCATTAGTCACACATGTCGTGTAAAAACTCAGATAAGTCATATCTGGTGATAAATCATGAACAAGGAAAGACGAAAAGCTACGATAAACAGAACATATTCATGGTCATCTGTGACAACGATATTGCTAAGCTGATTAAAATGTTGACAGCAGAGGCTGATTTTTGCTATAAAGTATGGGAAAAGGGCAAAAACTCTGGGAGAAAAAATAATCTCTGCAAAATGCCAAAGCAAATTTTGCATCTCAACTTGAATTCTAAAAATAGAAGTGTTACTGAAAATAACTGCAAATTGAACATACCACAATCACTGCATATTATTAGCAAGATCATATATGTAGAATAACAGTAGTAATGTATGTCAAGACATTAAAAAATGATGTTATTGTTTTATCTGTAACATCATAATATGCTTGATATCACATTGACCGATACATTTTAGTATCAGAAATGGTCTGTTGATACTGAAAATATCCCACAGTGAGATCAAAGGGTAAATGCATAAATTACTGACAAAACAAACATATTGTTGATGAAATAAGAGTTTATGACTTAATAATAACCGATCTTTAAACGTTTTTAAATCTATGATCAAATGTAAACCATTAGGGTTGGGGTGTTTAATGCCACTTTCAACAATATTTCAGCTATATCGTGGCAGTCAGTTTTATTGGTGGAGGATAAACCATTAGGAAAAGATCTAGTTTACACAATGATGGTCGACAATTCTACCTACACCAAGACAACAAAAAACTACCTCTCATCTCAAATCGTTGAACACAAAAAAACCATGACATATACAGATGGAAATCCAGATGAACAAGCAATAATAAAAACCTGCATCGATTCACTTCCACTCAAAAAAGACCACACCCAATTACAAAAATAAATGACAACATAAACATGGACAGTACAATAGCAGGTTCAATGAATGGTCGTAGTTAACTGTTTACTGGCTATGAAGGTAGAATCTATTGGTTAAAGACTATTACTCTTAGGACAAATAATCATACCAATTAGCTTTTGCATGTAACTTTTTCCCAACAATCAAAATTGATAATGCATGGCAAAATGAACACATTTTCATAATATACAGATAAAAAAACTTAAAAATCATCTAAAATTTTAGCACATTATTTAAGAAAAAAAAATATGTCTAAGATTTGATTTTTTTCTAAGTAATTTTTAGCAACTACAGTACAAAAGAAATCTCAAAATTTCATTATTTTTAATATTTGGAGAGAAAAAAGTTGATTTTAAGAATTCAATGGAATTAGTGTAAAATAAAAATCTTTATCTAGACACATTATGTTGAATAAATAAAAAAATATAACCATTTGCAAAAATTAATAGCTAAGAGATAAACGTCAGAGATGTATTTTGTTGTTGTTGTTGAATACATGTATAACAAGATGAACTGTGACCTAATGCTCACTTATGATATCCCCGCATATATGTTCAATGTGTATAAAAACCAACTATGTCAACAAGCAGGAAGTAGGAATCTGACGAGTCCAAAAACGCTTCCCACAATATGGCATACCTACGTGAAGCTTGTGACCAAATATCAGATTTCTGCCATCAATAGTTGGTGAGAAAAATGTGACGAAATATATCTTGGGATGGACGGAAGGACGGACAGAGGTAAAACAGTATACCTCTCCTCCAGTGGAGCGGGGGTAAAATTAAACAGAGTGAATATATCAAAATCAAACATTTGTTTCCACAAAAGCACTTTCTAAATTCAGCATAAACATTACCAGCAATGATAAACTAACTGGTTTACAGTAATACAACCTTCTTTATATGAAATACTGAAAAAGTTTACTCTTTAAAAAGTATTGATCTAAATTCAAACATGATCTGTATTGTTATTTTTAAAAGATTATCAAAATTAGTCATGAAATATTTAAAAATAAAACTTCACGACAGATTGTATGCAAAAGACTATAGACAACAGAAAAAGACCATAACACAAAGTATAAATTGTAATATATGTAGGAAAATAAAAAAAACATTATCTTAAGAAAAAATGTTAACTGTATGCACCACACTTTTTGCTGCTTATCATTAAAAAATCACCATATTGAGCAACATGTAAAGCATGACAGAATTGTTCATTTTTAACTAAACTGATAATGTCTAATTTTAACCCATCAATATACATATTTATAAGCAATATATTCAATAAAAATAGAAATACTAATTCAAAATTTTCATAAGAAAATAGGGCATAAGAAAATAGAGGTTAGCACTAAATATCATAATGGGGTGAACATGATTTCAATGGAATAAGCACCAGGGATTTTCTATTATGAATCAACAAGTGTCAGCTGTAGTGCAAAGATCTTCAATCTCAGCATTTTCAAACATTTAATACCCTTGCTCCATCTCTTGGTTGTTCAATTGTGAATTGAGAAGAAGACTCGCTGAACACTCACTGAAGGCAAGACCTGCTCCAGCCCTACACTGTTGTATACTACCAACTGTTGTCCAACTGAAAAACAAAATGTACAAGTCATTACTATGTCAATTCACTAGACTGAAATTTAAGTTGGTTTACTCCAGACATTAGTACAATTAAACCTGTAAATAAAGGCCACTCAAGGGAACCTGAAAATGTCCTTTAAATAAAGGTTAAAATTATATGCACTATTCATTAATTTTAAAAATAAGACTGTCCTTTATAGACGGTGATTTGTTTTTTAGAGGTGCCCTTTAAAGCAGGCTTGACTGTACTAGCTTTTATCAAACACTATTCACTAACTGACTATACAGCATAGCTATAGGTCACAATATATTTCCTTATACTATGGGCGTCATTAGATTTATTATTACACGATTTTATGGCACCTTCGTTGCCATGTTAATATGGTGGTTTGATTTACATAAAACTCATTTTTGGTGTAACCGTTGGCATCTTCACCTTGTGTGTGTTAGATCATGTATTCGAATGCAGTCAGATCAAACCAAACACTATAAAATTTGCATTTAGTGCTTAATAAATGTTAATTCTAACATGACCTCACTCTTTCCCTTTGTTAAAAAAAAAAAACAGAATTATTTTTTTGTATCATCTCATTAGCACATAGATGCCAACCCCTTGTTGGTGCAATCAGTAAAAAAAATTTGAGATGTCAGTAATTTGTGATTTTTTTCAGTAATCATAATTTTTCATAAAATTTTACCATAATCGTACTACAGACTAGATGCAAAGTGACGAGCAAATGATTTCATCCCGACCACCGTGTTGAATGGAAAAGTCTTGCTTGCAATATTTGCAATAGGCATAATGTTCCCGTGTCGATTTCATAAGGCAAGTGAACTCAATACAATATTCGGAACGATTTCGTTGTCCCAGTTTCCTTTTCTTCGCTGCAGAAGCTTCACTTGTTCTCTCAGACATCGTGAAATTGACAAAAACGTGCTGTGTTCATTAACTACTCGGGATTGAACAAGAAATGGATAGATCATTTTCTACTATAGATAGTCGCGAGAAACCCCAAAATATTTAATAATCGGAATCTCTCAAGCGCTTATCTTTATGTGATTTTAACAGACAATGAAGCATCTAAATGATCGCAATGATATTTAAATGGGGAACGGTTACGGGCCGGCAATAATCGGAAATCCGTAACAAGTAGACTGTTGACCGTAACACCTTAATATTGGCCTGAAATTCATAACAATTACGGAAAAATCGTAGTGGTTGGCATGTATGTTAGCACATGCGCCGATGAATGTGACTGATGTTTCAATTGGCAGCATAAATTGTGACCCGAATAATGCCGATAGAGGGCGCAGTATTATTCGAGTTACATAAATTGTGTGCAACATTTTCCGCAAGCGTATGTATATAAATTACCGTCTTCCAATCAAAGTATACTACCATATTTGTACTCTTAGACATATCAGAATCGAAATAAATAATGGAAGTCAGAATGTGCTTTGAGTTTTAACATGGATTGGCAGATATTAGTAAATTTTATCCCTCGCTTCTGGCTCGGAATAAAATACTAATATCCGCCAATCCATGTTAAAACTCCCAACACATTCTGGCTTCCATGATTTATTTCTTAAACAAACAACATTAAGGAGTAAACGCAAAAACTGGTTGGCTCGGAATCCGGATAATGTGTCAAGAGTGGAGCGACATGTCTACCTGAGAACTGTTAGTCTCAGTAGGGTAGCAGTATAAAAATCCAACTGAGTGTGATGATCTAGTACGAAGTAGACATCATCATCATCTCATCGACGTCCAACTTGTCTTCACCATGATATAGCTGAAAAATTGCTCACTTAAACACCAATCATTCACTCACTCCATAGTTGAATTATATACAATTACAGACTTTTGTAGAAGTGAATATGAGTTTTTATTGACCTGTAATATAATATTGACCAAAGCTGAAGGTTGAGGTCAATATTGGTTTTGCAGGTCAATAAAAACTCATATTCACTGATACAAAATCCTGATTTTTTTTTATTACATACCATAATGCTTTATGATGTCAATGACACCATCCGGTGAATCTTACTTCCAGCAGGTGAATACCATTATTTATTAACTTCTAGACTTTACTTAGCTAAAGTACAGATAGTTATAGTCATTATGTAATAATTCTATATTGTATGTAAAGTATCAAACCTGTTTCTAATAGGATCATAAGCCTCAACAGAGCAAAGATAATTATGTCCATCGTGACCTCCAACAGCAAACACCTGCCCTGCCATTGTTGACACACCCACTCCTCCTCGTCCACACGTCATGTCTGCCATCTTTTCCCATTTATTTGTCTGTGGGTCATATCTCTCACAGGTGTTCAATGGAGAACTATCATCAAAACCACCTGAAATAGAAATATATATATTGCATGTGTAAATGTTAGATCAGGTCAGATGCTCTCGTCATAGAAAATTTGGGAGAAGACTGTCTAAGTTGTTTAACTTGTGTCTTATCCTTTTGTCTTTTTGAACAATAAAATATGTTTAAAGTAAAAAAAAAGTAATAGAAAATTAACTGACAATTTTTAGTAAATCCCTCGTCTTGTAATCCTCATTTAAATCATAATAATTATGCTTAACTGTTCCAATATCTTACACATAATTCTCACAGGTGATATATTTATAAAAATTTAAGTAACTATATACGCTTTTATAAAAGACATTAGAAAGCATTCAGCATTCAGCATTATCAAGCAATATAAGTTTTTGTTTTCAAGTCAATGTTAGGTCTACAAATAAAAATTATTTGCCATTCTTATTTTAGCCCTTCACTGCTGATAGTAAACACTTGTAGATCTACATTACATTTTTCATAAATATCTACCGTAATTAGGGTTGCATAATGCACATTGGTGCATAATGCGCACCCCCTCATGGACTTGAAAATCTCCAGAAAAAAACTAGTTCGTATCTATAATGCGCATGGACTTTAAAAAAAATAGCCGTCGGAAATGTAAGAATTAAATATCAATCGTATATATTTTTCAGTCCTTTGAGCATGTTTCATTTGCTGGTAGAATTTAAGAACCATTTATCTCTTTTCATCTTCAATAAAGTTGCAAAATATGAAATGTTTTGGGTTTTATTGGCATTTTCATATGATGTTTTTATTATCCGGATGTTGTGTAATGGATTCTAAATCTAGTACAGCATCGGTAAATATAAGTTTAAATTCCGGATCTGAACGTATATTAATGCAGTTGATAGTTGAAGATGACAGAAAATAATGATATAGAATAAAGAAAGGCAAACAATTGTCACTTATTATGACATTGTTAAATATTGCTAAGCCGTGAGGAGTTGTAGAAAATCCGGTTGTTACATACATCAAAGAGCACCAACAATCCGTTATTTTTTTGTATTTTTAAAATTGACCAAATAATTAATGATCGTGAATGAACTACAAACAATGCCTTTTATTTAGTGATGAAATAGCATCCAAGCCATGCAATCATAACAGATTGTTGTAATTTTTTGTTAATCGGATTTAACTTCACCTGGGAGCAATCAAGCTAATTAGACTTGACATAATTGACAAATACATTTTATTGCTTCCTTTCTTTTTATTTCAATCACTATAATCTTGTGTAAATGTTCCAGACCATACGCGTATTTGGACCGTATGCGTATTTTTTCAAAATATCTATACGGTCGGACCATACGCGTACGGTTTGCCTAGTTTTAAGAGATTATCGAGGCTTCAAAAATATTTTGCAGATCAAAGTTATTCGAATCTAAAATATATTTAAAAAAAAGTTAATTATCGGAATTGTACAATTTAGAAATAAGTCTAATTTAATCTAATACAAACTTACATGTCCGGAATTTAGCATGTTCGTAATAAGTGAATTCTGCTCACTCGCAGTTAACAAAATAGTTTGAAATTCAATAAAGTTATTAGAGTAATCGCCAGTGAACAGAATGTGGGAAGAAACATTTGAAGCATATTTAGGAACTTTATTACAAAAACCACCAAACCAACTGTTTACTTGTGAGAAGACCAAGATAATTTCTAATGTTTTAATGAATGGAAAAACTGATTCAGCTAGATTCCGGCAATGTATGAAGGAAAAGAAATGTACATTGATAAACTGCCCTGAGTCTGGCATGGAAAATGAACTCAGACAGAAACCGAGACTAACTCGCAGACAGAAATCGAGACGGATTCACATACCGATGGACTGACAGGTTCACAGATACGAACTGTGACTGACGCACAAATTGAGACTGGCAGTGCCCACGGGGATTCGATGGTCGACTTAAGCTGCTCACAGACTAATGTGTTTTAATAATTTAATAATAATTATGATAAATGTAATTTGTAAAACTCAATATAAGTTTATGATATAATGTTTGTATTGAAAAAATCCATATGGTCTAAATACCCGTATGGCCCAGCTCGTACTAGACCATATGAGTATACTCATATGGTCGGACCGTATGAGTATACCCATACGGTCCGGACCGTACGCGTACGGTCCAAATACGCGTATGGTCTGGAACATAAACACAGTTTGGCAGTCTAATTATACACTAAGTAATTGTGACATCTTTGATCTTCACAGTACATTGAAATTATTGATTATTTAACACATGGCTAGACAGACGTTAATATTTAGCCCAGTTTATTTTCGTATCTATCAAAGGTAAATATTTATATTTTATTTACAAGTACAAAACAAAACTGCACTAGACAGTTTTAATTCTTCAATAATTAAAACATAGTAGATGCACTTAATTATTTTGTGGAATAGTGTCCAAACAATTTAAGAAATATTTAACGTTGCATGTTGACAATTGTAAACAAAAAAACATGGCGGACATGTGATTTCCCGGTCTGGGAGAGAGTGAAACACATTGTTCTTGTTTATAATGCGCACCCCTCCTACAAAATAAAGAATCTGGGCAAAATCCTGCGCATTATGCACCAGTAATTACAGTATATAAATATAATCAGTCTTTACTGCTAACAATACACAGCACTGTCGTGGTCATATGGTAGTTGGATTTACAACTACCTATGCAATCAGTACTTATCACCACTGACATTGTGAGTTAGAATCCTGCTCTGGCTATGTGTACTCGATACAACCTTAAGTGATAAAGTTTGTCAGTGACTTACGGCAGGTTGGTGGTTTTCTCCGGGTACTCTGGTTTCATATACCAATAAAACTGACTGTCACGATATAATTGAAATATTGTTGAAAGTGGCATCAAACACCAAAATCATACCCTAACCCTGTAACAATACAATTCTCATCGTGTAACACCAAATATACATACAATGTAACATTTTGAATATTTATCTTAAAAGTCAACACATAACACATTTTTTCCTGGTTAACCTTATTAACAACATGATTAATGTCATACCAACAACATAAAGAAAACCATCAAGAACTGTCAGTCCTGCTCCAGCCCTAGGCCTCTCCATGGTGGCTATAGCTGTCCATCTGTTCATTATAGGATCATATTTCTCACATCTATTTAAGGAAGATGACCCATCGTTACCACCAACAGCATACAGATTACCCTATAAATAACAAAAGTCTTCTAAATTTTTAAATTGTCAATCATGAACTAGATAACGGCAATACATATATACTATCGTTGTTTTGTGTTGCAAGAATAGATTTCTTGGAGCAATGCCACATCGAAGGTGAAGTCCAAAATGTGGGATGTGAAATGCGATCAAAAGTCCATTTTAAACGAAACATATCAACGATATATATTTTTATCGAGGATTTTTCAAGGTGACATCAGTGACATAGATATAAAGTCACATCAGAAATCAGAAAAAAAATATGATTTTATCAAGCATGTTGCTTGATAATAGATATCTTAGCTTATGTATGTTTTCCTTTCAAATTAGTTCAAGTAGCCTGTCTGATACAAGGTGTCTAATACAAGATGTTCGTGTTAAAAGCATGGGGTAACAGGCTTGACCAGATACAAAGTATTGTACCAACACACTGTGTATGTTGTGGGTGTTTATCATGCATCAAGATAAAAAAGAAAAATCTACAAATCATTGATAATTGTATTTGGACTACAATTTTACAGAAAATGAAACAGTTATTCAGGGAACAGCTATTATTGAGGATTCATTTCAATCAGAAACAAGAGCTTTACTCATGTTTTAAACAATGTATGATATCTTACTACATCATAAACTAACATTTGTACACATACACTACAGACAGGATGGATTACGCCAAGTCCGCCCGGTCTCGGGTACGATCGCGGTGCGGAAATTTAATAATTGGTACCGGGAAGTCTGTGATCTCCTCGTGGCCAAATGCGGCCAGCCAAAATGTCCATCACGGCATTCGCGGACAACACGTTACCAGCGCGGCAAGCGAGGAAAGAAACCACATAATAATAGTTTTGTTGCAGTCATGCGATTCTCTTTCTCGTGTCCAAAAAAAAAAAAATGTATTCTCTGTTTTCTACATCCGTAATCGATTTATTTTACAACTCTCTCTCACCTTGTCAATAATGTGTTAATTTCCCCTTATCAGTCTTTTTGGTGTATAATTAACTGACTAAATAAGCTCTGTTCTCTACATCCCTAATCGATTTATTTTACAACTCTCTCTCACCTTGTCAATCATGTGTTAATTTCCCCTTATCAGTCTTGTTGATGTATAATTGACTGACAAATAAGCGTGCTTATTGTACAGAAATAAAATAGAAATAAGTTTCCTTTTTTGTGAAATAACTTATAAGAGGGGTGACAAAATTTGGTATAGGATTCATATGTTTAAAAGACGATTCCTGTTGCGTTTCAAATTCCCGCTAATTTCTGCTTACGCAATTTTATATAAATCCATCAACAACAAAAAAAAAGAAGAAAAAAGTCCAGAACTTAAATGCATTTTTATCCGATATGTGATCAAATTTATTTATTGAACAGCAATAGAGAGTGTTTCAGTCATTCCGTAACATTTGTAGTTCACTTACATTTTACATTTACAGTCTGGTGTGAGAATACTTTTTTTCTTTTGGCAAAAAACATAAAATAAGTGCAAATGCACAAGAATACCTATATAGACAGGTTTTCAAATTCACGTTTGTATAGAATAAAGAATAAAGAATAAGATTTTGTTAAGGTCCCACCAGGGGCAAACAATTTAATACAATGATTGAAATGATTGGAGGCATACAAAGATACAGTATGTAAACACACAAAAAAAAACGAAAATATGTTCAGTGACTGCACGGCCAGATCAGAGCCTATCAGATACCATCATAAATCAATTCACATTTAATATATAATAACTCACTTAACTTTGTATATGAAAATCCGCTTAATAACCTTAAGTGATTTTCAGCAGTTTATTTATTTAGTTTTAAATTTCTTTTTCATAGTTTATTTTTCAAATTAAATACTTTGTGTCATCAAACCAACAGATACATTGTGTGACAAATAATGAAACATGGAAAATTAATATAAGATAAGATAAGATTTTATTGTCCAATCAAGGAGTCATTATAAGCAGTCAGTATAATAGTACAAGTACATGATACACGTATTTAATACCTGACAGGAAATGCCCTGGGCAGAGAGCCTCACAATACACACTACAATTCATTTACATGCAATTATGTTCTAGTTACCTCGATTCCAACATGAAAACCATTTTGCATATTTTTTTTTTACATTTATATAAAAAGTATATAATTATTAATTAAATTAAAAAAAAAATGTTACCTTCTATCCTTGTTAGAAATGTTTTCTACCACGTCAGTCTTAGGTCTACCAAAAGGAAATATAACAAGCACACAAATGTGTGTGTAAATCAGGACACGAAAAGACATCACGTTTAATTTGTGCAATGTGCACATCGTCCTCGAGATATTCTTAATTCAAAGACGAACAGTTTTCTTTAGTTTGTGTAAATACAATGCATGCATTATCTCAGCAATATTCTTTTTTTTACCTCAGTATGTGTAAATGTACAATGCATTGTCCTTTATAAGATGTTCTTAATTTAAAGGTTCAAAGTTTCAAAACATTTTTTTTTCTCGTTTCCCGGATTATGATACGTTGTACAGTATGTGGCCAAAAGTATTGACGCATGTAAAAAAAAAATCCCTATGAATGTATGTATTTTGCTTTGACCCATATGGGTGTAACTGCAAATAAATAAATATATAATCAACCAAAATCATGTTTTTTTATGAAAACGATTTCAACATTAAACAAAAACAAAACAATATCGATAATTTTCCAATCCTTTAAATTTTGTTTGACAAGCACGTGTATTATGAGTGTATTATGAATGAGAAAACGTTTTAAGTTCATTATAAATTCAAACAACAGGTGTTGTCTTCTCTCCTGGGAATACCAGTAGCAATGTTGATTTCGGTCTTTGATGTATGGATATTGATTGACAGGCGACAGTTCATTGCAGAGGCACCTGTAGGAACAATATGTGTAAAAATCATTCAAATACAGGAATTCCCTGTGCCATCACTTTTAAAAGAAAACCCACTACTACAAAATATGTCATGAAGTAGATGCTGCTTTAAAAAAAATCACGTAAGTTATGTATCAAATATAAAATTCACGATAAAATATACCCCATTTAACACGTTCTGATAACTAGGTGGGAAAGGTTACAAAAGTTCTAGATGCATTGAGGAAACAAACGGAGACGAATATAATAATATTTATAACGACACGTAATTGTTGTCCATCGTGGACATCGCGGCTGTCCATCTTGAACATCGCGGCTTCTACGATGACACTACAAACCAACTGCCGCGATTAGACTTTTGTGTCCATCGGGACTTTCCGCGAACTACAATCAGTGTCCATGATGGACACGCGGAAATGGCATAATCCATCCTGTCTGTAGTGTATATGTAACAGCAATAGATTAAATGTGACAAATTGACAAAACAAGAACCATTCTACAGAGTGCGTCTTCATAAAATACATTTTTCTGTTTCAAAAATCAATGTGTTTGATACTATCAAAGTTCAACTTTAAGAATTAATAATAATAAGAAATAGATCAAAATCAATAATTCTCCAGACATTGTTTTGAAGGCTTTATCAGTAAAGTGATTGAAATTATTGTTTCATGCCAAAGTGAGCAATCAGATTTTTAAAGGGCTAGCTCACTGAAACAACAGTCCGGTGGTAGACATGTAGGTCCACGCGGAAAAAAAATAATTCTGATTTTGAGGCAACCAGTCTTAGCTCTTACTCCTTAGTACTGAGTGCTAAGTGGAGAAGCAACAAATTACAATTTTATAATCTTTGGCTTGACTCGAACCCATGATTTACTAGACATGCATTGCAATTTTATACTGATGTCAGATGACACAATTTTCTATGTACAGCCATGATTGTATGGTAGTTTAATTTACAACTACCTGTGCAATCAATGCTTATCAGCACTAACGTTGTGAGTAGATCTTACTCATGTGATGTGTACTTGATGCAACATTATGGAATAAAGTTTGTCAGTGACTTTTGACAGGTCTGTGGTTTTCTCTGGGTACTCTAGTTTCATCCATTAATAAAACTGAAATATTGCTGAAAGTGGCATTAAACACCATAACATATCTATAAACAACTTTACATTTAATGCTGTAACACCAACACCTCCTCTCCTGACATTCATAGATGATACAAAAGTCCACTTGTCACAAGCATGGTCATATCTCTCTACAGTGTCATAACAATTACTATCATCTAATCCTCCTACAGCATAGATAGCTCCTCCCATAGGGGCCAGGGCTATACCTCGTCTGAAATAAACATCAATATATAATCAGAGATAGCTCCTCCCATAGGGGCAAGGGCTATACCTCGTCTGAAATAAACATCAATATATAATCAGAGATAGCTCCTCCCATAGGGGCAAGGGCTATACCTCGTCTGAAATAAACATCAATATATAATCAGAGATAGCTCCTCTGATAGGGGCAAGGACTATACCTCGTCTGAAATAAACATCAATATATAATCAGAGATAGCTCCTCCCATAGGGGCAAGGGCTATACCTCGTCTGAAATAAACATCAATATATAATCAGAAATAGCTCCTCCCATAGGGGCAAGGGATATACCTCGTCTGAAATAAACATCAATATATAATCAGAGATAGCTCCTCCCATAGGGGCAAGGGCTATACCTCGTCTGAAATAAACATCAATATACAATCAGAGATAGCTCCTCCCATAGGGGCAAGGGCTATACCTCGTCTTAAATAAACATCAATATATAATCAGAGATAGCTCCTCTGATAGGGGCAAGGACTATACCTCGTTTGAAATAAACATCAATATATAATCAGAGATAGCTCTTCCCATAGGGGCAAGGGCTATACCTCGTCTGAAATAAACATCAATATATAATCAGAAATAGCTCCTCCCATAGGGGCAAGGGCTATACCTCGTCTGAAATAAACATCAATATATAATCAGAGATAGCTCCTCCCATAGGGGCAAGGGCTATGCCTCTCTGAAATAAACATTAATATATATCAAATGCTTAAAAAGGTGAATAGTATGGATCTGTGCGATCGAGAATCCAAAAATCAACCTTATGTCCTTAATGGATGTCATTGAAATCCAAAACATTTTTTTTTCAAATTGGGTTATGGTGTTTAATGTCACTTTCAACAATATTTCTGTTTTATCGTAGCAGTCAGTTTTATTGGTGGAGGAAGCAGGAGTACCAGGAGAAAACCACGGACCTGCCGTAATTTCAGATCGGTAAGGTTTAAAAAGGTGTTCTTATATTAAATCATTAAAAACCAGTAATGTTCATAATTTTATCACATATCTAATTTATGAATTTAACGAAAAATTATTGCAGAAGAGACATATATTTGTAAAAGTCAGCAGCAGATTTCATTTCACTTGTCTCATGATTGAAGATTCACTTGTCTGTCGAGCTGCCAATTCACTTGTCCTGAGCAAGCAGAGCACCTGATGAAATCATTGTCATTAAATCAACATATAGTAAAATTACTATAAGGAATGTTATGATGGAAAACAAAGCCAGAGATACTTGTCTAGGAAAGTCATGGACTCGTCATTTTTATTATGGACTTACCATTTTTTACAAACAATAACAAAGCATTCCTTATTGGGACTCATGACATTTTGGTTTGGAATGATCAAAATTTTATCCTACAAGAATCCCTGCTAGCAAAATATTTTCAAATGGTCAAGATTAAATAAATACAGAAAAAAAACAAAAACAAAAACAAAAACAAAAAACAACAGAAAACACAGATATTGTTTTAATAGAAGACCACTACATTGTTATATTGTGTAATAATGTACCTTGGAGTAGTCATAGCAGCAATGTTACACCAACTGCTTGCACGAGGATCAAACACTTCTCCTGTGTTGAGATGTTTGTTTCCATCATGGCCTCCAACGGCATATAACAGACCTTGATATGAAACACAATAAGGCATGATTAATCATTTGTTTAACTGAAGATATTCCACATAACTTTTGGTTACGATGTTTTTTATTAGCCACTTATATAACCAATTCTAATATGACATTCTTTATTGACTACATTTTGTATATACAATGCAGTGATAAAATGTATGATATATTTTACTTCGCACATGTTTATCGCCAGACAAATTATGGACATCATTCCTGAGTGATTTTATGTATCTATATACTGGACCATAGTGTATACTAACACTAAAATGTTCGTTTCTATACATGTTCATTTTTTCCCAGAAAAAGTACTAAAGATAACCACTTATCAACTTTTGTAAACTGTTGTCTTCCAGATGATATGGTTTCCAAGCAAGCTGGTGACATTGACATCTAGTTACTGATATATTTTACAATTTGCTTTAGCATTTTATTTGTTGAGGGTTGCTGAATCAAAATTGCTATCAAATTGGAAAATGTAAGTTACTCAATATACATACAAATTACAATATACAAAAGATGTACATGTACAAAATGTATCTTAAAATTTCTCCCATTATGACGTCGTTTTAACCCCGATGAACCAGTGGTGGAAAAATCTGTAATCCTCTAGAGGATTAAAATGTCTCATGCCTTTCCCCGCATTTGACTCGTTTGATGGCTTTTGAAATAAAGTTCGTCTTAAATAATGGGAGAAACAAATTCTCCTTCAGTTGCCCATGTGGGTTACGATATTTCTCCACTCTCGAGAGTTAAATTAAAAATTTTAATCACTCGCCTTACGGCTCGTGGTTAAAATTTTTAATTTAACTCTCTCGCGTGGAGAAATATCGTAACCCACGGGCAACTGAAGGAGAATCTATATAAACCATGTTATATTGTTGTCATAAACATTTCAATAAAATAATTTAAAGTTCAATTTGTGTTTTTCATTGTATGAAATAACTAGAGGCTCCTAGGAGCATGTAATCGCTCACCTGGCTCAAAGTTGGCCCAGCAGTTTCAGAGGAGATAATTGTTAAGTGAATTTTGGCGAATCTTCTATTTTTAGCAATGGCCACCATCTTCTTTGGCGGGTGGGGTTGTCGGATATAATTCTGAAGATAGACCATCTAAAGACCATTTCACCATAGTTTGGGCCCATTTGACCCAGCGGTTTCAGAGGAGATCATTTTTAAGTGATTTTTTGCCAAATTTTCTGTTTTTAGTAACGGCGGACATCTTGGTTGGCAGCCGGGTCGTCGGACAGAATTCTGAAAGGGGATCACCTAAAGACCATTCCACCATAGTTTGGGCCCAATTGGCCCAGCAGTTTCAGAGAAGATAATTTTAAGTGATTTTTTGCCGAATTTTCTATTTTTAGTAATGGCAGCCATCTTGGTTAGTGGCCGGGGTCATTGGACATAATTCTGAAAGGGGATCACCTAAAGACCATTCCACCATAGTTTGGGCCCAATTGGCCCAGCAGTTTCAGAGGAGATAATTTTTAAGTGATTTTTTGCTGAATTTCGTATTTTTAGTAACGGTGGCCATCTTGGTTGGCGGCCAGGGTCGTCGGACATACTTCTGAAAGATGACCACCCAAAGACCATTCCACCATAGTTTGCGCCCAACTGGCCCAGTAGTTTCAGAGGAGATAATTTTTAAGTGATTTTTTGGCCAAATTTTCTATTTTTAGTAACAGCGGCTATCTTGGTTGGCGGCCGGGGTCGTCGGACACAATTCTCAAAGAGGACCATCTGAAGACCATTCCACCATAGTTTGGGCCCAATTGGCCCAGCAGTTTCAGAGAAGATAATTTTTAAGTGATTTTTTGCTGAATTTTCTATTTTTAGTAATGGCAGCCATCTTGGTAGGCGGGGGGATTGTCGGACACAATTCTGAAAGGGGACCACCCAAAGACCATTCCACCAAAATTTGGTTCAAATTGGCCCAGTGGTTTTAGAGGAGTTGATTAAAATGCAAAAAGCTAACGACAGACGGAGGACGACGACGATGGACGCCCAGTGATAGCAATAGCTCACCTGACCGTTTGGGTCAGGTGAGCTAATAAAGAGTTTTTTCTTAAAAGATCTGTTATTTTGGTAATTTTGAAGATCAACATATAATCTCAAAAGTGTTATTAATAATGAATGGCCAGTAGCTTTATATAGTCTCTTCAGCATTAGCCTGTAATAGTGAGTGTTTGACTATTTAATACTAATTAATCAATTTTTCAATTATACCATGAAAAAAAACCAAGTTCCATTCAATGAGATGATGATGATATATATACTTTGTACTAGATCAACAAGATTAGTTGGATTTTTAATTGTGCTAGTTCACTGAAACAATCCACAGTAGACATGTTGCTCCACTTTGACACATTATCATGATACTGATGCCAACTAGTACAATGTTCTTACTCCATAATGCTGTCTGCTTAGCAGAGAAGCAGCAAATACCAATTTCATAGTCCTTTGTTTAACCTGCAACAAACCCTGATAGTAACTTTTTTGATTATTGTTAAAATGTAGTCTCCCATGCTTTTAAACCTCATAATCTTGTTGCAGCATCCACTGTCATGTCTAATGATATTTTCATCAATTATTTTTAGCTAGGCTATACCTCCAGACCAACAAACACCAACATGTCTTCTTCTTGACATCATTTCTGTGACGCCGAACCATTTATTGTTCCGTGGATCGTAACATTCAATACTTTTAAATGGATCACCAGACGCTCCTCTACCACCGACGCAAAATAAAACACCTAAAAAAAATACAGACACCATATTGTTAACATGATTATTTGCAAAATTACAAGCCAAGAACTCTGATTTCAAAGTTATAAGAAAGCCTGTGTCAGTCTTTGCCTTAATTTTGTTCATCTACTTGGCCGAAAACCAAATTTAGAAAAAAATTATGTTTAATTCAAACAAATTCTTTTATAATTTTCACTTGTCCTAATCCAGTTTTACCTGTCCCGGGTTTCGGGCTAGCGGATTAGTGTGAAGACTACTGTGTTTGACTGTACAAACATTTACAAGTATTCTCATTTGAATGGTAAAAATATAGGGTTAGCGTTATGGTGTTTAATGCCACTTTCAACAATATATATAACTACAATCCAGTTGAAAATAACATTACTTGCACCAATATAAACTAATACCTTAAGGTGGTACCATACACTTCAGGTAAAATTTGATCTGCTTGTTTAATTTTCTTATTTTTTTGGCAGTTTGTTTGAATACATCCACTGTAATAAATATCAAAATTTTAACAAATTCCAACCAACAGACTCAGAGCTATAAATTCACTAGCCACATAGCAGCTTTTCTCGCTGTGGTTTTGAAAACTGAGATGCTTGAAATCTACATAAAAACATCATATGATCAAAATGTTCAACTGATTTTAAAGAGTTACATTTTTTGTATCTCCCTGTAGTGCATGGTACCCCCCTTAAATGAATTTGCACAAGTGTAGTTGAGTATTCAAAACTTGCTTATGATTTCTAATATACATTCTTTGTCTGGGGATGGAAGAAGTGGTCTCCTGATAAATGTTTTAAAAATAAAATTTTAGACGATTTATTTAAGGATTGATATCAATTTTTTTTCGGTGCATGAAGAAATAAACTCAAAAATATGGTACATACATGTACGCAAGGGTGTGTACCACATTTTTGAATTTATTTCGAATGAACCGAACAAAAAATTATGATCAATCCTTATAAATTAATTCCTTATTAATTTTTTTCTTGTCCTAAAAATATTTTGACGGATAATAATTGCTTAAAGGGGCATTAGCTACGATTTTGACAAAAAAAATATATGCTTTGGAAATTGGTAAATAGCTTTAAAATGATGAAATAAAGGTATTTCATATTAAACATCTTATCGAACCACTTTCCGCCTTTTGAGAACGAAAATTATCATCGATTACTTATTTGTTTGCAAGCAAGTAATTTGACGTCGCTTTTTCCGTATGCAATTGACCTTACTAGTGACGGGTAAAAACGAATAATTTGTATTTTGTCGCTTATTAACTGCCAACTTGCATGGTTCTTTGTCCGTAATTAACACCGACTAAAAGCAGATTCACAAAAAAATAAGAAATAAGTGCATTGTTGTACTGATTAAATGACGATTCGACAAACTCCGTAAACAATGTCGATAATTAATCAGATGGCGTCCATTTCTTGATGGATCTCAAAACACGAGCAGTTGCATGTTTTTTCCCCGATGTGCATACATTTCATAACATTTATAAGTTACGGAAACACGTTTTATTAAGCCATCAATCATATCTGATAGTTTTTATGGGTAACAAAAATTTACGATTTGGCAGATAATGCCCCTTTAAAAAGAATTAAAATTAAAAGATTTCCCAATTGAGACCCCAACATGTGACTTCCGGTTAAAAAGTTTGTTTATGGAAAATAACATCAATTTTTTTTATCCAATCAAAATCTCTTAAACACATCAAATTAATTTATTTCAGACTATATATTTTTATAAGCAAAATAATATTGGCAAATTACTGAAAAACTAATTCACTAAGTAACCATAATATTTTTTTTTGACAAGTCCAGCATATCCAAAAATGACTTTTTCAGAATAAAAGAATAACATGATATACATGTAATGGTAAACAAGAACCTTGTACTTGTTTAAAAAAATATATTTATTTCAATATAAATAAAAATAGAAAAAGAAAAAAATTGATTATTCAGAAAAAAGAATTGATCATATATATATATTTCTGATATTTTCTGCAAAAATAGTTTTCATGATTAATCATACTGGATTGAAAGGTTTCTTGACAAGATCTAGAATAAATCATAAAATAACACTCTTTTTCACTTACATCATTATTGATATGATGATTAATAGAAAATGAAATGTATATGAAGTATAAAGTATATGAAGTTTTATCGTTGCTATTGAAATTAGCATTTAAAAAATAATAATGTATTAAATCCACGAAAAAAAAAAAATGCATTTGATGATGTACATGTACATTGGACAGAAATCACTATCTGGTATTAACATACCAGCATAATTTTTCCTTGGTCTAGTTTGTTCAGATGGTTTAACTTTAGATACTAAGCTTGCCACAGACATATGATAGGACTTGGCATCATCCAATAAATCCCTACAGTCTAAATCTTTCTTAATCATGTCTTCATTAGCTACATGTTCCAAAATATACGACGGACTTAACAAAGCCAGTTTAACATGTGACAACAATTTCGATAGGTACATTTTACGGTTTTCTGCATCTTCTTTAACCCATATAATAACTGATTCATACACTTGTGTTTCATCTAGCACCTTTAGATCTTGAGATTCTAAGAGAGATTGTAGATGTGTAAACGACATGTCTTTAAATTCTTCTGTTTCTACGACATCAGTGAAGTTATCAAGAATGTAACGATCGGCCATCGACATAAGTTCCGAATGATTGTGTTGCTCGGCAAAGTTATGAACATCAATACAGTTCGTAGGGTGTAGATGACTTTCCATAAACTGACAACATGCTTCAATAACGGTGTTTATCTGTAGTATTGACGCAGCATATAGAATCGGCTGTACACTTTCTATGGTAAATGTAATTTTTCCAGTGTATGCAAAATACACCAGTTTATCCATTGCACTTTCCTCTATGTCATGAATTGTAATGACTTTTTGTCGACTTTCTGTCATTTCTGACATAAACATTGCCTTAAAGTATTGACTAACACAAGACAGAACAATTTTATGACATTTAAATATTTTTTCGCCAACCTGAAGTTCAATGTCAAATAAATCACTATTTTTATAAAAGTCTTGAAATGTCTTAAAACAGTTTTTGAAATGATGCTTCGCCTCAAAATTTTGCGTCAATACAGAATCATCGTTCAGTTTATCAGAAGTAGCCATTTTCTTCAAACGACGAGAAGGTGACCTATTTACTGGTTTTGGTGGGATGGGTGGTGGCGATTGTTCTTTAAGGCTGTCAGTCCTTTTAGGTAATGGTGGCTTTGCTGCCATTTTTCAGTTGTCCATCATTTTGTAAATCCAGAAATACAAACATCATATAGATCACTAATATTCCAAATATTTGTGGCGTTTTCTAGAAAATAACAAAAAAATCTGATTATTAAAATTTATATATTATTTTTATTTTATATGCTTACTATATCTATTGGCATTAAAAGAGATGCCAAATCTATGACTGTGATTAATTTTTAAATCTAAAATCAAGTCCCCGGTAAAAAGGAACATACAAACAATGATACATGTAGGTGTCATCCACAAATGACAATATTGATAGGTGCTTTAAACAGATCTTAGCTGTGAAGGAATAATTACTGTTTCAGCAAACTACTATTAAATGTGTGTCTGAATTCATGTTGATAGCATTAATATGCATTTTATTAATAGAAAAGTCATTGTTATTTTCCTTTGCTCTTGTTTATTTTTGTTAATTTGCAAACTATACAAATAAGAAAAATCCTAAATGCTAAACAAAGAATACAATTCTAAATAGATTAGTTACTAACAACACAATCATTAAAATGATTACCAGTAATCATTATGAAATACAAAAACGTAGTTCATTTTTTTTTTTATCTTAAAATATATTTTTTTAATTAATGAGCGATATGTATTTGTGCAATACTGAATCAATAAATATGAATGATATCTAAGTCTTTTTTTTACTAGTGTCGTCTAAACGAATAGCAATGTTCAGTTAGATATCACTAGATTCATCTCCCTCCGTTATATTACTCCTAAATTCAACTGAGGTCTGGATGTTTGGGTACTATAATATTATTTGTGTAGCTCGTCGAATGAGTACAGTGATAAAGTTAAGTTCCATAAATATTTTTCTACAAGCTTCCATAGTTAATTAGCTTTGAATATTTATATTTACGTCTTAAACAGGATAAATATTTATTGTTCTTAACTCTGCCCATTGTTCCGCATCTTAACTACGAGAAAAGTATGGAAATATAAAATTGACTTCGGAAAACTTTGCAAAATTTGACACACAATTTCAGGATGTAAGTGTGTGCAAATTTGAATGTCCAAATGAGATTATAGTACCCAAAAGGCCTGACCTTGGTTGGAGTGGGAATTTTGCAAATCTACAGACCATAATAAGAGCTATGGTAATGCAGCTACAGTACAAATGGTAATTATTGAACATATTTCCACATTTTTGTAAAGCCTGTTTTTTATTTTACAAATTTTGTTTTGCCGTGTCATGTACATTTGTAGTCAGATTTTAAATATTTCTAAAATACCTTTCTTATGGCTTGTGACGAGAGATACAAAGTAGAAAAATAGATTCGAGACTAAAAAAAAAAGATTAATCCTTAAGGCTTAACCTTGCTACATATAATGCATGTACTCTCATATGGTATCCTTGCAGCTGGACAAACTTAAACAGATGTATATACTTGTTTAGGATTGATTGATTTGATTGATTGATTGATTGATGTTAAATGTCCGTCGAGCAATTTTTCAGCTATATTCAGGACGAGAACATATTTACAATAAAGGCAGTGTCTCCTCGTACAAATTTTTTGTACGAATAGTGTAGCGGCTAATCGTACAAACTTTTTTATTCTATAAAAATCGTGCCGGACTGACGATTTTCCGGAT
This sequence comes from Gigantidas platifrons, assembly GCA_002080005.1. Taxonomy (NCBI): domain Eukaryota; kingdom Metazoa; phylum Mollusca; class Bivalvia; order Mytilida; family Modiolidae; genus Gigantidas; species Gigantidas platifrons. Next base: position 456,389 of record MJUT01055065.1, read on the forward strand.
ATGGCTTATAATTTATCAACACGCATGAACACTTTTCATCAAATAAACAAATCTCAGTTTATCTTGTTTGTTGTTCTTGTTTGCTTACAGAAATGAAAAATGTGCCAGGTACCTTAATGACAAAAAATTAACTATAAACTTCTTGATGAAAACGTTAACTTAAACAGAATTAAAAAATATTTTACTGACGAAAGTTGGCAATTTATTAATAGCTTAAAGTATTGCAGAAAAAAGAACATTTTGAATGGAAATGTATTACTTGTGACAATTCTTTGCTAGATTTGCAGTCTGTGGCTTGTGATGGCTGCCTAGAGTGGCAACATTTGAAGTGTGCTGGCCTTAACTTAAGTCTAGTACTAAAACAAATGTACTGGATTTGTAGGTATATTGCACAAAGTAATCACTGTGATACATGCAGTATTGTGCCATAAGTACGTGTAAATATGTTTTTAACATGTTTTATTAAAGTAGTATTTTCAAACTGTAAATATTGTAAATGATGTCTTAAAAAATAGGACTTCCTGATTTTCATTTTAATCATAATTTTATTTTTAATTTTATTTTTATTATTTTGTTCT
>MJUT01055065.1:458614-472747 GCA_002080005.1 Gigantidas platifrons
TACATANTTTTCGTAGATTAGTTGTTTGTTAATGTCACCAAATTTGATTGATTTTCTAAAAGCTAAATTTTATTGTTTACTGGTGACAATTAGTTGTATTTCATATTATGTTGCTTGATCGTCGTTTAATAATAAATGACCTTTTCAATTCAATAATTGTTTGACTACTTTAAGCCAACATCAAACGGAGCACAAGAGCAAGACTTGCCATAAAAGTATTTTTATAGAGATAAATAAATTTATGGCAAGTTGGGGTGATGACTTACCGGTATTCAATGGCAGAAGGGAGGTAATTCCTACAATCTTGCTAAGAATTTCATAAAATGAACAGAGTTAACACCCATGTAATAAGAGTTATACAATCATCACAATGACTGCGATTGCGCGGAAATATCTCACTTAAATCATTCGACCATTATATGTTGTTTCAGCAACAGCAAATATATGTGGAAAAGTTTTAAAGGAATTTTACAAACTCCCACCCTCCCTCCCAATATACAAATGTATATATTGATTACTCAGGAATTTAGATCACACAATAGGATGGTGCTTTTAAGAAATATTATCAATTTTAGATGAATGTTATATTATTCGTAACCATTGCCATCTTTCATGGTTGTTAGATAATTGTTGTGCATATTTTTCTGTAGATTAGTTGTCTTAATTGTCACCATATTTGATTGATATGATGATTGGCGCATAACCATCCCCATCTTTGATGGTGGTTATCTATTTTAGTACATAATTTTCGTAGATTAGTTGTTTGTTAATGTCACCAAATTTGATTGATTTTCTAAAAGCTAAATTTTATTGTTTACTGGTGACAATTAGTTGTATTTCATATTATGTTGCTTGATCGTCGTTTAATAATAAATGACCTTTTCAATTCAATAATTGTTTGACTACTTTAAGCCAACATCAAACGGAGCACAACAGCAAGACTTGCCATAAAAACGGTATCGGGTCAGTTCCACCTATTGCAAATTATATAACTACACGTACGTTTGTCCTGTGTTCACTCGCTCTAGATCCGTCTGCCCTATATTTATGAATATTTATGCCCGATCTTTTTAACTGTAGAGCTACACATATTCATTTCTTAAAAACTAGAGTCTAGATGAATTAAAAAATAAAAAATGAAAAATAGAAAGTCAAAAGAAACAGAAAATATTTGCGAGATATTACCACCATTTTCATGTTGCTTTTTAATCAAACACACATTATTTTAAAACGTTGGTATTATGATTAAGAGTGTTGATTGATATTAAAAATATCTTTGATCTCCTTTGCTGTTTTAACAACTAGCTGAATATATAAAATATTGTTTATATACACCGGGATAATTATGCATATACTCACGGGTAGTCCATAGCTCTACGAACAAGTCTCTGGGATACAGCCAATATAAATTGATAGTAAATGTAAAATACATTGTCTGTAGACCGTAATTCTAGGGATAACAATTCAACTAGAATCTTTTGTCTGTAGACCGTGCTCATTACTCCAGGGAGAAGGCATCGATACTAAACCGTAGAATATATTGTCGGGGTGGGTTGAGGGTTGTGGTGTTAAACGCCACTTTCAACAATATTTTAGTTATATCGTGGCGGTCAGTTTTATTGGAGGAGGAAATCGGAATACCTGGAGAAAACTAATGACTTGCCACTAGTTACTGACAAACTTTATCAGTCACATAAAATTGCATGCACTACTAGTATATTGTCAATTTGATTAATATCAGATTGACCCTTCACGATCTCCTCCGATGATGAAGGTCAAGCCACAAATCAAAAATAGATATAGATGCTATATACATTGTATTTAGTCAATTTAAATCATCACACCATAACTGTTTGTGTTCTGTTCGTTTTGTATTGTATCTGTCATTACTAGCTTTATTTCTTAGATTTTTAGTTTTAAACATTATTTTAATTACAATTCAACATATTCCAACTAAAACGGCATATATATATATATATATATTAAAAATTGCTGAATTAGATTGCTGTCAAATTATAATATTAAGTATATATACCATCTACACACGCTTATACACATGTCTTACGTCTACCCTATAGATTAAATCCTTACGAAACAAGGTAACACTACGACTATTGAAGCTCTTTTCTAGGAGTGGATGTAGTCGAGTGGTCTAGGGCGGTGGACGTAAGGCTAAGAGAATGGTGCTGCAGTGTATCAATGGTTTGAGTTCAAATCCCGTCGAGGGAAGAAACAAAATTTGACAGTTTCAAAATCTAATTCTAACACTGTTTGGTTTAATTTTCAGACGTATATATATATTTATCCTGCAATCAGTACATTTGCTGTACAAATATGATATACGAATACATTTTTGCTTTATTCGTATTAGACGAATAAACTTTTCGTACTATAGACGTTTTCAGAAATCGGTGATTACCTAGTTATCGTTCGTGGACACTAGGTGGCGTTACTATCGTCCGCCATTATGAAAGTACAACAATCGGTTGTTTACACTAGTTACATGTACGATTAATCAGTATTCATAATTGGATTAGATATAAACACGCTTCAGTTGTTATTTTATGGCTCCTCATGAAACTTTTTTTTTCAGATAAAGAAATTCAGATATTCAGATGTTTTAATTTGATAAAACTTAAATTCCTTTTCATCTTCACTACAGATCTCTATAAAGAAATTGACCGACAAAAAGTTTTAATTTGTTTTTCAACACAAAAAAAAAATTAATAAAACAGATTTGAAAAATGCACCTTAAGATGTCACATTCAAAGTTAAAGTGGCATTAGCTACGATTTAAACCAAAAAAAATGATATGTTTTGGAAATTGGTAAATAGATTTAAAATGATGAAATAGAGGTAAATATTTCATATTAAACAGCTAATTGGACCACTTTCCGCCTTTTGAGAACGAAAATTACCATCGATTACTTATTTGTATTTTGTCGCTTATTAACTGCCAACTTGCATGGTTCGTTGTTCATACATGTAATTAACACTGACTAAAATTCACAAAATATAAGAAATAAGTGCATTGTTGTACTGATTTAATGACGATTCGACAATCTCCATAAACAATGCTGATAATTAATAAGATGACGTCCATTTCTTGATCGATCTCAAAACACGAGCAGTTGCAGGCCTTTTCCCCGATGCGCGTACATTTCATAACAATTATAAGTTACAGAAACACGTTTTATTCAGGCATCAATCACATCTGATAGTTTTTATGGGTAACAAAAATTTACGATTTGACAGAGAATGCCCTTTTAAGTTCTTTCTTATCAGTTAGGCACATTTTTTATCATTATTACTTCACTTTAAGACTTATAAACATAGATACAAAATCCAACTATTTTGCGTTTTCGATTTTCAAGCCATCTTCCAATTTATTTGTACTTAAAAAATAAATTTATACATTTTTTTTCTTATAAATGTGTATAACTATCTTCTATAAATTTCAATTTCTTATCTATTTTTTATTCTTATTATGTAACAATATGGTCAGGTTGTTATTTTCATTGAATGGCATCTCATAATAGATTGCTTCACAGTAGGGGTCTTCCTGTATATTGGGTACATCCTGTATTTTACAAGACAACCTAATTCCGATCACCTAGAAAATATTTCCACGACATACATATTTTTTTTATAATCACAGTGATCAACCTTGCAAAGGACACAACTTGAAGACGGCTTGAAATTCGAAAACGCAAAATAGTTGCATTTTGTATCTATGTTTATAAGTCTTCACTTTAAATCGTATAGTAATAATTTCAAAAAGCTTATATTATAATTTGTATATTTACTTTTTAATTTCATACAAAATATTAATTTGATTACCCCTTTTTTCTTATGCTTGCAGTAGGATTTATACTGATTTTGTATGGGGAAAATAGCAGTAATTAAAAAAAATAATAATACATACAAGGTAATTTATTTGTTGTCATTATATCTCCGTTTACAAATCACTTCACAGCAGGTGTTATCATTGAATTCCAAGCCGAAATAACAGTATATTGTGACACTTGTACTAGAGAAACCATACATTAGCGTATCGATAAACCCCGAAAACATAATATTTTTGTATATTACTAATGGTGGACACATTCGGAAGTCGATAATGGCCGCGCCCATGTTTTTAAGAATAAAAAGGTCTATACGAATAAACTTTTCAGCCTACGAATAAAGTTTCCTGGTAGCCTGTAGCTATGTACAGCGGAGGGCGAAGACAAGTATGAAACTGGTACTAATGTAACGCGGACCACGAAGAAGCCACCCTTGACAACATTTATGAAAGGCGAGGAATGACGCTTGTTTCTGTTCTTTTTGTTTAAATCTGACAAGTTTTCCGACTTTTTTGACATTGCAGGATAAACACAAAATACGTACATTGTCGTTAAATATAAAATTCATTTGTACTCGTTGCGAAACAGGCCTGAAAAGCTCGCCGAAGGCTCGCTATTCTGCCTGTTTCTAAAGCTCGTACAAATAAATTTTATATTTACCGACAATGTACGTACATGTATATTGTATATATATAGTCTAATCTAACTGAAATATGAACGTTAATTTCCCCCTTTTTCATGATATGTCGCGACTAAATATCTCACATTCGGGTGAAATTAGAGCTGACGATATCGCGTGATGTATTAGCTCAAGTACAGTATGATACGTTCTTAATTACTATAACAATTGTTTGACGATACAAAATGTGTAATCAGAACTTATAAATCAAAGAAGGACAGACAAGGAGAAGGTCAAAATTAAACAAACAAAAGGTCAAACACTGATCTACAAAACACTACAAAGAAAACTTAAGATTGAGCAATACTAAAGATAGGCCGAGAACTCGAGTTCCTGCTTCACTAGTGGCACCTGTCGTTTTACCCTTATAGCAAAGCCGGTAAGCAGCAAATTGTTATAACGGAAATCATGATAGGAATCACAAGCCCCTCAATATAACAACAACATATCTACCACAAGTCCCTCAATATAATATTAAAATATCTGCCACAAGTCCCTCAATATAATATTAAAATATCTACCACAAGTCCCTCAATATAATATTAAAATATCTGCCACAAGTCCCTCAATATAATATTAAAATATCTATATTGGTGGTGGAGTGTATTATGATCTAATGCGCCAATAACAGATACAAACAAATACTAAACAAATCTTCATAGATTAGCTTACGTTCAAATAGTCCACATACTCTCACAAAAATGAACCACAATATAAATATGGACAATACTATAGCAGGGTAAGGTAAGTAGATGTTCGTAGTTAGCCGATTACTAGGCAATAATATATAATCCGTTAGTTAAAAAGTAGTGCATGTTCTATTAGTAGACTGACTATATTTTTAGCAGAGCACACCTGCCATGAAGACTCAACTATAGTTGACAACATTATAGCCTTTACGAATAAGATTTTCATTTATTTTATATGTTTTGATGTATCCGATTTGTTGGGTTTTTTGGGGTTTTTTTTTACGTCGTTATTGCAACAGGGGTGGGAAATACTTTTTAGAAAACAGCACACGTTGTATTATGGGATGATGATGTCGGCGTCGTCATCATTCGTGATGTCTACAGTAATATTATGTTCCTGCAGCTAACATTAGTTCTTTCTAATGGAATATTCAATGAAAAATTAACATGATGTTGACCCTAATGGTTGGGTAGGTCAAGGATGTTCTGGTTCCTATAGTTCTACAAGGAAGACCAAAGCCGCCATATATATATATATATAGCGATGTTACTGTTCATCTGCTTATGAGGAGGTTGTTTGATGAATATTTAATAATAATAATAAAAAAAACCTTTAAGCATGAAAGTATATGTTATCATGTACAACATGTATCTAATACGTTTTTTTTTTCGTTATGTTTTTTTTTGTCTGTCTGTTATGTATGCAGAAAGAAAATTATCAGTTTTATTTGGGAAAGGTGGTTCGAAATCCCAAATTTCATATTTGAAAAGCTTTCAGAATTTGTATTCTGTATCCAATTTTGTCGCTTTATTATTATGTTGGGAGCTTGAGGTAATATATATTCAGCTATACAACTTTATAAGTAAGATTTTTGTACTCATAGTCCGGACATAACAGCCACCCAGAACGCACAGGAACCTGAAACACGTGTTCAGATTGGACAACTGTTGAGTACGAGCACAACACATTACACATATATCTATATTGTCAACGCGCTTTGATCTCGAATATGTAGATGTATTGTCATATTGACTCGGAATCAGGATAATGTGTCCAAGTGGGACCATATGTCTATCCGTAGCCTGTTGTTGCAAAGGGATAGCACTATGAAAATCCAACAAAGCGTGTCAGTCCAGTAAATGGTAGACGTCCTCATCATCATCTGTCATAAATGTAACTTCTTCTCTTTATGATATAGCTGAAAAATTGTTCTCTCTATGATATAGCTGAAAAATTGTTATCTCTATGATATAGCTGACAAATTGTTCTCTCTATGATATAGCTGACACATTGTTCTCTCTATGATATAGCTGACAGATTGTTCTCTCTATGGTATAGCTGACAAATTGTTCTCTCTATGATATAGCTAACAAATTGTTCTCTCTATGATATAGCTGACAAATTGTTATCTCTATGATATAGCTGAAAAATAGTTCTCTCTATGATATAGCTGACAGATTGTTCTCTCTATGATATAGCTGACAGATTGTTCTCTCTATGGTATAGCTGACAAATTGTTATCTCTATGATATAGCTGACAGATTGTTTTCTCTGATATAGCTGACAAATTGTTCTCTCTATGATATAGCTGACAAATTGTTATCTCTATGATATAGCTGACACATTGTTATCTCTATGATATAGCTGACAAATTGTTATCTCTATGATATAGCTGACAAATTGTTCTCTCTATGATATAGATTGCTCACTTGGCGTTAAACAACAATTATTCACTAACTCACTTTACAATTCAAAACACATACTACATCTTTAACTTAAACCTGTTATAATATATATGTGTTAGGGGTTTGGACCTTGGTGTGTAACGCCACTTTCAACAATATCTCAATTATATATTGGCGGTCAGTTTTGTTGGTGTGAGGAAACCGGAGTACCCAGAGAAAACCAACGACCAATCGCAATTCACTGGCAAATTTTATCACATAAAGTTGTATCGAGTACATCTCGCCATGAGCGGAATTCGAACTCAGAACTTTATAGGTAATATACACTGGTTGCAAAGGTAGTTGTAGATTAACAACCACATCGACGGACCATTAATATATGAACACTTTTAACGTTTTAGAACCACTCAATGCAAATTCTTGACTCGGACCGGTGTAATAACATATTGATAAATAATAATTGGGTATATTAGCTGGAATAATATGGAAGTCATAATATGATTGATTCGTCAAAAGTTCCATATTAGGAGATTGTAATAAAAATCCTTATTCGCATTGGTTCTCTGTCTCTCTTTGAAAATGTTGAATTTAGAAATCAACGACATGCTTCTGTTATTTTGTCTTTTAATTTGAGAAATGACCAGTGTAAATTTCTACAATATTTCTTTCGAATATTTTCACATTATAAGCAAAAACTACGATTTCCGAGACACCTCCATCGTGCCCATCGTCACCAAACGGTGACGGATTTAATTGGATGCAGTCATCGATAGCTTTAATCAAACAGAATCCGTGTTATACAGGTACTACTAGCGAAATATAGCTCCTGTTTCTTATAAAATTGCATTTTTAAAATTTGTTTAATGTGGAAAACTTTCGTGAACACAGGGGCGTTATGGAATATCTGTGTCACAAATGACCCACTTGTCGTAAAGACTTCCCCGGCCTTTCCTCTTTCTTGACTTATCATCGCGTTTGTAACTAGATTAACAACCACGAGTGTCACTAGTGGAGCAGGAACTGCTTATCCTTCCGGAGGACACGAGTTCATCCCGGTTTTTAGTGGGGTTCGCGTTACTCGATTCAATATTGTTCAAACATTCGGAAAGACTATTACTAGTATACATTATGCTCCACTAGTAGTAAGCACTTCTCGACCCTTTCTTCATTCATTACCCATCACCAGGTTTGTAACTAGATTAACACGCCAATAGTGGAGCACCAGAGTTCACCTCCGGATTTTAGTGGGGTTCGTGTTACTCGATCTTTAGTTTTATTTGTATGTTTTGTAGATCGTTGTTTGTCCTTTTTCTTATGGCAATTGTGTGGTCTGTCCTTCTTCCATTTACGGATTCTGATTTCCCCTTCGTTACCTTCAAGCTCTTCTTGCGGTTACCAAGTATAGTCCGTTTGGCTAGCCTAAAACAGGCCTAAAAAATAATTAAAAATCAACAGTTCAACTTATTGATTTTTTTTCTTCACACATTTACTTGTATAACATCTACCTACTCCGACAAATAATTTCAGAATTTTGACTCTATTTTCCAAAAAGTTGCCCATTAGCTCTCTATGTTAAATATTTGTATCAAATGTGGATATGTGCAGAGGGAGTAAGTATGCTTGTTGTTACCAACTTCCAGTGTAAACAATAACAACAACACATGTGGTTTTATTTACATTTCACAGTCATGTGATTACCTTATTTGAATATGTCACCAGAACCCAAGCATGCATGAGATGTTCATTTCACTTTCAAGTGACTAGGTTATTATATAAACAAAACCAAAGATTTTCACCCAAAGTTTAACTTTTTACATTTTATTGGAAATTATTTTAGAAATTTAAGAGTAAAAAGTATAAATGCAAGCCTTTGAATTTTAAATCTTTTTCTTTAAATTCTAAACATATCACTTTTGTTTTGGTGTTTTCTAAAGCCAAGTATTTGAACTCGAAGACCATGGTTATAAAGTAAGCCTATGTGTATTGACCAGATATACCATGTAAATAGCTCATGCTTTGCATGCTTTGTGTATACTTTTAAGAAAATGAAAAAAGTTTTATGTATGTTATAATAGTATTAATAAATGGGTGTTTTCATAATGGACCGGTTATATGTCCAAGGTTAGCCATTATGACTTAACCGAGGACATATAGCCGGTCCATTATGAAAACACCCATTTCTTAATACTTTTATTAACCAGTCAATTTCAATTTTAGGTAATCTTCATTCTTTTTGAAAGCCATAGTATTGACCGAAATGGTAGCCTATAATTGTTTTTTCTCCCATTATGACGTCGTTTTAACCCCGCTGAACCAGTGGTGGAAAAATCTTTCTCCCATTATGACGTCGTTTTAACACCGCTGAACCAGTGGTGGAAAAATCTGTAATTCTCTAGAGGATTAAAACGTCTCGTGCCTTTCCCCGCATTTGACTCGTTTGACTCGTTTGACGGCTTTTGAAATAAAATTCGTGTTAAATAATGGGAGAAACAAATTCTCCTTCAGTTGCCCATGTGGGTTACGATATTTCTCCACTCTCGAGAGTTAAATTAAAAAATTTAACCACTCGCCTGACCGTTTGTGGTTAAAATTTTTAATTTAACTCTCTTGAGTGGAGAAATATCGTAACTCACGGGCAACTGAAGGAGAATCTATATATCATTTTTCAATATTATCATTTAAGGAAGCTCGCTCGGCCGTTTTTGAATGCGCCGCGCATATTGATGTCGTAATTTTTTGTCAGATTAATAAATAAAATTAGCATTTTGTATTGCAAATTAACGTATGAATTAAAATTACATATCATTTATTTGCATATAAATATGCTGCCTAAGTAAGAAAATCGTCGTTTTATTTCGTTTTACGACGCAATACGAATCACTTCCGGTTAGGCGGCATGTGTTTACTTTTGTCGTCTGGGTACAGCAGAACATGAAAATGACACGTAAGAGGGGATATTTTCGGTCAGAAAAACAATTAAAACGAAGAGAAAATGTATCGGCGGCACAAGTAAGGCGATAGGCCCAAAATAATTTAGCGGAAGAGCACTGTTACAGCTCAACTTCGAGTTCGTCTGCCCCTCGGTAGGGAGGTCGCCGATACGTTTATCGTAACGTCATCGATTTTCTTGCGACAGTAAAAAATTCAGTTTTTACCGATTTTCAGAAGGCTATAAAATACTGAAAATTCCATTATTTTAACAGGAAAAAAATGTCCTGTATAAATTCANTTAGCGGAAGAGCACTGTTACAGCTCAACTTCGAGTTCGTCTGCCCCTCAGCCAACTGTCCCACTCGATTTTCCTGATTTTTCTTTTGTTGGAAAAGACGTATGGGTCGGAGACAATGATGATTGGAGGGATGGAAGACGGATTGTTGAACCCTCTGTTCTTGCTGATGGGCTGTCTGGGTGTAAGATGTGCAATAATCCATTATCATTATCACATACATGTTTTAAATTATGGTCTTGGTGCACTTCTGAAAATACCATGCAAGAATACAGCCTGTCAGCATACCAACACAGTACCCACAGGAAAGAGACATCAACAGGTGTTTGATATGAACACAAAGTTAGCCACGGGTAAGAAATGTCTTTTGTCGGGTTGTGAAGACAAACTATGTTTGTACCAAAACTTGTTGGAAGCTAGGGGAATAAAATTAATCTGCTGAAAATTCACTAAGTTTGACCATCCGGAAAAACTGCAAAATGAGTTCAAATTCCACCATAATAGGAGGTATTACTCTATTTTATTTAACTGGTCGGGCGGAGTTGACCTTAAAATTTACATGAGAGCATTCAATTTTATTTTGTGTATGTACAGGGCAGTTCCCGTTATTGACATTATTGAACTGTATTCAGCAGTGTCACTGAAATCAATTCATACAAAAGGAATAGAATGCACAAGGGTGTAATTTAAATACACAGATTGGATCATACACGCACGATTGAATATAGCTGTATCAATGAAATTGATCAGGTAACCTGACCCTCCTAAATACATGGACTTTCCTGTAATCAGTCAGCCCGTGTTAAGCCACGCCCAACCAGCTGAAAAAAATAGAGTAATACACATGTTCAATATATAAAAACATTCTACAAAGTTTGACAGCTCTGGGTTATAAACTATAGGAGGAGTTGATTACACAAAGTGGGTACCATCCATAAATAATCTCCTAAAAATCACTTAGTTTGACCATGCTGGAAAACTGCAAAATTACATAATAGGAGGTGCACATGTTCAGTATACAATNCAATGATTCGAGATAAACAAAATAATAATTAAAAAAAAAAATGAATATATATTTGTATACAATGTATTAAACATGGTAAATGACAGACAATAAACATTCAACAGTTACTCCCGCAAAGGTTTAAGGTCAAGTCAGACAAGGGAGACAACCGATTGACATATTTTCTACCCGTGATTATATTAAGATATATATATAAAGATACAGATACAATATATACAAACATTCTACAAAGTTTGAAAGCTCTGGGTGATATACTGTAGGAAGTTGATTACACAACAAAGCTACCCTTATTTCCCTGGCCGTATATACGCCCGCCAATTTGCACTTTGTGCAACCCGGCCAAAAAATTTTTGTTCCGTATTGACCCTAAAAATCCTCCTTACCGAAAACCTTTTTTTTGCAGTTTTGGAATTTTATTTTATTTTTTTACTTTGACTGTTTGTATCTTTTAAAAGGTCTTTGCATGGACATTTCATTTATTTTCAAATATAAAAAAGAAAGCCAACTGACTGACCCATACAAAATGTATGTGGAAGAAGGAGGCTAGGGAATGTGAAACAAACATAATTTATAAGGGTGGCCTGATACAAAAATGTACACATATGTATCATTGGTGAGAAAAATGCCTAAATGGTTCATTTCTTTTTAATTTAATCTTAATCACAAAGAAGGGGAAGAAAACATAGAAATATAAAAGAAATTCTCAGTCAAAAAGGTTAAACATATGCGTCACAATAAAAAATTTAGCAAAAATACAGAGATGACACAAACAGCATCAACAGAAAGAAACTGCCACTAGTTAAATTTTGTACATGTAGTAAAACCGAACACACTGCTCATAAACATACTTTAAAAGCATATAAACAATGTACATTATATATTTTTAGGAGAAGAAACACACAAATTGTTGTGGAGAAATCCAGTTTTGAGTACTGTGACAACAGTGACCCAAAAAGAAAAAAAAATGTTAAAAAAACTTTGAAGAATGATATTACCAAAAATTTTGATTCTTAGTAACAACTTCTTTACTCTTATACTAGCATACTTATTTATTGGTATGAAAATTAATTGCCCATATGAATTAGGTTGTGATGTTTTCATTTATATTTCAGGTCCATAAACGAATGGGATTGTCACCAGGAACACATACCATGCNCCCTGGGTTTATTGAAACATCTCCACTCAGTAACAGAATTAGACAACAGTAGAGAGATTGTATCTTGGTTATCTTTATACTTTTTTCGACGTTTTTTACATGGCCGCCATTGTTGTTACATGTATGTAGATCGTATTGGGGTTTCAATGAATCGTTAGCAATGTCATTCAAATATACATATTTCTTCGTTTCTGCTATGAAATTTCCACAACTAATTTGATGTTTGTACTCATTGTGTTGTTCTAAGACAATGTCCTTTGGTGTAAGACGTATTATAAAAGTTAAAACTAAGAGTGTGAAAACACTCCCGACTACCCCTGGCGCCATCATGGGTGTGATGTTTTCATTTATATTTCAGGTCCATAAACGAATGGGATTGTCACCAGGAACACATACCATGCATCTAGCAAAACTGAAAGACTTGCAAACTAGAAAGAGAAGAGCAATTGCCACTACAAGAAAAGCAAAGAAAAAGAGGCTTGCACTAAAATCTAAAAAGTATATACAATTTTCTCTAGTTCACAACATCAAAGCAGATTATGATAATTAGGCTCAGCCATGAAAATAAAGCCATAAATTTTACTGCCCATAACTTGATCCTGTATTTTTTTTTCAGGGCCTGCTCTGTTCTGACTATTTTATTCCTTTGATTGCTGCATCCTGCCTTTTTATGGCTAAAGTCTTTATTTTGTCAAAAACATTGACACTTCCTTATAGGAGTTACTCCCCTTAGAATGTCAAACTTGGAAAAGTTAAAAATTTTGGGAGTTCTAGTAACATGTATATCTTGAACAGGATAATAGATGGAGGAAACATTTCAATCAATAAAATAGAAAAAAAAAGTGCTACAAAAGTCTCCATTAAGTTAATGATGATCAGAATGACAAAATGTAGGTTTCCAGGTGAGTGATTATGACTCCTAGGATCCTCTAGTTAGTTTTGTTTATTTATTAGTTGTCAAGTACACATGAACCATATTTTCTACTTCAAAGATGAACTTTCTGACAATTTTGAGAACAAGGCAAACTTTGTTATTGTTCATGACTTATTTTTTATTTACAGGAGCAAATCCTTTGCAGCATCTGAGCTCAGAGAAGGGGATAGCTATAGCAGCGGTGTTGCCCTCATAATCCACGATATCACAGAAATTCCAGCACCAAGAATACCACCAATGGATGTTGAGATTCCTGTTGATGTTCCATATGTTTGTTTTGATTTAGAAACCACAGGATTAGGTATTATAATATGTTTTGATCAAATTTCATACAGGACTTTGTCTTTGTTAGGGCCCGTCACATCTACAAGCTGGCCAGCTTGCTCCAAATTCTAGACAGCCATGAATGCAACATTTAAAAATATGGGCTATAAGACTATGCACATTTTTTGGCTGAATTGCACAAAGTGCAAATCAGGTTATAGTGTAGTGAATGATGAGTGTCCGGGGAAAAGGGTACCTATTAACCTAGAGTTTTCAAACTTTGTAGAATGTTTCTATATTTCTATTGAATATGTCTGTACATGTATGTGCATATGTTGGTAGAGTTTGGATAAACTTTGCAGATTTTATGGATAGTGTAACTTAGTCATTTTTTGAAGAACGAAATTCAGCCATTTCTGTCTTTGTCCCATTTTTAGCTCGACTTTTCGAAGAAAAAAAAGTTGAGCTATTGTCATCACTCCGGCACTTGTTTCGACATAGTTATAGTACGTAGAAATTAGGGATATTATTTTAGTATAATTAAAATTTCTCAATAACTATCAAAGCTATTAACTTGAAACTCAATACACTTGTAGAAAGTGTTGACCTCAATCTGGAGTTCGAAATTCA
>MJUT01055065.1:472798-496476 GCA_002080005.1 Gigantidas platifrons
TACATATTTTGAGAATTACACATTTCTTTGAAACTACAAAAGATAGAAACTTAATATTTGGTATGCGTGGAGATGCCAATGTGAAGTTGTGCATTCAACATTTTTTATCCCCGGGGCTCAGCCCCACCCAGCTGGGGAATTATATAAAAAAAATGTAACCGAGATCCCCACCATAAACCATATATATTTATGATCAGGGTGACTAGGCAAATTAAATGCATTATAGCTCAGGCCCCAGGGTCATACCCTACCCCCTACCTGAAGGGAACTTTTTAATGGTTGAGATCCCCACCCCTAAACCATATATATTTATGATCAGGGTGAATAGACAAATTAAATGCCCCAAGATTATGACTTGCAACTCGGCTGTTGCATCTCTGATGCTTCTCTCTATTTTTTAGTTATTCCCCCTTTTTGAAAAAAATGCTTGCAGTTTAATATCAGATATGAAAAAGTCGAGCGTCCAGCACCCGTGGGCGGTGCTCTTGTTATACCCTGCCACACGTAGTGGTGAGGTATTATGTGATGGCCTGCGATAAATTTTGCAGTTGAGTGTCCGTCCGTCCCCCGGTGGTTTCCAGATGATAACTTGAGAACGGATTGAAGGATTTTTTGAAACTTTCCACAATTGTTTAGTACTATAAAATACAGGTCAAGTTCGATTTTCAGCACAATCCTATTTGTAGTTGTCGAGTTGATATTTCCAACTCTGCCAATTTTTGTGTTTTCACTGGAGATTCAGGTCAGACTAAAAAAAGGAGAAAGGATTGCAAACAATGCAACATTACACCATCATTATCACAAGTTTCCACTTCATGTGTCAAATTGAGCCTGGCATTGGAAATAAACGTATTATGAACTGTTTTTCCGAATTTGCTGAAATTGCATGTATTTCCAAAAATTTTCCATCACAGATTTCTCAGCTCCTACATATATATGGCAATGATTTGAAATGTAATAATGATGAGATGTAAGTTGTAAGTTCTTTTCAAAGGAAGTTAAATAATTAACATTTGTACAATTACAGTTCGAACCTGCCACATAACACAGATGGCTGCAGTTTGTGGAGATAGGCAATGGCAATGTTACGTCAGACCAAAAACACCCATTTCCCCTGTAGCATCAGATGTGACCGGCATAACAGTTCGAAATGGTCGAATGTTTCACAATGGGAAGTTTGTTGAACTATCAAATATAACTAGTGCATTGGATGCTTTCCTTGATTTTCTTTCAACAATTAGAAGTGGAATATGTCTTTATGGACACAACGTCAAATCCTATGATTGCCATATTTTGTTTAATGCCTTAGAAGCAGTTGGAAAGATAGAGAAATTCAATACTTTGGTTTCTGGTTTTCTAGATACCAAACTTTTATTTCGTTCACAACATCCTGGTTTATCGTCATATACTCAACAATCTTTAGTTACATTTTTTCTACAGCAAGAATATTCTGCACATAATGCCATGGAGGACGTCAGCATTTTACAGAAACTCTTTGTTTCACATACAATCAAAGAAGAAAGTAAGAAAAAGGCATTCTTTTCTGTAGCTAGTGCCCTTTTTTCCCATGAAAGTTTAAAAGTTGCTGAAGCAAATTTGCTATCTCTCCAAAATCTTGTGAAGGAAAAAGTATTATCGAAAACAATGTGTAAAAAAATGGCAGCCAGCAACTTGAATTATCCAGCTCTCAAACTAGCATATTCTAGAGCTGAAGAAGAGGGAATACGCCAAGTTTTGTCAGAAAGTTGTGGAAAAGGACCTAGAGTGACAAAATCCTCAAAAATTATTAATGCCATTTCTCAACATTTCAGAAAATCATGTAATGAAAGTTAAAATTTTAGTTAAGAACTATTGGAGTATCATCGGTATCCATGTACATGGTCACATAAGCCGTTATGGTTCACACTCATTCCTCAGCAACTAAAAGTTGTAGGATCTTGTAAGCTTGTACACATCTTCATCTGGGATGGTACATCATTGTCCAGGCAAAATATGTCACTGTGACCGACATTATATGCTTCTTTTGACTTTGGTTCAGTTTAACGTTCAAGTTCATATTTCAGCAACTATCAGTTGTAGGTACCTGTAAATTTTTATATAGATACTTCACACATGGAAGGATCTTGGGTAGTGTTTCTTGGTCCAATAACTTTCAGGTCACCTTGACCTATATTTTATGGTTGAGCGACTCTGGTTTAGTTCTTGATTAGGTCCATATTTCAGAAAGTAGACATGCTATAGTAATGATACTTCACCTGTTGAAACCTCTTGGGTAGTGTTCCACTGTCCAATAATTTTCAGGTCACTTTGACCTACATTTCAAGTTTGAGTGACTTAAAGTTAAAGTATTGGTATAGGTCCACATCTCAGAATGGAGACATGGTATAGTAATGATACTTCATCTGTGGAAGCAACGTGGGTAGTACTCCATGGTCCAATAATATTTAGGGCACTTTGAAATACACAGCCTGGTTAAGGGTTATGTCCAACCTATTATTATCTCTGTAACTAATTGTACTAGAGTCATGTTAACTTGCATGTAGATGCATCCAGGGTAGAACTACAACATCCATGAGGCAAAATTTGTCACTGTAAGGCATATTTTACAGTTCACTGACTTGGTTAAGGTTTAAGTCCAACCTAGCCATGCTAGCCATATCTCAGCAACTATTTGTACTAAGGTCATGTAAACTTGCACACAGATGCATCTTTGGCAGTCTGTCAGCATTGGGTGTAAATAGGTCACTATGACCTTTATTTCACGTTTCAAATGAGGTAAAATTTACAATCAATAAAATATTTAGAAATGAAACTTCACTTGTGGAACCATCTTGGGTAGAGTTATACGGTCAAGTAACAGTTAGGTCACCTTGATCTACATTTTACGCTTGATTGACTCTTGATAATTTTGTAACTTATGTGAATTATACTATATTATACCCCACTCAATGAGTGGGTGGTATATTGGAATCACCTTGTCCATCCGTCCGTCATAATTTCGTTGCAATTATCTCACTGAACGGATTGATTTCAAATTTGTTATGCAGCTTCGCATATATGATGCATATGTTGTAAGCAATTTCAATTGCTGTCAGATATCAACTTCCTGTTTTGCTGGATTTTGAATTTTTCAGTGTATGTTATAAATGATAGTAAACAATTTTGTCACAAAAATCTCGGTGTCCACTGATTGAATCGATTTCAAATTTGTTATGCAGTTTCATATTGATGGGGCATACGTTGTAAGCAATTTTGGTTGCTGTCCGATATTAACTTCTTGTTAAGTAGGACTTGGAACAAGTGGGGGTATACTTAGCCCGACTACACTTGCAACCCCATGTTATTATCCCTTCGGCAACAAAGTTGCGAAGGGATATTGTAAAGCTACCGTCTGTATGTCGTTCCGTCAATCCGTAATATCATTGTGAACACTCTAGAATCAACATTCTTTAATGCTATTGATTTTCAAGGCCATAGGTCAGATGTCAAGGTCACAGTAGGACTAGGAAATTTTCCGCCTTCAAAATCCTTATGTAATCTCAAGAATGAACATATTTCAATCGATTTGACCAAACTTGGTACATTATTAGTCCTTATCAAGATCTAAAACTCTAATGGTTTGTCAAGTGGATTGTCTGTAACAGTTTGTGTGTCAACCATGCATAATATATTTACAATGCTATTTATGTGTCACCTTCAACATACATCATTCAAGTTGCTTCAGGGCATGGGGATGCCATTTGTTTACATGTATATACCTTGAACATTTTCATGTCTTTGAATAAATCTTTTTGTAAGAAAGATATATTTTTTTCAACAGTGTCGCTATATGAATGTGAAATCAAGGAAACCGTACATAATAAATCGACAAACGGGGGACACAGACCAAGTAAATAGATAAACACTACAAAGAACTGGAAATAACATGATAAAGAACAAACACAAAAAAAATGAATTTGCAACCTAAACTCCACTAAAAACTTGAGTACTGACCAGGGACACTAGTAGGGTCAGTGTTCTCTGCTTCCTCTCATGCATAAACAATTCTTAGCAATGCTACTGTCTACATGTATGCATTCAGCCTTTATACCTTCATAAAATCTGATCAAAGCAAGATTAGAAATAACAATGTATACATTTATAATCTTTATTTGCAAAATTACGCCCATAGGGGCCAAGCAAATACAAACTAAACAAAACAATACAAATCACGAATATACAAATAAAATGACAAAGCCTTGGCCAACGTGGACTTTACCCTCGCAAATCTATACCTTGCTTCAAAAAGTTTCCCACAAAGTTAGTGTACCTGTACTTCATCATGTTCATAGCAAAAGTAATCAATTGAGGCAGACAAATGGCGTGCATGTGATTGTCCTCATCTACATCCACTTCTGGAATCCAGGTAAAGATTTGGCCAATATCTATAACTACATACTGGGATCATGTAAATTTGCACATGTATACATGCATCTTTTGTAAACTGTAAATACCATCACTTCAAGTGAAGGTTGTCTTGACCATGGCTTTTCATTATTTTTTATTAAAATATGCTTGTAAATGAAGCCTTGATTACACATGTTTAAGATCAAGATGGCAGCTGCACATGAAAGGTAGGCTCTACTTAAATTGTTGGTTTTCAAGGGAAGTTATGCTAAGTAGTATCCTCATACTCCTCATTGGGTAATTTCAAAACGATGAATGTTGAACATAGATTTACTATTATCTGTCTATTTTGTCTGGGTCTAGTTCATTTTTATGTTAAAGTTTGTTTGTTAGTATCTCTTCAATTATCAATAAATACATGTATCAATTATATTTCAACCTTATCATCTGAAAGAATCAACATTTCTTACCATAGATATTGGATTTAAGTTCTCCCAACCAAAAATCCATCAAAAAGTGAAAATTATATTTTTGGTAAGGAGGGTTGCATGACTTCCGATGCCAGTATTTTTTTTATTTCGACTATGACATGCTATTTTTTTTTCTTTACTATGAACATATGAATGTATTCTACATAATATATCTTTAGGAACAAAAGTTAATTACTATTTCATATATTTAGGTTACATTTGAAATGAAGAGTCGACTTGCAAATTTTGTTGAAAAAAATGGGTGGGAGTGTGGTGTGTCTCCCCCCATATTTTGTTGTTTTGGTACAAGATGTATATTTTTTCACAATTTTCTGATTAAAAGAATTGTTTTGATGCATTTTATTTGAAATGAAAAAGACCACTGAGTTAATTCCATTTTTGGGGATGGAAAGATCTATGATGTGCAAAATAAAGGGTATATTGTGTGAAATCCAACATGGCTAAACGGTATGTCCATAAATAGCTGGCTGCTACTAAAAAAGTTAGCACATTGACCCATGTTTTTTTTTTTTTTTTTTACATCCATATGGATAAAAAAAATGCATATATGAAAAAAAGTTAATTACTTTGAAAATCACGAGCCAGCTTCCTTCAGCTGACTAATTTCTCCTAATTTATCCTGAATTTCAACACTCACATTTAGGATTCTGTTAATCTGAGTCTTTTTTTCAATCTGATTTTCTTCTATGGCGTGAAGTGTCATTATCAAATTTTCAATGTTTCTTTTCACATCATTTTCTTCACTTTCACCATGTTCACTTTCTATGTTTGATATGTTTTTTCTTTGTTCTGCTCGCACTTTGATTTTTGCCTTCTCAGCCTCATTTTGCTGATTTTCCTCCCTTGTATTTTCTTTATCACATTGTTTGATTTATCTTTGTTCTGCATGTGCATGGATTTTTTTGTGTTATTATCATATCTTGTTCTTTATCTATTTGTTTTCTAACGTCAAGTAGTGATATAAAATAACCTTCACTTGACCTTCATTTAAGTGGTTGTTGCATAGATAATGATTTGTTTCATTCAAAATAACGATGTATTTTAACGTTTTATAATATTAGTGAAAAAAGGTAAAGCTAATTTGACCCAGTCACTTTTTATTAAAGTGTCTGTACAAAACCAGTAGAGCGAGCAGAGTGTTAGGGGCTATCGATGTTGCCTCTGTTTCTAGACTTTCATATCGGAGTTTGGGGCTATTTTGACGTGTTCTATTTTTGTTACTTTTTATCCCAGATAATTTACCGAATACCCCACTATTATTGCTTTCTTAACGTGGCGATATAATTTACTTAAACAACTTGAATCATGTTTAGATAAACAAATCTAAATATAAACATATCACTGAATTTGAACAAGACAATTTTATAATTGATTGCGTTTTAATCAAAAAGAGCATTACCTTACATTTAAATTCAGCATAATCATCTTTTCTTACCGATGTGTAAACCCTTTTGTATAGTGGATGAGGCTCTAGAAGCTCTCCATTAAATACACCTATCTATCGAAACATCTGACAGTTTTCGTATCCGCTCCGAATATGATTTTTCTGCTGGATTCCAAGTATGCGGATCGGAATAGGAACGGCAAGGGAGCTTACTATCTATCGTGCTTTTGTAGGAGCATAATATTTCATAATAATAACATATGCACATTTTACTATCCAGGTTGCAATGATCTGCTATGCACAAAATGTGCGGCTGAAAATCATTTAGGACACGCACTGAAAGAAATTGAGATAGTTCACCAAGAACGACACAAGGTTATTTCTGAAACTGTGAAGAAAATTCACAATCTACAACTGTCAGATTTATCTGATAAAAACAACGCAAGGTTACAGACATTAGAGAGGAATACAAGAAAGATAAACACAGTTTAAGGGCACAGGTGTTAACACAAACAGATAAAATATAATCTACAATAGATTCTTGCTCTAAAAGTTTTCTTGACAAGGTTGATCACTTTTACGACGTAGAAGAAAGGCGTCTGTCACAAACGTGTAACGAAATAAAAGAGATGCGTGTGCTTTTACGAAAGCAATGTGAGGATGCTGAGAATTTGTTGAATTCAAACGACACTGCAAAATGTAATTCAATATCAAGCTTTATCTAACATAAAGACAGTTTCGTTCATTGTGAAGAAAAAGCTAGACTCTCGTAAAATTGGCACACTAATTGGTACACTCCAGTTCCCATCATTTGATTTTCCTGACCACCAATCAGAGTCAATGCAGCTGAAATTAATTTTCCAATTCGATAAAATAGATATATATGAAATTATATCACCTTTAGATTTAAACAATGCCTGGGTTAGAGATAAACAGACTGGTGCCGTATGTATGTGGAGAAGATATACGGAAAATCAAGATATTAAACATCAAGAGAGTGATCGTGAATTGATAACAATAAATGAAAAAAGTCATCCAATTCAGCCTATTTCACAAAATGGTGCAGTCAGAGAAATTCTGCATTATCTATTTTGGCAGCCAACGTGCATTCATTTCGCAGATGACATGATTACTGTTGAGTTGGTAGACAATAGAATGGATTTTGAGGCAGAGACCATGAGATTCCTACAAAGTTTGAAATCCCCAAGTAGACTTTGGAATTTCCTTAGAGCACGTAAGTAATGAAGATAAGATGATAGTACTATACCAATGTGTTGTCTATCTTTCTTCAATTTACGGATTCTGATTACTCCGTTGGTATCTTCAAATTCTTCTTATATATTAATTAATGACAAACATAAAGTGTAGTTAAAAGAAAAAAAGAAAACAAATGTTCATCCTCCGCTTTTTTTAAGCAATTGGTAATCCGGTGGCAACTATCAGTCATTTGCCTTTTGCTCAGTTTAATATTTTTTGTTTGCTTGATGGTGCTTAACGCCACTTTCAACACTATTTCAATTATATCGTGGCGGTAAGTTTTATTGGTGGAGGAAACCGGAGGACCCATAGAAAATCACCAGGCTGTCGCAAGCCACTAACAATCTTCATCACATAATATTGTACACCTCGCCCTGTTCGAGATTCGATTTTCAGTGGTGATATGCACTGATTGCATTAGTTACTTGCTTACTTAATTATTCCTTGCTATGTCTCATGGCACATAGGACAAGGACAAGCTTCCAACACTCTTCTCTGTTGTTAGCTTTTCTTTCTATTGTGCCTCTTTTCTTTATTTTATTTTCGATGGCATGCCACCATGTTGTTTTTGGTCTTCCTCTTTTTCTTTTCTCTTATGGGGTCCATCTTAGTCATGTCTTCAGATGGTTTTACGTAGAACATGACCAAGCCATCTCCATCTCTTTTGAATCAACAAAGTTTTCATGTCCTTGGTGTTTGTGATGTCATGCAGGTCTTCGTTGGATATTTTGTTTGGCCAGAGTATCTTCATTATCTTTCTAAGACAGGTGTTATGGGAGCTGGAGAGACTGTTGAAGTCTTTATCAATCATTCTCCAGCACTCTGAGCCATATAGGAGCACATATAGTACTCAACTGTTATAAAATTTAAGCTTGTTTTTTTTGAAAAGACGATGTTACCTGATCTGATGAGTTCTAACTTAGCTTTTCCTAATCTGACCTTTATATCTCTTTCAGTTCCACCCGTTGTTGTTATAAATCTCATTTCCAATCTCACGGCCACGATGGGCACCAATAGTTCATAATTACTGTTATATGAAGAGCAAAGATCCAACATGCTGTTTTTTTTTTCAGTTACTCAAACAAATTTGAGAGACTATTTGTTATTTGGTTCGTTTATTATTAATTTTTATCTGATGCATGAAGATGTGTGTAGCCTCTCACATACCACACGTAAGATTTGCTGAGGTTTTAAATTATGTTAGACAAGTTGATCCTGAATATTATATTTTTGTGCAGGTATTCTTAAAGGTATATTTGTATGGATTAAGTCACGGTGCGGTTTACTATTATAACATAATCCTCTGTGCTTATGAATATTTTGTAACAGTTCATTTTTGGCCTTTCTTGCAGATCCCATTTGATTTATTTACTCCTCCCAGATGCATTTTAAATTATTTGGGCTTCCAATCTGTTTACTACTATCGTACCTTTGTGACATGTCTACGATCTTGTAGCTACAAACAAGAATGTCAGCATTAATGTATTCATAGCTTGCACTTAACCTATTTAGCAACGCCACAGTTTTGTACCTATAGGACATAGATATTTTCCTACGCCATATATTGTTGGTATTTTTTGTTGTTCAATGGTTTGAGATGTGAGATGGTTGTAAATTTAATCAGTGTAATATTGTTTGGCTTCTAGATGTTAGAGATGATCCATTCAGAAGAATACCTTTGTACAAGAAACGGGCTTTTATAATGTTATCTTGTCCTCGTGCAAAGTGTGTTCTGATGACGCTGAACGGGGATATTTTAGACACCGTATACTGTGAAAATAATGGCGAATTAAAAGGAACATTATTGGATATAAGTTTCTGCGCTTTGAACAATGCGAGCGTTATAACACACGAATTAAGAGATGTCGAACAACATATTGTGAAGAGATAAAAGACGGGCAAAGTTACCATGACCTGTGATCTCTCTAATATTCAACCAAGAAATGGTGGAATTGTCTGAACATGTTTTGGAATTATTATTATTTTAGACATTAACAATATAGTTCATTTCATAAACGACAAGGGCATAGTTGTCTCTAGCATGTATTTAAACGTTTTACATATTCTACATGCAGAGAAACTATTTCTAGACAAACATGACCGCGTTTTGATAAAAGGAAAACACGAGGATGAAGCACATTACCGGGGAGTGTAAATCGTTGTATGCTGTATTAGCAAATGTAGATATTTTTAGTACAAACTAAGAAAAATGTGTATCTTTTATTTTTTAATTGCATATATCATATGCTTGATGTTATCTTTGTTGCTCAGTTATTCTTACAGCTTATCAGATCGGAAGGGGGGTGTCTAAAGCTACTTTCAACGATATTTCAGTTATATTGTGGCGGTTAGTTCTAACGGCGGAGGAAACCGGAGTTCCCAGAGAAAACCACCGCGACCTTCCGCAAGTCACTGACTAACTTTTTTTATCGAGTACACAATGTCACGAGCGGGAATCGCACTCTCTTAACTTATGTGGTGATAGTCTCTGATTGCGCATGTAGATGTAATTCTAAATATCATACGATCACAACCACGATAGCTCCTGTTAGACCGGTGCAACAGGTATCAGAACATTTTCAGATGAGATATATCATGATCTTAAGCCATATTTAACAATATTTAAATCGTACAATGACTATCGGTACTGCTCATTCAGGGAAACAATAGTACTCCGTGGCCAATACAGATATAAACAAACAATAAAACGCATGCACAGATACCCTCTACACAAAATCCAACATAGATTTGGTTAATTGTGTTTAACGCCACTTTCAGCAATATTACAGCTATATCATGGCGACCAGTTTTAGTTGTGGAGGAAGCCGGACGACTCCGGAGTACCCGGACAGAACCACCGACCATCGGCAAGCAACTAAAAACTTTATCACTTGAAGCTACAAGTCAAGTGCTCCCTATTTTGTAATTTACCAAGACGGGCGCGAACCCACGCCGTATCGTTGATAGGCTTGTATGAGTTGTTAGGTAATCCAACTACCTAACTTATTGAGCCATCAGGGCCCCTCCAACAAAGAGAGCGGGTCCTTATTAGTAAAATGATAAAACGGTTACAAACGGAATGCAGAGGAAAAGAGTTGATATATGCATGATTAACAAAATGTTGTTTTACAAAGACTTGTACTGGTCAAAAGCACCTGAAAATTCTGTATTTCCAAATAAAATGCTTTTAGTTTCATATACTATTATCATATAAAGGGCATTCCTTAAATAAGATTGATAACAGTTTTCACACCCAAATCCACATATACAATCATTCTTACAATTAAATTTATATCAATCTAAAGACATTCCGGAAAATTTTATTTCTAGTACTATTTTGAAAATTTCTTCTATTCAAACATTTTTGACGAAAAATTCAAATCCGCTTGAAAGAAATTATTCAAAGCGCATTTGACCTTAGGCATGTCGCTTCACTCAGATACATTATTCTGATTGCGAGCGAGACAGTTTCGGTCTTTCACCTTAATAATGTATAATTATCGAAGAAGCAACACACAGTCTTTGGTTTGAATCGACAGAGTCATGAACCCACGATAGACAAAACTGAAGACGAGCACGATAACTATTACCACACGGAAGCGGGCTACGATGAATGACAATGTGGAATAATAAAATCGTAGATATCATATTTAGTGCTCATGGCGTATTTCTGGAATAGCCTTCATCAGATACGCTTAAAATCAAAAGATTGGGAGCCAAATAATTTACAGATTTGGGAACAACCAAGCAAAGGACCTAAACAGGAAACAAACATAGTAAAACTCCGATGATAAAATGTTTTATTTGAATTATATCCAATGTCGTCATACAAGAAAACATCATCGTCCCGTAGAAAGTGTAGTAATAACTTGTATTCCATTTTGATTACAAAGAATAGTTTTACAACATTGACCTGTCAGTCGTATATTGGCACCAAGCTGTCTTTTTGATTTCCCTTGTATTCCACCAAAAATAGGCACGGGATATCTGAAAGCAAATATAACTGCTATTCACAGTAATTAATGATTTAAAAAATGTGCCTTGGTGATTTCCACAAGTTGGTAGTATTTTAAGTTACATTTTGTTATCGGTGTCTATCACTAGCGATATCAACAGCCTCTCCCCATTTTCACGAAACACGTACACAGCGAGATAATTACGACCATTTCCTTTTATTTAAAAAATATGTAACAGATTCACGAAATAAATAATCCATCCATTTTTATCGGGTTGAAGTTCTTCCTCTGAAGATTGAAAGCAGTAATGTAAAACGATGTGTCTTCAAATATACAGGAACTGTTTACCCTTTCCTTCCCGGGTTCATCCCCGATGTTTGGTGGGGTTCCGTGTTGCTCATCTTTTTAGTTTTCTCTGTTGTTGTGTTTGTTTGTCTTCGTCTTCTGTGCCCAATGTTAGTCATTGTATTGTTTACAGCTTATGGTTACCCTTATTTATGTTTTCAAGCTTCTCTTTATATTAATTTAACTGACAGAACATTGAATTAAAAAAAACATTGAATCTCAGGTAAAAGTGAAATATTAATGAACACAGATATTCTTGCTGTGATACTTGTTATATTTTGCATACATATTCACGTGACATTGAGCAACCAATCAGTCAACTGAATGTTACTTGTTTCTTATTACATTGTTTTGGCTATCTAATTTCGGCATATAGATAGACGATGATTGTTATCTCACATTTTACACATCGAAAGATTTACAGTCACTATGCTGACTTAGGTAACCGCTATGGGATATTAATATCACATAGGAGTCCTGATATGTTCCGTCTGTCATAATCGCAATATTGGCCTTTTTCTTCTTCTTTTTTTAACCTCGTTCATGACTATGACTTATCACTGGATGTTTACCATGATTACCATGATGGGTACCACTAATGGAACAGGAACATCTTAGCCTTCCGTAGCACATGGGTTCATCCCAAGTATTTAGCACAGTATCGTTCAGCTTTTCTTACAATTTTTATTTTTGTTCAGGTACGAATGGGATGGAGTGATGACCACTTGTAGTCATTAATCAATCTGTTGTTCCTCTTTTAATTCTATATTTTGTGTTTTATATGAGTTGCATCATTCTGTCCGGCGTTTGATGACATGTGTTGTCCCATAATATCTGTCATAGAACTGAAATCTCGAAACAGATTATTACGATTTGAATCACAATCATTACATTGTACATGGATAATGTAAGGACATTTTTTTCTTCAAAATAATTGCTTTGATATACTAGTAGTATCTGAAATGTCAAGATGACACATCATCTAGACTGACGAGTAATATCCCCTGCCTCATTCGATACTCTTCTTCGTTCAATGTGTTAACGCAGCTTGAAAAGAAGGAATTATTTACCCTTCCGAAGCATATGTGTTCACCTCTGGGTTTTCGTGGCGTTTGAGTTGCTCGATCTTCAGTTTGCTGAATAAAGTTTTGGAGATAATTGTTGGTAATTTTGTCCTTTTTTGTTTTTCCATTGCATGTTCTGCTCTTCTACGATATGTGGCTTCTGATTACCCCTTTGGTATCCTCAAACTTTTCTTGAGACAGATTAATCAGTTCTAAATGTCATTTAAATATAGTACTCACAAAGTCGGCCATGCACTGCAGATCATGACCTAGTGTAAAATCAGAACGCAGATGTTCTCGGGTAAAACAAAACTGGAATTAAAAGGTTGTATATGATCATTAAAGCTGAATTAACAGATATCTCTATATATTACCAGTGATATATTACACAACTACAACGATAAATCTACTCATTGTCGCCATAAGAAGAGTTTGAAGATACCAAAGGGGCAATCAGAATCCGTATATCGAAGGAGAACAGACAATACAATGGCCAAAAGATACCAAAGGGGCAATCAGAATCCGTATATCGAAGGAGAACAGACAACACAATGGCCAAAAGATACCAAAGGGGCAATCAGAAACGTATGTCAAAGAAGAACAGACAACACAATGGCCAAAAGATACCAAAGGGGCAATCAAAAACCGTATATCAAAGAAGAACAGACAATACAATGGCCAAAAGATCCCAAAGGGGCAATCAGAATCCGTATATCGAAGGAGAACAGACAACACAATGGCCAAAAGATACCAAAGGAGCAATCAGAAACCGTATATCAAAGAAGAACAGACAACACAATGGCCAAAATATACCAAATGGGCAATCAGAAACCGTATATCAAAGAAGAACAGACAATACAATGGCCAAAAGAAAAAGTACAAAAGGACAAACAACGATCTACAAATCATACATATAAATCTAAAGATCGAGTAACACGACCCCCACTAAAACCCGGGGGTGAACTCAGATGCTCCGGAAGGGTAAACAGTTCTTGCTCCACTAGTGTCACTCGTCTTGTTAAACTAGTTACAAACGCAGTAATAAGTCGTGAATGAGGAAAAGACGGGAAGTGTTTGCGACAAGTGGAACATATCCGTGGTCATTTGTGACGCAGATATTCCATAACGGTCAACTAAGTCATGGTGCCGACCGTAAAATTTTCTAAGTGATTACTTTAACTTTACCAAAAGGAACCCTTGGTTCAGTAGCTTATATATATACTCCATATGCAGGTGCTGCTGGAATGTTGCTACATAGAAATGGAAAGTTCACAATGATTTTCAATAAATGAAACGAAGAAATAAATCAAATAGATGAATACATACCATCTGTAAAGCTCCTAGAGCAAATAATTAGATTTCTGACCATAAGTCAAAAGTAGCTTTTAGTAAGTGGGTGATTGTTGTTTAATGCTAACTCGTCAATTTTCAGCTATATCATGGCGAGAACAAGTTAATTTTCAATGAAGTGATGATGAGATCCACTTTGGACTAGACCAATATGCTTAGTTGGATTTTCATAGTGCTAGCTCACCGAAACAACTGTCTGCGGATAGACATGTCAACCCCACTCACACATTATTCTGATTCCGAGCCAACCAGTCTCTGCTCTTTCGCCTTAATGCCACATGCCTAGCAGAGAAACAACAATTGTATATTTACATATGCTATTCTGCGCTTGCTATACAAGCACGATCACAATTTTAAAAATAGTCAACAAATGATACTATAAATCATAACATACAACATCAATTATAAGAACAAAATTTCCTACTAGTGCTTTTGCTAGCATGTTGAGCTTATTTTACCTCCCACCTGCAGAGAGTGAAAGTGGCACCTTTAAGACAAGGAATTCATTTGTCAAGAAATAAGAAAGCATAATGTAAATTCTGAAAATTTTTGCTTCGAGAAGTCACGTGTTGCTATTTTATCTAAAATGGTACCGTTACATAGTGTTATCTTTGTACCGGTCACATGGTTATTGATGTTTTGATACATGTCTTATATGTATCATTTTACTCATTGATTAGTGTCAGCACCATCTCGGGGTGTCTTACCTGTGCACGTTTGCACAGGTGTTAGGTTAGTGTCATCGACGTCTGTACATGTATTACCAGTGTACCATTCCGCAATAATTTGTGTCATTATTGCATCTTGCTATGCTTGTGCATCTATTATCCACTTTTTTAGCGTTTTGGTATGCTTTACCTGTTTGTTTGACCATAGAGTTACGTTTGTACAAGGATTAATGCTATTGAAGTCTTGGTATGTCTTAGCTGTAGCTGATTACATCTATTCACGTCTTGACATGTCTTACCTGTATACTTTTGCATAGTGTTATATTTGAGCAGTGACTAGGGTCATCAACAAATAAAACTTTTATAGTCTTTCGTTTGACCCGACCCGAGCTCGAACCCTCGATCTACCACACTCGAAGCGAGCACGCTAACGATTACACCACCAATGTTTTTTTTATTGGCTTAGCTGATTGAATTGATTGATGTTTGGTGTTTAACGCTACTTTCAGCAATATTTCATAGCGACCAGTTTTAGTGGTGGAATAATCCGTAGTACCCGGAGAGAACCATCGACCATGGGCAGGAAACTGGTAAGCTTTATCACGTGCGGCTGGGAGTCGAGTGCACCCTTTTTGTAATTTACACAGCCGGGCGCTAACCAACGCCGTATTGGTGATAGGCTTGTATGAGCTGCTAGGTTTTCCAATCTAACTCATTGAGCCACCCGGGCCCTTTTTATTAGTTTAGATGCTGTCTGTTATTTCTGATATTGTTTTATAAAAAATCATATTGACTCACTCAATTTCACTTTCATTATCATTTCTACAGACAGTTTTACCTGCTCATTAAAACTCATATTAGCTGTCAGTTAACAATTATGTAATACAATAATCGAAGTATTTTGTATCGGTCAATTTGAATTTGATCTTGGTCTACGGTCTAAAACAATACATTCTTTCAAGATAATTATTAGTGACTAATCAATTGTATTTTGTTATTTCAAGTATTCATTTTATTCAAAACTCAAAGATAAAATTACACTGTTACCATTAAAGATGAAAAATCATCACGAATATAAATTATTTTCAACTATTGCTAGTCTAGTTTTTCTTGTTAATTAAAGAGGTAAATATCAAAAATACAAACATATTTACATCAGTTTCCGAAAGAAAGTAAACAAATTAAATCAAATCAATACCTACCGAAGGACATACTTTGCTGTGAACAATTCTAATGAATTTACATAATTAACTTAATTCAACCACATAATTTGAACACATCAAGGCACAAAATTTTACAGCATTTGACGACATCTGTATTTTTGGCGAATCAACCTGAACAGAAGCCTTTTTGTTTTCATCCATTATCATAATTCAATAAATTGTTATCTCGATTTGTTAGGTCATAAACCCGGTTTATTTATCACTTATTTCGACTAAGTTAGCAAATTCTCCCAAATAACATGGTCGATTACACACCATGAACAATCATCTTATTAATTATGAAAGCTATTGGACAGAAGAACGCAGAGGAGTTGCATTCGCAAATTATAAATGTGTTGAAGATGCAACGAAACGTTAAAACTCCCATGACTCATACAAATATTGTCGAATCAAAATGGTTTGATAACATTATCAGCTAAACATTATGACCAATCATCCTACCAAAACTGAAAACTATCAGACTAACGACCTCAGAGGAACTGAATTCACAATGTGAAGCGGTGTGAACGAATGAACGGACACACTGAAAACCGTATATGCGGTGCATAAAAATGAAGTGTTGACATACTCTGAAAGAGGAAACATATAAGCAATAAAAAAGAAATAGACTATAGGTTCTGCATTATGTGGTATACTTGTAACCGATAAATTGATCCTATTAAAATAAATCTGCTTGGGTCCATTTTTCTAGGTTCTGGAATAATCAGTAAATTTAGTCCTTCAGCTTATTTTTCTGGTAACTATATTCCGTCCTGACAAATTTCACATCAGGGCTTATTTTATATTGTTACACAATCCCTTAGAGGTTAGAGTGTAATACTTTGGAAACTTGATGGTATTAAATTAATATGGTGTCGGATTCTACTGAATGCTACAAAACATTTATAGCTTTCTCCTTTGTTTCTCCCATCCTATTTCATGATAGACAAATTCAGATTATAAAAGAAAGTAATCTAGTTATAATTCTGGTAGTTTCTAGATGATATTGTTGTAATTTATTGAATTTACCAGAATTATCCCGTACTTCACCCCATCACAACAAACACCACAAATCCTATTATAAGTCAACATGTATAAAGAAACATATTTATTATTACCCAGGAACTTGAATTGAACAAATCCTTCACATGAGATTACGAACTGCATGTAGCTCTCTAGACCATCATCTATTCCTAAAAAAATATAGTAGATTCGCCCGACTGTAGTTGTCATCAAGGGGTCCCTTTTTATTGTCATAGATTCAATGATTCGAGAAATCGGTATATCAAATCAATTGGTATTCCTATGAACTTGACAGTTGACCGTTTACTTTTTGGTTCACCTGACCTCACAGACGATCAAAATAACAGTTTATTTAAGGAATATTTGAAATTCCTGAACAGGTTATACGATATAACCTGGTTTGGGTCAGTTTACGCTTAATAAACAGCGAAGCGGTTTATGATATGACCCAAACCAGGTTAAGCAAGTATAACATGATCAACAATTTCAAATATTCCTTATAATTTAATTTTTACAACAAAATTTAATGATTCCTCGATTTTAATTACGATTATTTCATGTGACTATTTGAATTTGTTGTTAGCGGATGAACACGTTGGTGACGTCACAATACCAACCCAGGTTATCGAGTATAACCAATGTTGCTCCAGGCGCATCAGCCAATCGGATTGCAGTATTCACATCAAATTAAATTATTTTTAAATGTACAAAACTTTATAGTAAACAGTAAACGTTTCATCTAACATCAGCAGTACATAGTTCCCTTATTTCTTTCTTCTTTTTTAATCCCCTTGCCAAACGAAGTTGCGAAGGGATATAGTAACGCTACCGTCCGGCCTCTCGTAGCATCCTTGTGAACACTCTAGAATCAACATCCTTCAGTGAATTATGACCAAACTTGGTACATACTTAGTCCTTAAGAGAATCTGGAGCCCTATTTATTTTCAAGGTCAACGGTCAAGGTCACCAGGTCAATTTTTTGTCTGTCCATCGGTCGTCTGTCTGTCCGGACTAACTTCCAAATCTGTTGTCCGATTTCCACCAAACTTTGAGAAAATTAAGATCATGATGTGTGAACTTTGCAGTATAAAGGATTTTATTGTCCATTGAGTTTTACCTCTGTTATGCCTCTTTAGACCTAGAAATTTTGAGACAATTCAGTATGCACTTTGTCATCGCAAATTATCCTACATGATTAATCAGAAGTTCATGAAGCTTTGTACATTGCAATATCCTAATATGAAGATGTGTACATTAGTAGGATATTGATTTTCAAGGTCAAATGTCAAGGTCACTAGGTCACATTTTATTTTACCGCATAACATCTTTGTGAACACTCTAGAATCAACATCCTTGAATGGATTTTCATCGAACTAGGTATATACTTAGTTCTTAGGAGAATCTGAAACTTTCAAGGTCATAAGTCAAAGGTCAAGGACACCGGGTCAAATTGTCTACCTGGTAACATCCTTGTGAACACTCTAGAATCAACATCCTTCAATGGATTTTGTTCAAACTTGGCACAGACTTAGTTCGTAGGAGGGTCTGGAATTCTGTTGATTTTCAAGGTCATAGGTCAAAGGTCAAGATCACACGGTCTAATTTTTACCCTGAAACATCTTTGTAAACACTGTAGAATCAACATCTTTCAACGGATTTTTACAAAACTAGGTTCATATTTAGTCCTTAGTCGGGTCTGGAATCCTATCGATTTTCAAGGTCATAGGTGAAAAGTCAAGGTAACGAGGGAATACGCCACGCTTTGCGTTGCCCTTGTTTTAAATTACTTTGACATTTTTTTTACATCAAGCAGAAGATCACCTTATTTGTTTTATCTTTTTACACCTGACATTTTCGCTTATTTGATTTATCTTTTTACACCTTCTGTAATTTATATCAAAATATTATTAGTTAGTTCTACATGCTTCTCACCTTAGAGATTCACAGTATATTATAAATGAAATTGATTCCTACGGATAGGGATTAATATAAGTTCTTGTAACTTGTTTCCCAATCCAATTAATTACTTCATATTATGCAATGTATATAGTTGAATATTGTAATGCTAAGTTGAAATAATTAATAAAATATGCTTAAACTAGGAAGCTTGGGTGCAGCTCACATTCAATCAATCAATCAATCAATCAATCAATCAATCAATCAATCAATCAATCAATCAATCAATCAATCAATCAATCAATCAATCAATCAATCAATCAATCAATCAATCAATCAATCAATCAATCAATCAATCAATCATCCAATGTCCAATTAGGATTTAATTTTTCTTTTGTGAAAAACATGGTGGTCGTGATCGTATGGTAGTTGAATTTACAACTAACTGTGCAATCAGTAACGTTGTGAGTTCGAATCCCACTCAAGCGAGGTGTACACGATACAGACTTATGTGATAAGGTTTGTCAGTGACGCACCAATAAAACTGACCACCACGATATAGTTGTAATATTGTTACGAGTGACGTTAAATACCATAATCCTTATTCTATCAAAAACAACATTATATTATCAAGTTTGACGCTGGATACTATTGTTTTCAGGGTGAATAAAACCGAACACCATTGTATAATTAATAATAATAATATAGTTTAAAATGGCTAAAGTACATGATAAATCTTTTGTGTAAATGTTCTGATAAGCTGTTATAATAGTTGAGCAACAAGCAAAGATAACATCAAACATTTGATATATGTAAATAAAAAATAAGATATACATTTTGGTTAATTTATGCTAAAAATATATAAATTTTCTAATACGGCATACAAAGAGTTACTTTAAAAAAAAACAGGTGACATAAACTCTCCCATCATGTGTTTCAGGCTTTACTTTGAAAGACCAGTGATATATACTCTCTCGTCATGTGTTTTATCCTTGTGTTTTCCTTTTATCCACACACGGTCATGTTTGTCTAGATATATTATCTCCGCATGTAGAATTTTCAAATCTTTTAAACACATTCTCGAAACAACCTTGCCCGTGTCGTTTATGAAATGAATTGCATTGTTAATGTCTAAGATAAGAATAATTCCAAAACTAGTACAGACAATTCCACCTGTTGTTGGTTGTATACTAGAGAGATGACAGGTCATGGTGACTTTGCCCGTATTTTCTCTCTTCACAATATGTTGTCCACCTCTTCTTACTTCATGGGTTATAACGGTCTCATTGTTCAAAGCACAGAACCTAATATCCAATAATGTTCCCCCTAATCTGCCAGTATTTTCAAGGTATACGGTGCCTAAAATATCCCCGTTCAGCGTCATCCGATCACACTTTCCACGATGACAAGAGGACAATAACAAATCGCGTTTTCTATATAAATGCACTGGCAAAGGATCATCTCGATATTGATTAAGATCTAGAAAGAAACAAATATTATAATTAAATTATAATTATTATGAAGAGAAAGTCCAAACAGTGATGGTAAACAATTCTATATTTACAATATCAACAAAGCGAACAAACATATCTCATCTCAAACCACTTACCACACAAACCACGATATATGGAGTTTTATATACAGGTACAAAGCAGTGGCATGGCTAAGTCAATAATGGGATTCCAAATCCCTTCTGGTAAGGAATGAATGTTGATTAGCGCCAACTCAACAATTTTTCAGCTCTACCATTACGAATGCAATTTATTTTGCTCGGTCACATTATCATAATTTCGATGCAAATGGTACTTGATCTTTCTCCTTAATGATGTGTGCATGAGCGAAGAATCAACTAATACCAATTTTATATTCTTTGGTTTGACCAGATCGGGACACGATCAAAGAATGTGCCTCACCCGAGGCGAGCATGCTAACCATTACACCACCGATGCTGTTCACATTCTGATAGCTAGATCTCCTATACCAATATAGATATACAATAAACGTAGATATCACATTTATTGCACACGATGCGTTTCTAGAATAAACTTCATCAGGTACGCTTAAACTTGAAAGATTTGAAAGCCAATCATGGAAGCCAGAATGTGTTGGGAGTTAGTATTTTATTCCGAGCCAGAAGCGAGGGATAAAATTTACTAATATTCGCCAATCCATGTTAAAACTCAAAACACATTCTGGCTTCCATGATTCATTTCGATTCTAATAATTCTAAGAGTACTGAGGGAGGAAAACTTTGGTTTTAATATTGAATGCATTATTTAGGAACTGTAAATATATCAAATAAACTATGTCAGTGACGTAGCACGGACTACTGGGAAGATGTTACATTCGGGATGTAGATGCATCGACCCAGCTTAGTGCGAACGACGCGTTTTAGACCTTCACCAGGTACGCTCAATGTAGAATGGTTGGAAAGCTAAATAATAATATCCCTGTACAAATACTCTTCCACTCAATAAAGACCATTAATTTTCACAAAAATTAATGACAACATCAAACAAGAACAGTGCAATATCAAAGTAAGGGAATACTCGTAGCTACCTGACTACTTAAATTGGTGTTTAACGCCTTTTTCAACAATATTTCAGTTACATAGTGGTGGTCAGTTTTATTGGTGGAGGAGACCGGACTACAAGGAGAAAACCAACGACCTGTCGAAAGTCACTGACAAACTTTATCACATAATGTTCTATTGAGTACACCTTGTCTCAGCTGGATTCGAACTCAACGAAATTCATAAACGTATAGGACTCTATTATAATAGTAAACACAACCCTGACTTAAATACATTCAAATATACCCTTGGGAGTCCCAACCAAAAAAAAACAATATTTAGGATCAACTAGACATGCAGGCATAGCATAATTAAAAACCGTAATTCCATCTGTCGTACGGTTTCTAACTAAAAATGTACACATTTTGTTGTTGCTGATGTACGTTCACTTTCATCGGGTGCATATTAGGGTTTTGTATATAACATATGAAAATGCTTTGCTTTGATTGGATGATTAGTGTTTAATATTTTTGAACAGTTTATTTCTAATCTTGGCAGCGGGTGGCTAGTTCGAAAAGATTTCTCGTGGGTCTTACCTGCAGATTTTCCAGTGTTATTTTTGGACTAATTTAATTTTAAATTATTCAATTAGCAAATAGTGATATGTTAAGTTTCCACTTCAGTGATTAGACCAGTTCAGACTAGTTTAGTTTAGGTGTCAAACCAATAATTCACTAATCAGAGCTTAGAACATATATAAAAGTAGTAGCTTTTAAAGAAAATAGTTCCTTTCGCTTTGTTGTATTGTGACAAATACTGAATGGAATGGAATAATTAAAATTGTTAATTGAAGTTCAATATATAAGGGTTATTTTGAGTCCAAATTTGTGGCATTTAGTTGTATGGAGGATTTGATGCATGACTTATGCATATTGAAATTTCCGGGGATGACCGTGCTATTTTTAGAGTAAGTGTTTTCCAGTATGGCATTTCACTGCAAGACTTTTAACATCCCCTGATATTTTAACAGAACGTAGAGGAATAATGTACGTTTCAGAAAATATATGCTCTTAGAAAGGTTAAACTTAAGATAAAATAGTCAGGCAGGCTCGAAAAAACACAACTTTAGTAGAAAATGTAAAAGAAATTAATTAAAGGCTTCACACCTTAAAGGGCTATCCGGATTAGAATTCTACTCACTAATGATTTCTTTTCTATTTTATTGTCTATGCAAATTTTCTTTGTATTCAACTCTTATATGTACTGGTAATTTAACCCCCTTAAGTATAATTTGATCAGAATGCTTGATGAAAACAGTTTGGAATTAAAGATATTTTAAATTTAGTTTAGATGATAAAATTTCAGTTGCGACCAAAGATGACGTCACATATTTTGAATTCATTAAATTTCTATTTTGCAGGGGTTTTTACTGAAAAAAGGACTACCATAGTTTCGGCTTCTATACCAAAATATGTTGGTGGAATTCATGGTTGCACCACTCAAACCTTTCCAGGTGCAACCGTTGGAAGACTTTCACAATTGGTTTCCTAAGGGAGATTAAATTAAAAATTTATAGTAGACTTTGTAATCATTCATGTAGGGACAAATAACATATCTTCAGCACAATCTGTTAACACCATCATGTCGTATTATTGAGATTTGATCTATAAATTAAAAAGTAAAACTAAAAATGTAGTGCGAAATTTGTTTTTATTTCTATTTTACCCAGGCTTGTGGATCATATAAAAAGTGTAAATAAAGTTCACAAGGTTAATTCCGAATTGAGAAAATTGTGCAAGAGAAAAAAATTGTTATTTTGTAATTTATACAAAAGTTGTTTTATATAATAATTCACCAGACACTACCTTATTTGCCCCGAAAGATGGGTCACATTTGAATTATGCAGGCACATAATTATTGAGAAAGAAGATTATAAATATAATCAGACATTTAAGGGTTCATTGATAATTTTATTTATGACATGTATTGCATTATAATTGTAATATTATAATCTATTCTATATTAGTAAATTCTTTAGTATAGATTTCTACCTCAATCATTTTTTTAAATAAAAAGACGTATTCACCGTCTCAGATTTAATATTCACCGCGGTAAATGTCACGTGTTACTATTTTTGGAACATC
>MJUT01055065.1:498074-513860 GCA_002080005.1 Gigantidas platifrons
TCCGATTGGTGATCAGGAAAATCAAATGACGGAAACTGGAGTTTACCAAAGAGAGTGTCAATTTGAGGAAAGTCTATTTTTGCTTTCCCAAGGAAAGAAGCTCTCTTTATATTACAAAGCGTTTTATACTGAGCTATACTTTGCACGGCTTTCATGATATTACTATTCTCCACCCCAATATAGCGACGAGTGTCATTTGAATTCAACAAATTCTCAGCATTCTCACATTGTTTTCTTAAAACTAGGTGCAGCTCTTCTATTTCGTCACAAGTTTGTGACAGGCGCAATTCTTCTACGTCGTAAAAGTTATCAATCTTGTCGAGGAAGCTCTTAGAGCAAGAAGCTATAGTAGATTCTAGTTGTGCTGTTTGTGTTAACACTTGAGCCCTTAAACTGTGTTTATCTTTCTTGTATTCCTCTCTAATGTTTGTAATGCTCCGACGTTTATCTGATAAATCTGGCAGTTGTAGATTGTGTATTTCCTTTACAGTATCCGAAATAACCTCGTGTCGTTCTTGGTGAACTATCTCAATTTTTTGCAGTGCGTGTCCTAAATGATTTTCAGTCACACATTTTGTGCATAAAATATCATTGCAACCTGGGCAGTAAAAAGTACATATGTCATTATGTAATTTACATTGACTTTCCAATCTTTTTGTTCCTTGTAATTTATAATAATCACGTTTAGAAACTACCTCATGGTGTTTAGTGAGTTTTCCACGTTTGTGACCTATCTTGCACGAATCACAAAGATTTTCTAGACAATTGACGCAGATCCATCGTACAGGGTTGGAATTGTCACATATTTCACAAATAACAATATCTTGAGCCTTTGAATTTGCCATCATAAATAGGCGCAGCTCCATCCTACATGGTTGAAATTGTCACATAGTTCACAAATCACAATAATTTGAGCCTCCGAATTTGCCATCATGTCTAAAGAGTTAACTTTGTTCTAGTTGTTATAATAACAGAACAAAAAATAAGACGACACATATTGGTGTGTATGCGAAATTTCCCTACTTATTTTGCAGTTTACAATCAGTTTAAAATCATATCTCTCAAGTGTTCCAGTTAATGATATATGACGCGACATGGCACTTCGAAATATATACAGCAATGGGGGTTAAGTTAGATAGATAATTTTAATCAAATTGAATAAATTTAACTAAGGTTCTCACTCCCCAAACATAGATGTCCTTAACCGATTTTGGCTATCGTGCTTATGCCTTTTTATTGCTTCCAAGCTTTTCAATCATTTGTCTTTCCAGTATTTTTCCCTTGACCGAACCTTAAAGGTGAAATGCAAAGGTTTTGAGTATTTGATTGTATTGCTTTATTCGATAAAGATACATAAATAACGCCAAGTGTGTCACCGTTTAACTGTAAACACAGGTAAATTTATGGTTTATTGTCGAAGCTTAACATGATCATCTGGGATCCTCTTGGTAAGCCAATACTGTGACGTCAATCGGTTCTTGTCAATCTGCTATGCCTACCAGGGTAGCATAGCTTCTTGATATTCTGATGATGAAAGTGACAGAAGTGACATCGCAGACATCAATTCAACATAAAAGAAAATATTAAAGACATATAAATTAAAAACACAAAAACAAAATATTTAATCTGAAATAAAAAAATATTTAAAAAAAAATACATGCCGAACTTCTGTACTCTAGCAGTTTACATTAAATTAGACAATATTCGTCAGGGAATTACCTCTCTATAAATATTGTATATGAAATATGAATGATAAATACTAGTAACTCTGGTTAACGTTACATGAACTATTACCTTAACATTTTATTCCCTTTAATGCATTTTTACATCAAATGTATTAGCTATGACTTGGCAGTAATCGTTGAATGGAGAACAGCGAGATGTAGAATTCATGTCCGTGACACATTAAGTCATTATAGCCTTCATTTACATTAGTCGTAATTTCAAAATTTTACTTTAAGGGGTTCGCCCCATAAAGTGTCATTTTACACCTTTCCGAGAGAAACAATATTCAATACTAGAGAAAGTTGATCTGGTGATCACAGATACCCCGCATTCCAAATTTGCATCCAGAAACCCTTAAAGTCCCTATCTTCTAAGATAAAATGGGCAATGATTCACGAACGGTCCCGCATTCCACATGTTCACCCAAAAACCCTTAAAGTCCCTTTCTTCTAAGAGAAAAGGGGCCATAGTTCATGAACGGTAAATGTCAATTTCACCATAATCGAACTTAATCTGTATTGTATTTTATGGTACATTGCATTGTGTTAAAGTTTGAAAATGTTTGGTTAAGTCGTGCCTTAAATATCATCCGGTAAACTAGAAAGTCCCTATTTTCTAAGAGAAAAAGGGCCATAGCTTATGAACGATAAATGTGAAATACACCATAATCAAACTTAACCTGTATTTTATGGTATACAGCATTGTGTAAAAGTTTGAAAAGATTTGGTTCAGCGGTATTTAAAATATCATTCGGAAACCTAAAATGTCCATATTTTCAAAGATAAAAAGGGCCACAACTCAGGAACGATCAATGTAAAATACACGGTAATCGAACTTAACTTGTATTTATTGATCCACGGCATTGTTTTAAAGTTTGAAAAGATTTGGATGAGCCATACTATAAATATTATCCGGAAACCTAAAAAGTCCCTATTTTCGAAGAGAAAAAGATCCACAACTCAGGAACGGTACATTTGAAATACATCGTAATCGAACTTAACCTGTATTTAATGGTCCACAGCATTGTGTTAAAGTTTGGAAAGATTTGGTTGAGCCATACTTTAAATATCACCCGGAAACCTAAAAAGTCTCTGTTTTCTAAGAGAAAAAGGGCCATAACTCAGGAACCGTAAATGTGAAATACACCATAATCGAACTTGACCTGTATTTAATGGTACACAGCATTGTGTGAAAGTTTGAAAATATTTGGCTGAGTCATACTTTAAATATCATCCGGAAACCTAAAAAGTCCCTATTTTCTAAGAGAAAAGGGGCCATAGCTCATGAACGATAAATGTGAAATACACCGTAATCAAACCTGACCTGTATTTTATGGTACACTGCAATGTGTGAAAGTTTGAAAAGATTTGGTTAGTGTAAACATTATTTTATTGTTGAAATAAGCAATTCAATTAAACAGTATACAAATTACAATATTTTAACATAACAATCAACCAATGGATTCGGAAACAAGCAACATGCTTATGTAAATCCGTTTCCATAAATAAAGACACACAATATAGCTCAGAGGTTCTATCATAAATATTAAAAAAAAATGTATACCATATCAATTTAATAAATATAAAATTTAATAAGATATGAGAATAAGAATAGATATAAATAGACGAAGGAATTGTACATGTACAAGTCAAGCACATAGATTTGGTTGAGCGGTACTTTAATTATTATCTGGAAACCAAAAGTGTGACGGACGAACAGACGAACGGACATGAGGATCCTATATACCCCCGACTCTCGAGCGGGGGTATAAAAAGTTAAATCCTTTTCATAATATATATCTACGATTTTAGGGGACCCACTACCAGTCGAACATTAACCACAAAAAAACATAATGCGAGTTCCCATAAGTAAATCATCCATATAATGCCTTAGTGTACTTTAGGGGACCCACTACCTATATCCACGATACATATCATAAGATTACAACATTATCCATAGAAAATGATGCGAGTCTCCTAAGGTAAATGATTCCTACAATGTCTTTGAGTACTTTAAGGGACCCACTACCATATGTACCTGGTTCATATCAAGACAACAACATTCGTTATAAAAAATAATGTGAATCCCTTAAACTGCCTAATTAATATCGTGAGACAACAAAACCAAGTCTCATAGAACAAAAATGATACATTATGGAGAGTCTACGGCTTTGTTTGTTTGTTTGTTTGTTTGTTTGTTTGTTTGTTTTTTTTTTTTTGAGGATATGTAAACCCCATAAATTACATGAAGGCCTCACACACTTATTCACCAAAACAAAATATTTTACACAATCTACAACAGAGATCGTTGTACCGTCTTCGCAAATTGACGACAGACCAAACTGTATGTCAATGTACAAATGTACATGTATCTCAGTGGTGGATCCAGACATTTCCATAAGAGGATCCGTTTTATTTCAGAAACCATTTATAGAAATATCAAAAGATACCGAGACGTAATTCAATGCGAAAATTACAAGACATGGTGAAAAGAAAAATGACGAGGACGAAACTGGAAATATTCTGTTAAAATACGTTTTTATCAGTCTATAATCTAGCACACACAAAAAATACAATTTTTGGGACTCAACCGGAAAGTAATGGTTGACAAAGCCGGAACGAATGTACGTAAACAAGAATTGTGTGTTTCACTGTAGTAAGTCTAAAATCATTCATGGTAGCACGCCAGTGCAAATTATCATTTATACAAGCATTACAAAGGATTG
The DNA here is from genome assembly GCA_002080005.1 of Gigantidas platifrons. NCBI lineage: Eukaryota > Metazoa > Mollusca > Bivalvia > Mytilida > Modiolidae > Gigantidas > Gigantidas platifrons. Next base: position 502,525 of record MJUT01055065.1, read on the forward strand.
TGTACTTTAATTACATATATAGACTACTTTTCATTGCTTTATTTGATGATTTCAATCTCATTATTAGCATTTGCCATTGTTTATGTCCATTATTTTACCCATATCTGAGTAATCGATGAAGATAACAACAATGATATATAGGTAAAAACAAACAAAAATAATCGACCGATAACGATATCTTCTGGATTCAAGATATCATAATACTACATGTATATGATCATGATACTTACTTTTTGTCGTCGCCTGTATGTCAATCATGTCTAAGTGACTTGTACCGGAAGTTGACGGAACATTTCAACCGGAGCTCTTTGACGACAGTGAATACAGTATACGAATTAAGCTATGCTTTATTCGTTTTGCATACCATTAACCTATCAGTCCCGCCCATTATGGACTTCTGTTTTATGTTCTCTGTTCGGGAGTAGAAACAAACATTCGGCCGTCGTTTTTAGTAAATGTTCTCTTTCGCCTTTCTAAATACAAACTGACAGAATTAATTAAATGAAACTAATAATATTAAAATTCAACATCCGTGGTATGCTTATTCAATATTAAACACGTAGAAATGACTGAAAATTAAAAAATCCATCGTCTGCAGGGCATTGTGTGCAGACGATCCAAACATTAACGAGGAAGTACCGCGCTTTAACAACAAATGGTCCCCACTATTGTCTTTACCCTATAATAATAATGGTAATGATAAATTACACTGTACTGAAAATGAAAGTGTCGCCTGAAAGTCGTTGATGTGTGCTTGTAGCATTTACATGTTTATATGTGTGTACACTTATGAGCGTCGTACACATACGTTATAAATTACGAATATCTACCGGTATTCAAAAACATGTTAAAGATACAAATATATATGTTTTAAGTTCTAAACTGTCAATATTCAATTTGGTTTTTTATTCTTAATAAATAAATATTCATTAAATCAAAATTATTTCACTTCCTGTCGGATACTAATTGTAGGCGAATTTTTGTCCATTTTACACCTATTGTATATGATTGCGCAAAATAGTAAGGCTACTATTGGGATAAAATAAAAAAAAAAATCTATTCACATGTGAAAATTATTTTTAAGACATCATAGATTGCAGGATAAATGCCATATTGATATATTTATGGTGAACATAGATTTTATTTGAGATCGGCACGAACCGGGAAAAAGACTCGCTAAAGGTCTTCTTTCTTCCCGTTTCTCAGTCTCGTCAAATAAATTTTATATTTACCATCTGTTTATAATAATGAACTCAATCGCAAACGGTAATGCCAACATTGATGATTGTATCCGATATGTACTAGAGCAACACTGTAACAACTAGATATGTCATCTACTTGGAAACATTATTACAATCTATCACCATTGATGAGAGCATGTTTAGGGAATGACCATTTAACTTTAGGGCACGTTTTTCTACCAAAAATATTTTTTTCACACGAAGCAAAAATCACAGTATTCCTTTTTTGAACATAAAAAAATGAGTCATGTCTCATTGAACAGTACATTGTCAGATTAATAATTCGTTGCATATTTTATAGGTTTTTTGTCAGAAAAAGCATAATCTTTACCCCGTCTCCCCTAAGTCAGATGGTCGTTCAGTAACCATTACTCCACCTATGCGTGTTTACTGAGTACACACACGCTGTGTCATAATCTAAGACAACTAATAGAAGAAGACATACAGCTGTATCAATATCGTGGCATGCATAATTTTGTTTATTTACCTAGTTTTCAGATATAAGCAGCTTTTTGTGAAAAGATATTGTCTGTGCAATGCGAAGATTGCAACAAGAAATTCCTAGATAAACACAGCGACTGTAACCGTGCTTCTTTTCAGATGTTTTGTCTAGTTTTCTCTTTACAAACGATATTGGATTATCTGTATGGTTGTCTTTTGTATCAGCTACAATCTCATTGATATCGTCATTTGTAGGTAAAAAATATGTTAATTATTTTTTTACCATTAATTTATCAACATGGCAAAACAAATGGAAAGAAATAAAGAAATGATTGATACTCTCAGTCTCTGCTCGGTTGTCACTAATGTTTATAATATATTGCACTTTTATTACCAATCACATTGTAGCTCACTCACGCACTCTGCGCATTCGTGAGTGTCTGTGTTATTCTGTCACTCACACAGTCCGCGCATTCGTGAGTGTCTGTGTTATTCCGTCATTCGTGAAATAATCTTGATAATGAAACTCGTCAGTTAGTCATAGTATAAATCTTAATTATTGAAAAAAATTTATAATCCCAGATTTATGGCATTGAAAATTGCATTTCTGGGAGTTTTTCCTGATATTTCGTTTTGAGCTGTTTTTCCGTCACATTTTAAAGCACAGTAGAATGTTTTGACGTTTATGTATATCAAAATTAAAAGTAATTCAAATGAAAAATGTTTCGGAAAATTATCGTCTCTACAATTTCAATTCACTGACCAACAGGTTCGACCTTCTTAGCTACTAGTCAGTTAAATATGACTATTCAATGTACCGTTCACATGTTTATGTTGTCATTCATTTTTTTCATAGAATGTGGTCTTTTTGAGGGGAAGTGAATCTGAGCAGGTGACTTATGTTCGTCTATATCTGTATTGACGTTGGAGGTCCGATTATCTAGAGGGGCATGCTTAAGTTTTTATTTACCGGTTTTAACCTGGCCACATTTTTGCACTACTGATTCCAACGTATATGTCATGATCCATTATATTTATGGTTCAATGGTTTGATGTGAAAGGTGATTGTTCGTTTTGTTAATATCAGTGGAATTGTTTACCATCATGGTTTATGCTTTCACTTCACAATTTAGTCGCCGCCTTTCTACATATTTCCGACACGAGTAGTGTGTTAATGTGTTATATTGCATTGACGTTTAATAATTGTTTCTACACGTAGTACTTCATATCAAATCAAATAAGTTTTATTTTAAGTTGGCAAGATAAATAACAATATAATATAAGCTCTTGATGAGCTTTTGAGCCGACATACATATACAAGTGCAGATTATATACAGTGCATGCAGTTACAGTAATGACAATAAAAATACATAAAACATGGACAGTCACAGATATCACATAAAAACAGCCAAGTGTAAAAAGCATAAGCATACACGAAAAATGTCAAGCAAGCACAGAAAATAACAACTAAAACTAGCCATTACAGCATAAGATTAAGATAAGCAAAGCAAAAATAACAATATAACTAAAAGAAACAAACAAACAAAGGATATATGGCTTTTTAGGTACGCTGCTGCAGTTAATAGTGGTGTTCAGTCTTTGCAGGCAACGCAGGAACATGTTTTACCACTCCAGCACGATATCATGGCTTTAAAATGATTGAAATTTGTGCACTGTCTATATTCTTCGGGGGGGGGTCCAGAGAACTGGTGCAGCATACCTAAAAGATTGTTTATCATACCTTGTTGTTTTCACATGTGGTATCTGTAAATGATTAGAATATCTGAAATTATATTTATGACCTTGTCTATTGATTAAATCAGATAAAACAGATGGAGCCAGATCATGTAATATTCTAAATGTTTCTAGTGCCTTGGCTCTGGTCCTTCTTACATGAAGGCTAGGTATTTTTGCCTTGACCAGAAGGTCTTCATCAGTAGAATCATAATTACAATATACAAAACGTAATGCTCTTTCTTGTATTTTTTTCTATTTTCTTTGTGTTGGCCACAGAACAGAAATGCCAAGACAGGGGACAAAAGTTAAAATTTGACAGTATAAATGTATGAAAAATAATAAGTCTACTTAATTTATAAAGATTTCAACCTATTCTCTTCAAGATATTAAGTTGCTGAACTGCTTTCTTACATATGGTTTTAATATGGTTATCACAATTAAGCATAAAATTATATCTACAGCTAAGAGCTTGACATTATCTTCACAGGTTATATCAACATCACCAATTTTAAAAGAGGGAGATTTGTGTGCCGACTTTTTTCCGACAGCAATAACCTGAAATTTGCCAACACCCGTCAATGTGAAAACTTTGGCACTCTATTTAGCTGGATATCATGATGAAAAGAAAAATGATCTATTGAATGGTTTCTCTTATGGCTTGAAATTAGAATGTAATGGTAATCGGAAACATCAATTTGGTGAAAATTTGAAATCGGCTTTGGATATGAGAGAGATTGTAGATTTAAAAATAGCAAAAGAGATACAATTAGGAAGAGTAATTGGCCCTTTTAATGACTTGCAACTGCCTAGACTATAAATTTTACCTTTGTGTTTAGTTCCAAAGAAAAAACCTGGGTCAAGGTGCCTTGTACATAACCTGTCCTATCCCAACAAAAAAGAAATTTCAGCCAATACAGGCATTTCAGATGAAGCAGCAACTGTTCAATATGCTAGTATTAATGATGCAATAACCAAAATAAAAATGTTAGGAAATTCTGTTCATCTGGCAAAGTCTGATATTCTCTCAGCATTTCGCATCATTCCAGTTCACCCTGATGATTACGAGCTCCTAGGTTTTCAATGGAATGGCAAATATTTTGTTGACAGGTGCCTTCCTATAGGTTGTCGGACCAGTTGTAATATGTTTGAAGAGCTAAGCACAGCAATTGAATGAATTGCTGTAAATAAATTAGGTATTCAAGCTATGGTTCATATCTTAGACGATTTCTTATTAATTGAGCAATCCAAATCTTTAGCTGTTGCCAAATTTGCCCAATTTATTGATTTATGTCAACAAATAGGTGTTCCTTTATCAGCAGAAAAGACTGTTTTTCCCACCCCAATTATTGATTTTTTTAGGAATAACTCTCGATACTCGGAAATTTGAAGCCAGTTTGCCCCATGAAAAGATCGAAAAGTGTGGCTCTTATTTACACAGAATTTTAAGCAAAGATCGATGCACGTTAAAAGATATGCAGTCACTTGTTGGTACTTTAAATTTTGCTTGTACAGTGGTTCAGCCAGGCCGTGGATTCTTGAGAAGAATGATTAATTTGACTTGCAAGGTGGCTGAGCATCAGAAATTCATTTCCATTTCTGAAGAGGCCAAACTAGAGATGCAAATTTGATTGTCATTTTTAGAGAAATTCAACGGCACTTCTATGTTTTTGCACGATAGGTTTTTGTCAAATAAAACTTTAGACCTTTATACTGATGCTGCTAAATCTAACGGGTTCGGAGGTGTTTATGGTTCCAGGTGGTTTTATGGCAGTTTACCAGATGATTGGAAAGTGATGAATATAGTGACATTAGAAATTTATCCAATCATTTTAGCTTTGGAAATTTGGGGAAGTTCGTGGAAAAATCATTGTATTTTGTTTTTCACAGACAATGAGGCATTAGTTAGTGTCATCAATAAACAGAGTAGTAAAGATTGTGATGTTATGCTCATGGTCAGGCACTTAGTGTTGAAATGTTTACAGTTCAACATTCTTTTCAGGGCAAAACATATAGCAGGAAAACGAAATGTATTGGCTGATTTTCTTTCTCGGTTGCAGGTAGAGGAGTTTCGGAAACAAGCACCACATGCACAACCATTTCCATGCCAAATACCGGAGAAGTTTCTCCCGAGCAACTTTTGGGCAACATTGAAAAATTGATGAATGCAGCATTAGCAACATCTACAAAAATGACATATAAACGGGCTTGGGATCAATTCAATGTGTTTTCTTTAGACATGTTTGGCAAAGTTATGATCCCTCCCCTGACTATGTCAACTATTTCTTTGTTTATTTCTTATTTGTTTCACAACAAGTTTGCGCCAACTACAATATCGGCATATTTATTTGCTATCGGATATGTCCACAATATGTTACACTTTGTTGACCCTACACAGTCTTTTTTTATGCAAAAGCTTATAAATGGAGCTCATAGGTTGACCTCATCATTTGACTCCAGACTGCCACTTACAATTGACATTTTGAACAAATTTTTTTATTCTGTTAATTATGTTACTTTTGATCCCTATGAACAGCTACTTTTTAAATCTTTGTTTATATTTGCTTTTTCTGCATTTGCTCGCGTATGAGAATTAGTTACAGTGCATGTAACAATCCTGGTAACGTGATGCAGTTAGAAAATATTTCTATATCTGCTGTGTCTGATACTTTTTTGAAGGTTCAAAATGTGCATGTAAGTTTTAAGCGTTTTAAACATTATTATGTTGACACTCCTAAAGTTGTTTCTTTTTCACATGGAGATACTAAAATTTCAGCAGTGAAAATGCTTATTGACTTTTTGCAGCATAGGCACAAAAATGGTGGCCAGCTGTATTGCATGCAGGATGGTATTCCCTTATGTCGTTCGCATTTTGATAAAAAAATTACATAAGTGTTTGTCTATTTGTGGCTTAGATAGCTCACGTTACACAGGACACAGTTTCCGCATAGGTGCTGCCTCCTTAGCGGCCGAAAAAGGCTTTTCTGACTCTCAAATTCGTGCCATAGGTCGTTGGAACTCAAATGCATTTCGCAAGTATATCCGATCTAATTGTATGTCTTGAGATCTCACAGACACACCTACAAGGATGATACCTGCTTGGGCCGGTAGCATTGCATTACCTTAACTACAGTACATCATTTTGGCTTTATTTTTTACAATTTGAAAATATACATTTCAATTTACTTAATATTTGACATTATTAGTGCTATCCTGTGGTTACTTCGTTGTATGACATATTGTCACTTGCTAGGGCCGGTGACTTATATATCTAATATGGCAAATAATTTGTTTTTGTTTACAATGGAGTTTTATCAATCAATGATGTTCTGTTGGTGTCATAACATTACCTTCTTGGGCCGGTATTGTTTTTATTACCTTATGCATATTCTGACATTCATGATATTGTTCATAAACAGAAAGGTTTAAAATACATATGTTGGATTTTGTTTACAATGTACATGTAGGTATTTTTGTAAGACTGACATATGATTTTCCAGCATATTTGTTAATGTTTTAAACCTATGATTGCTATTGTTTCATTTGCATAGGTTAACTGTGTATTTTATTTTATGAAAGACAATTGATATCAAATGTGAGAAAGCAATTGCATTGTTAATACATATTTAGTTTCTGTTGAGAAATTTGAGAAGATTTTCATTTGCATTTGCAATTTTATGCTGGATTATAGGTAGTTGTGCTCGTTTTATATATTTAGTATTAGATACTTAATTTCATGTTAGTGTACATGTTTGTATTATATTTGCATATTTCCTTTTCTTCTTATGTCCAGTTGCCCTGGTGCCCTCTATGGGGTAGGTTTAATTGCATCAAACCTTGTGGGATTTTTTACCCCCCTTTCGGCCATATTTTTTTTAGCTATGTTCAGGGTTTTAAGTAAGTGCAGTTTTGTAACTTAACTTTTTGTATAACTGATCTCAATGTATATTGTTTTCTTGTACATGTGTGTGTATTGTTTTATACACTAGTTTTCTTGTACATGTATGTGTATTGTTTTATACACTAGTTTCTTGTACATGTATGTGTATTGTTTTATACACTAGTTTTCTTGTACATGTATGTGTATTGTTTTATACACTAGTTTTCTTGTACATGTATGTGTATTGTTTTATACACTAGTTTTCTTGTACATGTATGTGTATTGTTTTATACACTAGTTTTCTTGTACATGTATGTGTATTGTTTTATACACTAGTTTTCTTGTACATGTATGTGTATTGTTTTTTCTCCCATTATGACGTCGTTTTATCCCCGCTGAACCAGTGGTGGAAAAATCTGTAATCCTCTAGAGGATTAAAATGTCTCGTGCTTTTCCCCGCATTTGACTCGTTTGACTCGTTTCACGGCTTTTGAAATAAAGTTAGTGTTAAATAATGGGAGAAACAAATTCTCCTTCAGTTGCTCATGTGGGTTACGATATTTCTCTACTGTCGAGAGTTAAATTTAAAATGTTAACCACTCACCTTACGGCTCGTGGTTAAAATTTTTAATTTAACTCTCTCACGTGGAGAAATATCGTAACCCACGGGCAACTGAAGGAGAATCTATATATACACTATTAAATTTCAATTTCAATCTTAATTGAGTTGCTTGTTTCTGTCTGACTGAAATGAGGATGTCATAAATGGAAGCTATCTTAATAGCGTTTTTTATGTAGGACGAGTGAAACCCCTTTATTTATTTAGTTTAGTAGTAGCCATTGTTTATAATTACATTTTTTCGTATTTTGAATTTTCCCGCTTTTTCGTAGTGACCTCTTTAGTTATTCAGCTTTTCTCTAAATTGATTGGTCGGTTTATGTAGTAACATCTCATTAATATTCCTAGTTCTCGATTATCAACACGAACTGAATGTAAACTGTTTTTCTTTTAATTCCCACCCTCCTCTCCCTTTTCTTACAAATTTACATTTTTCATTTTTATATTAACTTGTATCGGGGATTGTTTACCCCTTTTCGGCCAATTTTTTTTAGCTATGTTCAGGGTTTTAAGTAAGTGCAGTTTTGCAACTTAAATTTTTGTACAACTGATCTCAATGTATATTGTTTTCTTGTACATGTATGTGTATTGTTTTATACACTAGTTTTCTTGTACATGTATGTGTATTGTTTTATACACTAGTTTTCTTGTACATGTATGTGTATTGTTTTATACACTAGTTTTCTTGTACATGTATGTGTATTGTTTTATACACTAGTTTTCTTGTACATGTATGTGTATTGTTTTATACACTAGTTTTCTTGTACATGTATGTGTATTGTTTTATACACTAGTTTTCTTGTACATGTATGTGTATTGTTTTATACACTAGTTTTCTTGTACATGTATGTGTATTGTTTTATACACTAGTTTTCTTGTACATGTATGTGAATTGTTTTATACACTATTAAATTTCAATTTCAATCTAAATTGAGTTGTTTGTTTCTGTCATATATTGTCTGTGAAATGAGGATGTCATAAAAAGTCTTATCTCTCATGTGTTCCAGTTTACTGATATGTCGCGACATGACACTTCGAGATATATATAGTAATGTGGGTCAAGTAAGAGATATAATTTTAATCAGATTGATGACCTTAACCGATTTTGGCTATCGCCTTTTTGGTTTTATTGTTTTATTGTTTCATTGTTTTATTGTTCCCAAACACGTTTAAATCATGTGTCTTTCCAATATCTTCCTCTTGACAGAACCTGAAGAATATTATCCCACAGACTGTTTATCCTTCATTCATTAATCATCAAATATAGTATACGAATTAAGTTATGCTTTATTCGTTTTGCATACCATTAACCTTTAGGTCCCGCCCATTATGGACTTCTGTTTTATGTTCTCTGTTCGGGAGTAGAAACAAACAATCGGCCGTCGTTTTAATAAATGTTATATTTCCCCTTTCTAAATACAAACTGACAGAATTAATTAAATCAAACTAATAATATTAAAATGCAACATCCGTTGTATGCTTATTCAACACTAAAGACGTAGAAATGACCGAAAATTTAAAAATCCACCGTCAGCAGGGCATTGTGTGCAGACGATCCAAACATTAACGAGGAAGTAACGCGCTTTAACGACAAATGGTCCCCACTATTGTCTTTACCCTATACTGATATGTGATAATGGTAATGATAAATTGCACTCTACTGTAAATGTCAGTGCCGCCTGAAATACTTGAAAGTTGTCGATGTGTGCTTGTAGCATTTACTTACACTTATGAGCGTCATACACATGCGTTATTAATTACGAAAATCTACTTAAGGACATGTTAAATATATATGTTTCAAGTTCTAAGCCATCAATTGTCAATCTGGTTTTTATTCTTAATCAATAAATATGCATTTAAATCAAAATTATTTCACTTCATTTCGGATACTATTTGTACGCGAATTTTTGTCCATTTTACACCTCTTGTATATCACTGCGCAAAATAGTAAGGCTCCTATTGGAATAATATATTTGTTTAAATCCATTTACATGTGAAAATTATTTTTAAGACATCTTAGATTGCAGGATAAATGCAATATTGATATATTTATGGTGAATATAGAATGTATTTGAGATCTGCGCGAACCGGCAGAAAAGACTCTCTAAAGGTCTTCTTTCTCCCCGTTTCTCAGTCTCGTCAAATAAATTTTTATATTCATCATCTGTATATAATAATGAACTCAATCGCAAACGGTAATGCCAACATTGATGATTGTATCCGATATGTACTAGAGAAACACTGTTACGACTAGATATGTCATCTACTTGGAAACATTATTACAATCTATCACCATCGGGGAGAGCATGTTTAGAGAATGACCTTTTAACTTTTTTCTACCAAAAATATTTTTTTCACACGAAGCAAAAATCACAGTATTCCTTTTTTGAACATAAAAAAATGAGTCATGTCTCGTTGAACAGTACAATGTCAGATTAATAATTCGTTGCATATTTTATAGTTTTTTATGTTAGAAAAAGCATAATCTCTACCCCATCTCTCTAAGTCAGATGGTAGTTCAGAAACCATTACTCCACCTATGCGTTTTTACTGAGTACACCCACGCTGTGTCATAATCTAAGACAACTAATAGAAGAAGACATACAGCTGTATCAATATCGTGGCATGCATAATTGTGTTTATTTACCTAGTTTTCAGATATAAGCAGCATTTTGTGAAAAGATATTGTCTGTGCAATGAAGACTGCAACGAGAAATTCCTAGACAAACACAGCGACTGTAACCGTGCTTCTTTTCAGATGTTTTGTTTAGTTTTCTCTTTACAAACGATATTGGATTATCTGTATGGTTGTCTTTTGTATCAGCTATAATCTCATTGATATCGTCATTTGTAGGTAAAAAATATGTTAATTATTTTTTTACCATTAATTTATCAACATGGCAAAACAAATGGAAAGAAATAAAAAATGATTGATACTCTCAGTCTCAGTCTCAGTCGGTTGTCACTAATGTTTATAATATATTCCACTTTTATTACCAATCACATTGTAGCTCACTCACGCACTCTGCGCATTCGTGAGTTTCTGTGTTATTCTGTCACTCACGCACTCCGCGCATTCGTGAGTGTCTGTGTTATTCCGTCATTCGTGAAATAATCTTGATAATAAAACTCGTCAGTTAGTCATAGTATAAATCTTAAATATTGAAAACAATTTATAATCCCAGATTTATGGCATTGAAAATTGCATTTCTGGGAGTTTTTCCTGATATTTCGTTTTGAGCTGTTTTTCCGTCACATTTTAAAGCACAGTAGAATGTTTTGACGTTTATGTATATCAAAATTAAAAGTAATTCAAATGAAAAATGTTTCGGAAAATTATCGTCTCTACAATTTCAATTCACTGACCAACAGGTTCGACCTTCTTAGCTACTAGTCAGTTAAATATGACTATTCAATGTAC
>MJUT01055073.1:0-21148 GCA_002080005.1 Gigantidas platifrons
TGAAAATTCATTCGTTTTTATCGTTGTGAGCGTCAAATATAAATGAGAAAGCGAGAAAAACATAGAAAATGTTTTCTGTCATATAAATTTGAGGCCTGGTGCTTGAACTTCTTGTAACAAAGGAGTATTGCAGAAATTAAAACGACACCGAAATGGCGGAAGTTGTTTAAAAAAACACGAAAAATTACAAATTAAAATATTTGCCGAAAGGGTGATGAAAAATCATATATATAGTTCCATAGATTTCTATATTGGTATTTCAAAGAATCATTTTCTGTAATTAAACATACAATATAACTTTTTTTCTGTCAGATGGATCGTGTCACATTTTGGTTGAATTCAAAGGGAGGTAACTAGAATCATCACATACTCAGGAATTGTTAACGTTCTATTTATAGAACGAGTGTAAACACATGTTTTCTTAATAAAACAAATATTATTTTGTATTAAAAATGTTGAAATTAGTCAGAATAATTGTCTATTATATCTACAGCTATTAAAATGACCAAATATAATTTAACAGATGAGTCAAATTTGAGATAACTGGAAAAATTTTTATGGAACAATTACATTAGTAATTACTGTAAAAGTAATCCTCTTAAGTTGACTTTTCGGTCGAAATACATGTAAAGTTGTTGTTCCATGAAGGTATGACAAAACAAGAATCAACTATAATGGTCTACTAAATCTATCGAATGACTTTGAAAAAAAAACAAAAAAACAGTCATATTTTCATATGCAATGGTGAATCTTGGAATATTAAAAATTACTTTCAACTGTTATTTAACATATAAGGCTATTCAAACACGTCCAGCGGTTTTATTGGTGGATTCACCATACAAATCATGCATAGCGCCCCCTAGCGACCCACCACGAGCATGTTGATGTCAATGTACTTGATACAAGTGATACTTTTTTCAATGTAAATGACGTTATAAAAGACGAATGAAAATGATGATAATGAAAAAAATATAAAATATTATCACATGCATAGTACATCCTCGTAATGACTCTTGAGCAGAACTCGTGTTAGCCAATATTTACTATTTTATAGATGTTTCTTAAAAAAAGGGCGAGGGGTGTAATTTTTTTAACCTTTTATTTTTAAACAAAAGCAGATCATACTGTACTAAGATCCATTATTTAATTACTTTTTGCAAAATAAAATTCACAAAAACTTCAACTAAATTTTTTTATTAACAATAATAAAACATGTGAATAATAGGAGAAAACTGGCTGAGGCTCTAATTTAAAATTCTAATTGAATATGCTGATGCCGTAATATTACCATAGAAAATTTGCATACACAAATGTATCAGAATTTAAAATTAACCTTATTCTTTCTAGAAGATCCTTTCCCTTAAGTTAAATGGTCTTTCTAATGTTTATTGTTTACATTTGTATTAAGAATAAACAATGAATTCCAATGAAACTAGAATAGGATACCTCAACCTCATGATCATTAGCGAATTATCAAAAAAAAAAATTATATGGCCCCCTCCGCCATAAAAATCAAATGATTGCTCCCTGAAGTATGATGTAACTTTACCATGACCATAATAATGTGTACAGACAGATGAAATGGTGAAATGATAATGACATGTACCAGAATAGAGAACTGAGGGAGAATGCAAGCAGAAATTTATTAAATAGGAAGATTTTGTTTTCATGTACATTTGTTTAAGGCCGTATGATTTTAATTGTCAGCACAAAAACAAAAAAATAATCTATCAGATAATTTTTTTTCAAAAGATGGAAAAATAATAGAGGGATTTGGAAAGCATGAATATTTAGATGAAAAACTGTATGACAACCACAGAGTTGTGACTTAATGTGACTTATATTCTGGTAAGATAAAACATTTTCAACATTCTACTAAATGTCACAGAGATGTAACTTCTAAGCAACACACCAAAAATTATAGTAGCTGAACTATATACAANATCATTATGTGTTGTAAATCGTATGTATGTTTTTTCTGTAACCTTTTAGGGAAGACACAATCATTATGTGTTGTAAATAGTATGTATGTCTTTTTCCCGATGAAAAATAAATTGTTCTTAATCTTGTTATTATGTATCATTTTCCGCCAACTTTAGCGATCAAGAATACAAAAAAAAGGTTCGTGACATATGTGATTGGAGTTTTATAGCTTACAAAATATCTACCCGAAGCCAAAGTAAAAAGTAATATCACATAATGTAATTGATTAGAGTATGTAACAACAGTAACAAACATCTATACTGAAAAAAACCACAAAGGAAATAGTGACTGGATGGTATGGCCATTACAACAATCACATTATCCATCATATTAACCCCACACAATACCCCATCCCCCCTTTTTTCCCCCAAAAGATTTACCATTGCTAGTACAAACAGTGAAATAATGGGTGATTATCCAGGAATGCATACCTGAGTATCTATTACTCATACAAACAACATTCATCTGAATAATTCATCAAAGTAGGTAATCGTGAAGTAAGGGAGCAATATTGCCACTAGTGGAGCAGGAACTGCTTACCCTTCCGGAGCACATGAGTTCATCCCCGATATTTTGTGGTATTCGAGTTACTCGATCTATAGTTTTAAGTGTATGTTGTGTAGATGGTTGTTTGTCTTTTTTTCTTTTCGCAATTGTGTTGTCTGTTTTCTTCGATTTACGGATTCTGATTACCCCTTTATTTGGTATCATCAAATCTTCTTATATATTTATTATTTTTCTATCATTTGATATATATGGAATGTGGTACACAATTCACTTTGCTAGAATTATGAATGTATTGGAGTTTATTAATTGACAAATCCTAAGCCAAACAGTACTTAATGATCAATTAGAAAAGTTGTCATCTTTGTGAAAGTGTCATGGTGTCATTTTTATCATTAATTCAAATTTTTGTGATATGTCGTTTTGAACAAAAATTTAATATTTTAATTCAAACTTCAAAAATCGTCTCCATAAATTTTAAATTTCCTTTAGACATGCTTTTCATTTTAAAGTAATCAACATTCTCATGGGAAATTTGTGAATTTGATTTGTACTGGAATTTGTCACTTCTTATTTTCTTTGTATATAATTCTTTGATGACTCTAAATTGTTGACAGATTTGAACTCCCAATTAAGGTGACATGCAATTACATGTATTTTTGATAAAGACCATTGTTGCCTACAGGATTAAGAAGTTCTTTGTGTAAATAACATATGGCAGATTAGCGATGCAATTAGCAAATTTTATCAGAATTTACGTAAGTGTTAAGAAATATAGTTTACGCCCCTTTTTGTCTAAATTGATCTTCGTTCCCTAGGTTTTTGATTGATTCTAAAATTTGATTGGACGAACCTGAAACAATCCCCAAAATTTGGACATTGACTTTATTTCCAAAAACCGTCACTTTTACATGCGCTTTGCTGAAATAAAGATCATAAAACTAATTACAAGTTTTATTTACAATTGTTTCAGGTGAGTCAAATATTTTTCGTTGAACTTTTCATTTTCATTTTAATTCATGAAATTCATAATTTTAGGTATTTGATTATAATTCCAAGATAAGAATTTTATTTTATCACAATATTTAATTGGTAATTCTTTGTCATGTTTTAAAGACTTTTAATGCCTCTCTTAGATTTTGTTGTTAAAGACAGTTTCTCATTATAATTTTTAATTATGAATTATTCCTAAAATTCATATAAATTATTATGTTAAAGGTACAAATTATCTTGTATGTATATAAATTGAATTGTAAATATGTTTTACTAAATAGGTCATTATTTCATATTGAAATATCATGTATACGAAATGTCAAAGATATTTTAGACAAATTGGTAAATCTTTTGTGTTGAAGTTTTTATTCGCATTCAAGAATAATAGTTAAACTAACTTGTACTTCTCATTCAAATAATTTAAGTCATGAATGCAAGGGTAAGGTTTAATTATTTATATGCTTTTAAGGCAAGATTTCTGTTGCGAAACTAAAAAGACAAGTAATGGTCAAGCCAACACAAGATTTATTTAGATTTGTAATTTGTAAGATAACATAGACAGCGTGTCATGTATTTTCATTTAGGCGATCTTGTTATTCCATGTTGATAGTTTTATTTCCTTCATTTTGAACAAAACAATGCTTTCCGCATTAATATCTTTTATTTATTCAAGTATATGTTATCTTTAAAATATATTGTTAGTTCCCCATCCCATACATTCTATTAATGCACTACAGAGTTATTTCCCCTTCCTTTTCAGAAAATATTTTGTCAGTCAAGGAATCATTTGAATTGGAGATTTTTGGGTAGATTAGTAATATGTCAAAATTAGTGTATATTCAAAGTTCTGCATAATAATATTTAATCTGTTATTTATGCTCAAAGGTTTTTAACTTACTTTTGAATGGACATATTAACTATTCTTTGTTCATGAATACAGGCAAGTTACATCATTGCAGTTGTTTATTAAGTTGTATTTGTATACCATATGCCTTATGTTATTATGTTATATTTGCAGTATTATCATTATTATTGCTTATCACAGACTTTTACATGCGCTTTGCTGAAATAAAGATCATATAACTAATTACAAGTTTTATTTACAATTGTTTCAGGCCTTAGCTCCAGTCTCCATAGACGTTAAGGTAGTCCGTTGGAAAAGTCCGACTCCAAACACAAAAACACCCAATCTCCAATTCCGACAAAAGGATTGTTTTTACCCCTTGCTAGACGTTGTTGTATATATGAATATTCCACTGAAAATAGACCTCTTAAAAGGCAAACAATGACAAAAACGACAAAATCTATATTAGTAACAATTCATATTACACAGAAGAGAGGGCCATCGTTGACGCGATCGTATCGTAGTTAGATTTACAACTATATATGCGATCAGTGTCTATCACCACTGCTGTTATGAGTTCGAATCTCGATCAGGGCGCGGTGTACAACGTTATGTGATAAAGTGTGTCAGTGATTGCGACAGGTCGGTCATTTTCTCCGGGAACTCCGGTTTCCTCCACCAATAAAACTGACCGCCCGGATATAGCTAAAATATTGTTGAACGTGGCGTTAAACACCATCAAACAAAGAAAGAAAGAAGATATTTCAATTATCTCCCCTTTTCACTATCTTGGCAACAAATACCTCAACAACTGAGCAATAACGTTGACAGAAAAGAAATGGATGTAAATGAACATGAGAGGCAATTCAATTTTATATTTAGACATCAATATAGCTACCATATAAATGATAGCATATTACTATAAAACAATTACTGGTTTTCCGTATCGTCATATCTAGGTGACCATTTTGAGGGACGCCTGATGATGGACCATATATCCCATTCAGCTGACATAAAGATGAGGATCGTTCCATTGTTCTCGAGGAGTCGTTATGCAGTGCTGATCGACACATTCCAATACCATTAAAGACTGACATGTGTATAAGATTCCACATTGTACCTGTAAAATAGCAATGATCGCGAAAATTCCCTCCGTGAACCATGATGGCGGCTTTAACACATGATCATTTGAGAGGACGTACGATTGAACTGACCCAAATGACTACTCTAAAAACAACTTTATGTATCTATCTTTGCTCTGTTCATTTACATGATGCTTTCAATTTTAAAGACTCTGAAGAACAATGTGTTATTTCCAAATGTGAAACCACAAACTGTGAAGTATGCAATATTTTGAACACATCAATTTAAATAATAAAAAAAAATACTTCACAAGGAGTTATGGTAATCTGAATTGTAAATCTGCTAGTATTGCTTAATAATTAGGGTATAACATTTCCGGGTTGATATATGTCGGTGAAATGAAAGGTAGACTACACAAACGGAGATTCGGTCATCGATCCGGTATCAATAACAATATTAAAGATATTTTACCAGCATGTCTGATCAATCGATCCTTTCAGTGGCAGTTCGTATCATCAATAAATTATATCATAGGACTACCAATCCAGACATAACAAGACCTCTTCGTAGGCAACAAGAAGACTACTGAGTAAGATAATTAGAGACACCCTATAATTGTAACGACAAAATTGATGGCATGTGTATTCTCTGTAATCATGCCTTTACCATAATGAATGGGTGTAAACGATGTTATGATCATCGTCGTTACTAGTATATATCACCTATGTCCTCATTGATATTTCACTATTTATGCAAAAGCCGTTGGGAATGCATCACTTTTGCTCGAACATATTTTCACTACCCATTCCAAAACTACATTCAGGTTTAGAAAACCATGTGAGAAATCCGAATTCAAGTCAATACTACAAGCTTATAACCTTCGCGAGGGCCGGTTGCGGACGAAAATTTACGACAAAAGAGATAATAATAACACATTTTCTATTGAGAAATTTCAATTTAAATGTAGCAACATGCCAGCACAATCTGCATATGGAGCATATATTTCTCAGTTTATGCTATATTCCGGAGCTGGTGGTTCATGTAATGCTTTCCGTGATAGATGCTTGCTGCTAACAAAAAAGATACTGAACCGTGGTTTCCTAGTGGTTAAGTAGACGTCATCACTTAGAAAGTTATGCAGTCGTCATCATGACTTGGTTAGCTCAATATCTGTGTCACAAGTAACTTGTCACCTAGTTTTCAAAAAGAGTAATACGACGGGCGACATTATTGGAGCAGGAACTGTTCATATAAAAGGTTTCTTTTTCTGCATTCTTACTCAGATGAAGAAGAAGATGGTACGCACCTCGGCCTTCGCCTGAGTACCCATGCGGGAAAAAAAATCCCGTTATTTCCGATATGTATTTCAATAGTACTGTATGTTATACTTGTACGTCAAATCAAATACGTGACACTGATTAGACACTAAGCCAATGCATGACACTGCACTGATTGCACACCAAGTCAATAATTGTATCTGACAAATTTCAGTCTTTGTTAAATATTAGACCAGTATTTATGTTTATAATATAAGGTTATTTCATGAATATTGGAGCATGCGAGTGCAATATGATACACTGCGAGGGACAATATTCACCAATATTCATGCAATAACTCTTTTATTATATAGTAATACATATTCCTTCTTCAGAAGAGTAAAATACTGTCAAGATATGATTTTTTCATATATCATTACTATATTGCACAAGGAAGAATATTTTAATATTTGCACTAGTGCAATATGAATTTTGTTTTATTTCAGGTTTTATTTTTACCTCAGCCTGTTCATTTTCGTGGGGTTCAACAAGTTCCCCGCTATTTAACAGAAAGGCGATGTCATCCTCCGCCATCTTAACTTTTCAGACAACTGAGGAAAGTAAACTATGAGAAATGACATTCGGAACGCACCTGTATTTTTTCCGGATCTTAGAAAGACGATCGAGACCAACAGTGAAATACAAGAATATATTGCACGATTTTTTATGAAGGAGTAAAGAGAGAAATATTTATTACTATATAATAAAGTCATTTATTACTTTGCATTGTTGCTTTTTTATCAATGACATTGAACTAATTGCAGAATGTAAAAAGTTTTAGAATAATATAACAAATTTGAATTTCAATTACGAACAAACGATTGTGTCCTTTGTTCGTAACTGCAATTGAGTCACCCGCCAATCATAATTTTTAATATATTACGTGTATACTCTTTTTCAAACAATTGAGCTAGATTTGAGAATCTTTAAAAATGGAAAAAAATTTCACACTGTGTCACGTCCATGTTAGATTGGTGTTGATTTTTTTTATCATTTTTATTCGTCTGTTCCATATTAAATAATTAAAAGTATGCTAATGAAAAGTTATTAATGACCATGAAGGCTATCTTGCTTGATTATTTTATGAATATTCAAAGTAAGTTTAGGTTAATATTGCCAGTTGTTTAAAGTAATATGGAAGGCAAATATCGTGGAATTTTTGGATTAAATATTTTCACTTAATATTTCACTTAATTTTAATTAAAATCAACTGCATAACATTAAAAAATCCGCTCAAAAGCAGATTTTAAGAGCAAATCGAAAAATATTTGACAGCAGATAATTCTGTTTTCCCGTACAGTAATGCAAATGATATGCGCGTGACCCAAGAATTGAATCTTTCGGGGAGATCATCGCTCATGCGCACTGTTCAGTTGATGAAAAAAATGTCGGATGCAAGTAAAAATATATTCCATGTGTACCACATAAGAATAATTGCACCAAAAAGAAAAAATGGTTCACACGACATGAAACAGACAGATTCCTCAATAATCATTGTCAGGAATGTGTGCGTGCTTACCTCAGCATCCATGGTTGTTTATCTTTTCGTCACGAGGTCATGATCGGCAATCATCGGAAGAAGACAACAAAAAGTTAATCAGTTTCCACAACAATGGCGAGGACGATAAACATGCACACGGATTTGCAGATTTATAATTGATGGGAAGATATTTCGACTTGAAACATGCATGAATAGCTTAGTAAAGGTACTGCGTATTCCAAATTGAATTTTCAGGAAAAGAAATTCTTCACCCAAAACTGGTGTAATATTATTTTAAGGAAGAACATTATCAAATGAATTTTGGACAAATTATACTAAATTTACATATTTTCGATAAATCGGCAAAATTGCAAGTTTCACAGTAATCAACAAATTATTATCGTATATCTATCTATTGCTTAAATTTTAGCTCATTAAAAAGGAATGTTGTCTCAGTAATGACGGGATCGTTGAACACAGTGTTTGAAAATGACCATCTGAAGATCATTTTTGTGAAGTTGTGTTCAATTTGATGCAGTGGATTTATTGATGTTTTCCAAATTCACTTTGGTTAAATTAGTCTTTATTTACATATTATGCACCCAGAAAATTGACTAGTTGTGAAAATATTAACTTTGATTGATTTTTTGATTGGCGTTTAACCCCATCTGTAATAGTGTTTCAGCTATATTGAGGATATGAATAAATTATATAAATCAATTTCCATAACTAGAAGACCTTGAGAAATAAGATTCTTGTGTATAATACAATCAAGATATATAGAAAAATATGAGAAGGAAAATGCTAGATAATTTCTAATATTACTTCTATGGGTGAAATCCTTGTTCAAAATTATTTCCTTGGGTACCTCGCAAGTTTAAATTGCGCAGTCATAATCTCAAGTAATGATGATTTTACTTTTGAATTTAATATAATAAGTTCTTTTAAAATCCTTGAGTTTGATGAATGCTGTAAATATTGAATTTTATATCGTTTTCATTTAAGCTATTACTGAATTGTACATCGTAATTATTTAAAGGCTGGATGAATATTGTGTTTGTTATTGTATTTGTAAAAATATCACATTAGATTGTAAATGGATAAATTAACATAGGAATGGGTAGATATATTTTCCAACAGTATTGACAGTGTTTGAATTATTTAAATCATACAAGTGTAAAAAAACTTCCTGCTTTGTTATCGCGTGGGTGTGATTTAGTCCTCAATACCGGTATATATACTGACCTGTAATAGAAACGGCGTGTTTTCAAAGTTTACAAAACTCATCAAATGCTAAATTGGTGATTTGTGTATGCCTGGAGCACATAGATCGTGTTTAAAAAAACACATTTTACGGTTGACTTTAACTTAGGCGAAGATATTGGGTCCTGGGTCGTGCTTAAAAACATGAAAAAATCGTACAAATCGTACCAATCTATGTTTATTTAAGACGCAGAAAATTCACAGGCTGTCATTGTCACTATTGAACGCCAGTCTATTGCAACTCACGGGTTGTCCTAGAGATACAACAGAACGTCAGAATACGTACATTCGCCGGCAGCATCTGAATAATCGAATTAACAGAGCCACGCAAACAATTGGGAATCACCAATGATTAATTAGTGATGACACTGCCCGAAGTCTATTGATCACCAACACCATAAGATGTCGTCGTCTGACCAGAAGACCCATCCTTACAGTCCACCGTCGTCAATAACGTCAACAGTGGACTATCCAATGTCAAAACTGGCGTCACTAGCAGTGGACGAATATAAAATTATCATATATTGCAATTCCATCGCAGATGGCAGAAACTAAGGTGCGGTGAACGCTAGTTCTGTTCCATGCAATATGGAAAGAGACCATGGGGAGGACCAAACGTATTAATGTGGAGTGGAATTGGTCTAAGCTTCAAACGTGGATTTGTCATCTTTCAAAGCATCGGCAAAGGCAAAGGTAATGGAATTATGGACGCTCTCTACATAGATCAAGGTCTGATACCCTATGTGGTGAGATTTTTTGCACCTCATTGGAACAACACTTTCCACCATGACAAAATGCGTACTCAATTTGGAAGGGCCGCAATAAAAACAACATAGTTGTTATGCCATGACCTGCTAAAATCTGATTGAGCATCGGTGGAGTGAGTTTCAAAGACGACTTGATGAAGTCCAAGCAAGGTCGACAACGGCAGCTGAACTTGGTGCAGCCTTCATCACAGTTTAGTCTCGTATTCCTATGGCATTTATCAACCATTCAATGTGCAGGATATGTGTTACTGTTATCAACACCAATGCATGAAATTAACGATGATTGCTTTCGTTCCTCATTTCTTCTAAAATCTGTGATGTATTGCTGACAAAAAAACAGGAAAAAACATTCTAGAAACTTGCTATGTTTAGAAATCTCCTTGAAATGACTTTCCGATATTTATAATTAAAGTTGACAGTCATCAAAATAAAGTTGGTGCGAAGTTTCATTTGCGGTTCAGTATTGACATAGTGCTTTCCACACCATTAATTATTTGAATTATTTAAATCATTTTTAACAAAACTTCCTGCTTCATAAACGTCTGGATCACATTTAATCCTCATTATAGATATTTATTAAACAGCTAGAAAACGCCGTTTTTCTCAAATTTTGCAAATAAACTCATTCTAAATACTAAATTGGTGATTTCACTTTGTGTGGAACACATAAATTATCAATATAATTATCCCTCATTACATTTGTTTAAAAACATTTTACGGTTAACTACATACTTTAACTTATATTAGGTCTCGAGATGGTCGTATTTAAAAACATGACAAATTCGTACAAATCCTACTGGACTTTGCTTATTTAGGACGCAGTAAAAAGATGAGCAATACGGACCCCACTGAAAAACGGGGATGAACCCAGGCGCCAGTGAATGGTAAACAATTCCTTACTCTTATGAGACACCCGCCATGTTACTCATGTAGTCAATATTTGTTGGACACCACTATGTGCAAACAAACACAAGTAAAGTTAATAAAAATGAGCCCTCCTACAAACTACTGGAGGTAAAGACGAACCGAACATCGGTTTATGCGGAAATCGTAGCGCAACTGAGAACGTAAGGACATATGACAGGGTAAAATATATGGTCATTTTGATTGAAACTTTTCTTCATACCATTGTTTTTTATATTAAATTAGTGTATTCCTTGGACATTATTTTATTATGAAATGAAAACTTGATGTGATAATATAATTAGATTCATTGCTAAATTCCTCCTGGGAAAAATACCAGGTGCTTGGACATTAGGCTTAGGTCCAGGGTGCCGAATTGTGCATTCTTTGTTGTTTCCAAATGCAATTTCATGTTCGCCATTTATAGTCCTCACTGATATGTTCATTATGTATATGACTTATATATTCCAAAGAAACATTTCATTAAAAGTATTATCTGGATGTTAAAAACGCAAAAGAACAATGGCTCGTATAACACAAACTCATATCGAAAATGATATCATGTGATACAAAAGGGTATGCATCTACAGCGACCAGACCATATCAATAACAATATAAGATATTTTTTATCCTGCAATTAAGTGATTTTGAATTCTAATAAAGGGGGCCAAATAAACTTCAGTGTTAATTAGTCATGGATCTAACAAAGCATTTCTGGTACCCGATTCATGTAGAGCGACAGAAAGAAACGGTAACAGTATAATCGCGGATGTCACAGATGACGCCATTGAAAACGATTAGAACGATAATTATTTCAGCTATTATCAGACAATTTGGCAGTTGTTGTGGACTTTTTGATATTGCAAAATAAACACATTATACGTACACTGTCGTTAAATAAAAATGCAGGATAAACACAATATATGTACACTGTCGTTAAATAAAAACGCAGGATAAACACAATACATGTACACTGTCGTTAAATAAAAATGCAGGATAAACACAATATATGTACACTGTCGTTAAATAAAAATGCAGGATAAACACAATATACGTACACTGTCGTAAAATAAAAATGCAGGATAAACACAACATATGTACACTGTCGTTAAATAAAAATGCAGGATAAACACAATATATGTACACTGTCGTTAAATAAAAAAAAAAAATTTGCCCTCCCTGTAAAACAGGCTAGAAAGGCTCGCTTTTCTACTTGTTTCTAAAGCTCGTGCAACTTGTTATACATTTTATATTATTCCTAATGTTGGTCATTAAATGATTAAATTCAGACATTTTTCTGTTTTATATTTATAGTGTAAGGTAAGAAGAGTTTGAAGTTATCAAAGCGGTAATCAGAAACCGTATATCGAAGAAAAACAGACAACACAATGGCCAAAAGAAAAAGTACAAAAGGATAAACAACGATCGACAAGACATACACATAAAACTAAAGATCGAGTAACACGAACCCCACTAAAAACCGGGGGTGAAATTAAGTACTGGTCAGGTAGAATAAAATTATTTAAATATTTTCATGTAAACAACCATTTACCAACTATATTATAGATTGTGAGCATCACAGATGAAAATTTTCCTCTTGAGCACAATATTTTGAAGTAAAGATTATCAAACTTGGTCCAAACAGTTAAAAAAATATAAGATTTGGGCACTTTGTATAAAGGGACTTTCATTCTTGTTTCATCAGTTAGCACTTTCATCTCTGGAGCATTTTCTTGGATTAGCATATGATATCAATAGAATACTGATAATATTAGCATTCAATTGTAAATACAGACTTAAGCCTGTTATATAGGGCCGTCATTGCCGTGATCGTATGGTAGTTGGATTTACAACTACCTGTGCTTTCAGTGCCTATGATCACTGATGTTGCTAGTTCAAATCTCGATCAGTGCGAGGTGTACAACATTATGTGATAAAGGTTGTCAGTGACTTGGGACAGGTCGGTGGCTTTCTCCAGGTCATCCGGTTTCCTCCACCAATAAAACTGACCACTACGATATAACTGAAATATTGCTGAAAGTGGCGTTAAACGCCATCAAACAAACAAACAACATAAACCTGTTATATTACTCATCATTGACTTTGTACACTCCCAGTAGCAGGCACACAAGTCATTTCAATGTTGAAATGAACTCACGAAATTGTATCAACATTGCTTCAATGTTGAAATTACGTTGTGCGCCTTGTGGTCTGGCTCACACTTTCAAGGATGAGATAGTAAATGTTAGAATACACTTTGCAAGCAGATGTAGGTTTGCGACCAAGATTGGCAATATTCTTCATTCCAACCCACAATTATGCCGTATCGTCAATATATACTTCATTATGAAACAATTGCAACCCACTATTATGCCCATATCATCAATATACCCACTATTCTTTATCACGAAATAATGTCAACCCACAATTATGTCCACTTACTTTAGCGACAAATCCACTCAACCTACACTAAACCGATTGCATAAAAAAATGTCAACTACAAGAAAGGGGGCATACTATAATCTAAAGGTATCTATAGATTCACATTATAGTTCAATTCTACCATAAAGAAGTCACAGCTACCCCATTTCTTGAAAATACAATTTCAGATTTAAATCAAATCGGTTGCTTATTACAAGATCTTGACAAGTTGAGGTTGCTGCCCATTCAATGGGTTAAATTATTATTAGAGTATGATAAAATGTCTTTATATTAATTATTAGAGTATGGATTCACATTGGAGTTGAAAAAATTAAAGTGACGGCCATTGTAAAATGTCTGAGCATAAACACATAAAATACATATAAGGATGTTCCCGTATACAGATATCTAAACTATTAGTTGAATATGGAGTTCCACAGGGGACAGTTTTAAGCTCCACCTTATTTTTATAATTTATAAATGACTTACCCGAACATGTTAACTGTGATGTTAGATAGAGTCTTTGCAGATGATGGGATGGTTGTGGTGTGGGAAATTCTAATAAACTTGATCAGTTGCAACTTGAGGCTGCTAGAATCGTTACTGGTCTTCAAATATTGGCTAGTTCCATTTTAATTTATGAAGAGTTTAGACTGAGAATCATTGACAGAAAGAGGAAAAAAAGGAAAATTGCAAATGTTTTATAATATTCAAAATAATAATGCGCCCAGGTATCTTTGTGACCTGATTCCACTAACAATTAAAAGTACAACCGTTTATCCATTGCGTAATGAAAGTGATATAAATTTAATTATTTTTATTTTTCGTTAGGTTTTGGGGATGTACATTTCATCGTGAGGTTATGTCACGTGACTATTGCTTTGGTATTTAAGCTGGTGACGTGGATTTTGAGGCATCGAGGACTCTCTATAACTGTTGGTAAAGCAGGTTTACGTATAATGTCGAATGATAATTCACAGCAAGATGAAAATGTCTCTCAAGCAGGAAAAGAAATGGGTACGGCAGACACAGTGTCTTCATTTACATTTCTCTAAGCTCCGCTCCCGCTCAGCAGAAACAAGACATTTTATCTGAGTTGCAACCAAATCGCCAGAGTTCTACTTCCACGTGTAAAGACATTTCCATCAATTCCTCGTGCCAACCTAACAAGTTCGAGTTTAAGCAAGAAGGTACCAAAACACAATTCAATTTTAATTCTGAGAGGATTGACAGCCTGGAGAGGATTTCCTCGTTGATTTCTCAATGCAAGTTTGACGACACCAGAGCATTGATTAATTCTGAACTTGACACCCTTCTCCAGCGCAACAAAATACTCAAAATTGCAGACCGCCATGGCTGGGACACTGTTAATGAGTATCTTGAAGATCCTTTGGCAGGTCGCAAGCGAAAGAGACCAGACTTCCAAAAGTCGAGCGGATTTAACCCAAAGAACTTTTTTCGTGGCTTCAACCAAGCTTCTACAGTCAAAAACCAATACAACACACCAAACTCATAAAATCTCGCCTGTTTCTACTGTAAAAAACTTGGACATTTTGCAAGAGAGTGCCCATTCAAGCTACGTGCAGAGACCAAATCCTCCACAACAACTGCAACAACCTTGCCATCAACACAATCTTAATCTTGAGGGTCTGAACAAGTTGAGTATAATTTAGTTTATAATAGTTATGAGTATGAACAAGGCGCCGGGTCCGTCAAGGGCAAATTAAAAAATCATATTCATTTTTGGAAAACTCAGTTAAAACCAACCGAATTCGTTTTGAATACAATACAATTCGGATATGTCATACCATTTTTTCAAGAGCCCGTATCTGCTTTATTAAAAAAACAATAGGTCAACTTTTGACAATTGTGACTTTGTAGTTAAAGCTATTTCCGAACTTTTGATCAATGGGTGCATAATCGAATCTAAGGACGTTCCTTACGTGGTAAACCCTCTTACAGTAGCAATTTTCGATTCCGGAAAAGAAAGGCTTGTTTTGGACCTTAGGCATGTGAATCGCTACATTGAAAAACAAAAGGTAAAATTTGAGGGCGTAAACGAAGCCAAACAGTACGCAAAACAAGGCAATTATGCTGTAAAATTCGACCAAAAGTCCGGATATCATCATGTAGATATTCACCCAGATCACAAAATATTTCTTGGATTTTCATGGAATTTTGAAAGGGTACAAAACTGTTATGTTTTCACCGTCTTGCCTTTTGGCATTTCGTCGGCAGGACATATATTCACAAAAGTTCTTCGAACGCTTGCTAACTACTGGAGGGCGTTTTCCTTCCCCGTCATCGTTTACCTAGACGACGGCTGGGCTTGTGACAACTTTGAAAGATGTCAGATTATGTCAGCTAAAATTTTAAATACACTTTTAGCAGCTGGCGTCTTGCTCAATTATGACAAGTCTATATTTACACCTGTACATCTATAAATTGGTTGGGTTTTACATGGAATTTAAAAGACGGTGTATTAGAAGTCCCTTTAAAGAAAATGATCAAAACACGTGAAAAAAATTAGCTTTCTTTAACAGGAAAAGTTTACCACAGCCCGAAATTCGGCGGGCATAGTAGGTAAAATCATTTCTTTGATTCCTGCTCTAGGTTCAGTATGTCAGTTGCAACAGTTGTATTGCAATTTGCGAGAGAGATACCTGGGACTCAAAGTTTGAATATTCGGATTTAATAGAATCCGAATTAAAATTCTGCTTTCAAAACTGCCTTTCCATGCCTTCAAAACTCATTTCCCCTATTCAAAGTAAACCTGAGCGCATAGTTTTTGCCGACGCTAGTTAATTTTTGGCGCCGGTTTTGTTGAACTGAACGGAAAGCACACTGTTGTGCATTCTATGTGGAAAAAGGAAGAAGTGAATAAAAGTTCCACATGGCGTGAAATGAAAGCAATTTTCATCATTTTACAATCTTTATATCTTTGTTTATCCAACAAATTAGTCAAAATTTATACTGATAACCAAAACGTTGCAAGAATTTGCAATGTCAGGAGCGTGAAGCCCGATTTACAATATTTAGCTCTACAAATATACGAGTTGTGCATTCGATATTCCATCATTATTGAATTAGAATGGATATCTAGAGATTTAAATGTTCAAGCTGATTTTTACAGTAAAATATTTGATTTTGACGACTGGAGTGTAGCCCCTCACATGTTTTATTTTTTCAATCAAAAATGGGGTCCCTGTAAAGTGAGAAACGGAACAGAAACGAAACACAACGAAACGAAACGAAACACGACGAAACGAAACAAAATCTGTAAACTGAGAAACGAAACGAAACGAGATCATACAATGAATTCTAAGAAAACCTCTAAAATCATAACTACACGTACGCGTCCGTTTAAGCTATAAGTTCGAGTATATCTAAGAAACTCTACTTTGTAATCGATGATGTATTTTACATTTACGCTATGTATTTTATTGGGCAAAAGTAGTGTACATTGCCAAATAGAGATAAACATTGCCTGATACCTCATAAGTTGTGTATAATAAACAAATTCATTTTTATGATGATAGATGGACATATTAAAATATTAATTTGGCATTGTAAATTGACGAAATATTCTATTTGAGTTCATTAAAATGTTCGGAATGACATACATACAGCATTTCTGTCATTCGTGTATATGGTAGATGCGGGTAGAAAATCACGCAAATGTGTATCATCAGAGGCAGAATTCCTTTTAAATTAGTATATATATAAGGAGACAACATGCCCAATGAACCATCTAGGGCCTAAAAAATTCAGTTTGCATAGGGTAAACCGACCCTACCTAAAATATAGTGTCTATGATAGTTTGTTTTATTACATTTCCTCAACAAGCACTAGTACCACATCTCACACATCCACCAAGTTTGGTAATGTAAGGTAACCATTCTCTAATCTACTCTTATCAAACTATCAAAAGTAAAAATACACCTAGTGACGGTATGAGATTATTCATTAACTTACCATGCATTAATACAGAAACCACGTTGCCATATTAAAGCATTTTGAAAATATCTCAATATAAGATTTAAGAAAATGGGAAAGCAACCCAACACTATGCAGTGTATACCAAGCTTTTTTTTTATCACTCGACAAAATAAAGCAACTTTTGTGAAATCTGTATACCTAAGCACATACATTTGGCGTGGGTGGTAAAGAGTTGCCTTCATGCAACGACTTTGGAGTTGTTGTTGTTTTTTGTTTTCAATTAATTTCACGTGTTTCATTGCAATAGGGGTGTTATTCACAGTTCTTCGTGCAAAAACAAATTTGCTGTCACACCATTTGCAAAGAAGAAGTGGAGATTTGAGCTAAAAGCTAAAAATAAATTGAAAACCGCTATGACACCCCCTTACCCATCGCGCCGGGATTTTGTCAGAATATTTATATAGTTTGTTTGATAGAAATCAAAATCTGTTATTATACGCACCTTTATTAAATAATATATATATATATGCATAAACAAGGATCCTACAAAACATTAAAGATTTACCTTAAAACAATGTTAGCCTTCATAATATATCTGGATGGACGAATGGACAGGGGTAAATAAGTATGCTCCCATGACTTTTCGTCGGCAAATTGAGGGGGGAGATTCAAGAGCTATAAAGATCAATGCCGATTGGCCAATATAGATATAATTTCTTAAATATAAATTAAAACCTAAAACGTATACCTATATTTTTTTTTCACTTTCACGTATTCGCCAACATATAGGCAATTAATTTCACGGGATCGTTTGAGCGGATTTTGAACATGTGTGAACTTAATTGATTTTTCCCATCAGGCCTACAAAAAATAATTGTGTGTTTAGTCAAACATTGTTGAAAAGGTTAGGTACGGTCGGGTGGTTATGATTTTTTTTAAATATTGGGCAGATGTTCTGATCTTAATAGTGCTTGTTGAGAAAATGTAATAAAACAAAACTATTGTAGGGACTAGATTTTAGGTAGCGTTGGCTTACCCTATGCAAACTATATGTTTTGTTATGCCCTAGAAGGTTAATTGGGCACGTTTTCTCCTGATATCTATACTGTAATTTAACAGGAATTCTGCATCGGATGATGCAATTTCCGTGATTTTCTACACACATTCGGCATACGAATGACAGAAATGCTGTATATATGTCATTACGGACTGTTTAATGAACTCAAATCAAACAGAGTATTTCGTCAATTTACAATGGCAAATTAATATTCTAATATGTCCATCTATCATCATAAAAAATGAATTTGTTTATTATACACAATTTATAAAGTATCCGGCAATGTTCATCTTTCTTTGGCAATGTACACTACTTTTGCCCAATGAAATACATATAGTGTAAATGAAAAATACATCGTGGATTACAAAGTAAAGTTTTTTAGATATACTCCACTGATAGCTTAAACGGACGCGTACGTGGAGTTATTGTTTTTGAGGCTTTTTAGAATTCATTGTATGATCTCGTTTCGTTTCGTTTCGTTTCTCAGTTTACATATTCTGTTTTGTTTCGTTTCTCAGCTTACAGATTTTGTTTCGTTTCGTCGTGTTTCGTTGCGTTTCGTTGTGTTTCGTTTCGTTTCGTTGTGTTTCGTTTCTGTTCCGTTTCTCACTTTACAGGAACCCTAAAAAATGGGGCCCGTTTTCCATTGATAGATTTGTGGATTAAAATAATCACCAGCTTGACAATTTTAGTTCTCGGTTGTGGACTCCTGGTAGTAAGGGAGTTGATGCATTCGCATTCGATTGGTCTAAAGACAACAACTGGTTGGTTCTCCCAATACATTTGGTTTGTCGGGTGCTAAATCACTTGCGAATTTGCAAGGAGACAGGAGTTCTAATTGTACCTGTATGGAGGTCTGCCCTTTTTTTGGCCGCTATTGTGGGATTTTGATGGCAATAAATCTAATTCCTTTGTTGTTGATAAAATGGAATTTCAAAAGCCTAGCAACTTTTTTGCTGTTTGTTCTGACAAAAATAGCATTTTTGCTCAATCGCCCTTCATCAGTAATGTACTGGCGTTAAAATTAGATTTCACTGATTAATGGCCAGGTATCTTTGCACGAACGCACAATAATTTACCTTTGTTTAGCATCACGACAATCAACCTACACGGCTTGTCTATACGCTGGCTAATGATTCGACAATTTAGTTTTTCAGTATTTGATTACCTCTCAGTATGATACATTTTATCATGACTTTATGAGCAAGGTTTTGTTTGAAGTATGAATGGAAAAGAAAATGAAGCGCGTGTTTCGCGCATATAGACTCCTTGAGTCGGGTTTTAACATGTAGACTCTTTGAGTCGGCTATTAAATTAAGAGCAGTATATAGGATTGCGTCTTGCGCATATAGACTCCTTGAGTCGGTGTGCTTGATTGAATCAAACATAACACTTTTTATATTAAGTTTGTAGTAAATTCTTTGCATCTTGCGCATTTAGACTCCTTGAGTCGGTTTGTTTGATTGGCTTGTACATAAGACATTTCATGTTGAGTTTCAGTAAATATGTTTGCGCCTTGCGTAATTAGATTCGTTGAGCCGGTGTGCTTGATTAGTTTGTACAGAT
Organism: Gigantidas platifrons; assembly: GCA_002080005.1. NCBI lineage: Eukaryota > Metazoa > Mollusca > Bivalvia > Mytilida > Modiolidae > Gigantidas > Gigantidas platifrons. The sequence continues at coordinate 20,120 of MJUT01055073.1, forward strand.
GACTCGTCAGTGTTGAGATTTGTTACAGAATCGTAAGTATGCATGATTATCTGTTGAAGTTTGTGTACTTTGCACGGATAGTTTATCAAATAAACATAGTACCGATTTCATTGCACATATATTACTATATTTTATTAACATACGGATGCTATATATTTCACAATATAAAACTATAGCATTGATATTTTTTGTTTTTGTTTGGCTCATAATTATTATTTACCTCAATTTTTTAGAACACAACTGTTCAGTGTTTTCAATTTTTTTTATATGTGTTTTGTTTATTTTATTTCTGCAGTTTCCACGACATTCACATTGGAGGAAAATAGTTAATTTGAGAAACCGTCCGGAATTTGAACATTCCTTCCATGAGATTAAGGACGTTATGAAAAACAGCAAAGCTTCGTCTACCATTAAAAACTACGATTATTATTGCCGAAAATTCCAGAACTGGTGCAACTTACATAAATTTAGTTCCTTACCTGCATCTACAACGACCGTCGCGATTTATCTGAACAGTTTGGTAAAACGATCCGTTTCAGTTTCTGTTTTGTATTCAAACTATTCCAGCATCAAATGGTATCATGATCTTAATTTACATTCGAACCCGTGTGATGATAAACTTATTTCTATGTTTTTGGAAGGCGGAAAACGTAATTTGAGCAAACCATTTATAAAGAAAGATCCGATTACTCCAGATATACTTAATAAAATTATTGACATGTACGGGAAAGATCACAGTAATTTGAAAAACGTGAGGCTCTGTGCAATGCTTTTACTTGGATATGCAGGTTTTCTTAGATATAGTGAAATTGCTAATTTAAAAATGGAGAACATAATTTTTTTTCCTTCTTATATTGTCGTGAACATTGTGTCAGGAAAGACAGATGTATATAGACGTGGGAACAATGTTGTTATAGCCAAGACTAACGGCAAGGCATGCCGAGTTTCTTGGCTTTTGAGATACATTTCTTTAGCAGAGTTACGGTACGATAGTGAGGATATCATTTTCAGATCTATTCGTTATTTTAA
>MJUT01055085.1:27151-38080 GCA_002080005.1 Gigantidas platifrons
GGACAGATGCCTCTGGTAGAAATGCTGTATCAACAACAAAGAACACAAATAACAACCACAACATTAAGATCTTACCATTTCACGTACGGACAGATGCCTCTGGTAGAAATGCTGTATCAACACCAAAGAACACAAATAACAACCACAACATTAAGATCTTACCATTTCACGTACGGACAGATGCCTCTGGTAGAAATGCTGTATCAACACCAAAGAACACAAATAACAACCACAACATTAAGATCTCACCTTTTGACCAAAAACCGATAGCTCTGGTAGCAGTGCTGTATCATCACCAAATAACAACCACACTACTTAGATTTAACCTTTTGACCTACAAAAAGACAGCTCTTGTGGCAGTGATGTATCAAAAAAAACTTTGGAAAAATCAACTAATCAGTTATGCCAGTAGAGAAAACGTAAGCGGAAAAGATATACCTGACATACAATTCAGATTCTACTTTAATAGACAAGTATTTGTAGTATGGACAGACAACAAACCCTCTAACAATTAGTGATGACAACCAAACTGGTTACTGTGTGTCACAAATGGTTACCCTACCTCGCGACATACAATTTTAACATCAAATACAGTTCATGTTATACCAATACAGATAGTGATGCATATTCAACAATGGGATATATACAAGACATCTTCTGATTTAGTTTAAGTCATCTGTAATATTGTAACCTTAACACCTTATGTTTAATGTCTATCAAAGATGGTATCTTTACTGAAACGAGACACGGTAGAAATAGGGAACCAGACTACGGATATTACAGACTGGGAGAGATTGAGAGGAGAAATAGGGAACGAACTAGAACCCTATATTGAATGTCTATCGTTACCACCATATTTACTGAAACATGAAACGGACGAAATGGGAAATCAGCTTACGGATACACTACAGACTGAAATATAATGAGGGAAGAGATGGGGAACGAACAAGAACACTATATTGAATGTTTATCATTACCACCATATTTACCTGAAGATTCATGAGGACGAAATAGGAAAATAGACAACGGCTGTTATAAATGGAAGATCAGGAGAAAGAAATATAAGTACCACAGTACGGATATTATAAATGGAAGATCAGGAGAAAGAAATATAAGTACCACAGTACGGATATTATAAATGGAAGATCAGGAGAAAGAAATATAAGTACCACAGTACGGATATTATAAATGGAAGATGATTAGAAAGAAATATAAGTACCACAATACGAATATTATAAATGGAAGATGATTAGAAAGAATAAGAAACCAGACTACGGATAGTATATACTAAAAGAAAGAAGACACCGAAACAGGGCTCTACATTGAAGTCCTAATTGAAATAGTTGAGACCAAACAGAAACCAACAAATACTGTCATCTTAATGTCATTGTTGGGGTACTGTAAGTGACAATTACCGGTATGGATGATTCAACACTATCACCATCCTTAGATCCGACTGTATAAATTGCAGACTATTTTAATTTATTGTACTGCTTACCCTTCCTCGTTTTATTGGGGTTCATGGTACACAATCTTCAGTTTTCTGTGTATTGTTATGTCAACCATTGTTTGTCCTTTTTCCATTGACCATTGTTTTGTCTGTCCTTCGTCGAATGACGGATTCTAATTACCCTTTTGATATCTTCAAACATTCCATATTTTTAAAGATATGCGTGTGTGTGAGTTCAATTGGTATACGAGCCTACAATGAACCATTCTGGAACAGGAAATGATATCTGACAGTATAAATATAACCATAGTCAAATAGAAATTAAGATTAATAAATTATGATTGAATCATTTTCTCTTTAAAGTTTTTCTAATTGACTGTAAATTGAATAATAAACTTTCTTTATTTGAACAAACAGCACTGTAAATATAAATAACTAGATTTATGTACACTTAACAGAACAATAAAACAGGAACTATTACCGGTAGTATTGTATTATTTTTCTGTATGATGAAATATTTACAGCCTTCTACTTGAGGTCTATAGAACTCCCTTGATAGAGAGTTGCTGCTTAGAAGGAAGCTACTGAACCAAGGGTTCCTGTTAGTTGAGTTGAATAAGGGTAATAACAAAATTACCGAACATCGGGAAATCATCCAAAGGGAAAGGCAAAACTCATAAATCAACAAACAGACAAAATTAGTCAACAACCGAAAACTGGGAAAACCGCAATGGCCCTGACTTGGTACAGGCATTTCCAAAGAAATGGTGGGTTGAATCAGATTTTACGGCACCAAACCTCCCGCTTCCATTATGGTTAAAAGGTTCCGGTTGTCACGAAAACAGCATTTTTAACAATATTGGGACAAAATAGGTATAATAGTAGTCGACTCAGTACACAATTTGATTTCAAGTCATTACTTCGAAAGTTTTACGGTCGGCCGCTATGGAATATCTGTGTCACAAATGACCACGGATATGTTCTCGTAAACACTTCCCGGTCCTTTCCTCATTCATGACTTATCATCGGCTTTGTAACAAGATTAACACGACGGATGCTACTAGTGGAGCAGGAACTGTTTACCCTTCTGGAGCACCTGAGTTCATCCCCGATTTTTAGTGGGGTTCGCGTTACTTGATCTTTAGTTTTATGTGTATGTTTTGTAAATCGATGTTTGACCTATTGGCCTTTGTGTTATCTGTCCTTTTTCGATTTATGGATTCTGATTACCCCTTTGGTATCTTAGATTTATGGATTCTGATTACTCCTTTGGTATCTTAGACTTATGGATTCTGATTACCCCTTTGGTATCTTAGATTTATGGATTCTGATTACCCCTTTGGTATCTTAGATTTATAGATTCTGATTACCCCTTTGGTATCTTAGATTTATGGATTCTGATTACCCCTTTGGTATCTTAGATTTATTGATTCTGATTACCCCTTTGGTGTCTTAGATTTATAGATTCTGATTACCCCTTTGGTATCTTAGATTTATAGATTCTGATTACCCCTTTGGTATCTTAGATTTATAGATTCTGATTACCCCTTTGGTGTCTTAGATTTATGGTCTGATTACCCCTTTGGTATCTTCAAATTCTTCTCAACAAATCTGAGTATGAAAAGTGTACTGTATGTGTCAGGCCAAGAACAAATAATACTCATTATCATTTTTTTTTTTTTTTTTTTTTTTTTTTTTTTTGGTTTTGGTTTTGGAAGCAGGAATAATTTCAGTGTAGAGTTATTTGATATAATCCAACTGTTTGTAGAGGGTATATAATAATGTAGTAAACTGAAAAACAACAAACACCAAGCTGTCTGAACAGTTACAAAATCCACGGTTTGTTTAATAAATATTGTATGTACGGGAAAAGAAAGACAACTATTATAAAACATTTATACGAGTATGGTAAAAAAAAAATAAAAACATGCAATGCATCTAAATTTGTCTTTATAAACGAATATGTTTGTTTGATCTGTTCTTTTAAAATATTCCATTTATTTATTTATATATTTTTTATTTATATTTTGCATTGTTGATACCCTGGCATCTAACGACAGCCCGTATGAGTTTATATCAGGTTACAGTTCATTCATCGTAGATAATCCAATCACAGACCTGGGTGCTGGTGACAGTTCTCAGGGCTCAACCCACAGAGCTGCCTGATGCGTCCCCACGTACCGGATATGTGATACCCTCTGAGTGTGAATTGTCAGGTTATCATACGGAAAGACTGGCCGTGGACCATAGTGTGTAGCGTGTTTAGGGAGTGTAGCAGTACTTGCAGGGTAAAGACCTCTTTCGTAGATGTTGAAAGTGAGTAGGTGCATTGTATAAGTTATATGTCCGTCCATACCCCACCTCTGCATGCTTATTCCAGGTTAAATGTCGTCGTCCTGTTTGACCCATCCCTCCCTCTTCTCTGTATATTTTTGATGTTGCACTTGTAATCGTCCTGATTATCCACGAGCAATCAATCAAACCATTCACAGAGATAGTACAAATATATTGACCGATGGTACAACCGCTTACAACACGAGTTCGTTTTAAACCTCAAACAAAGCAACGTCCGTAATAGAAACTGCTATCACAAAAGTAATTCATGTAATGTCCGTTTTGACAGATGACAACCCACGTATTATATATAAATTAGTTCATTTGTTAACCTTACGTAAAGTCAATTACGTCTTAAACGGGAAAATTTAGAAATATATTGTAAATTCATTTTGTACATGAACGTTGACATCAAATATATAGTTAGCGATTAAGAATGAAAATATAGAAATGACATTACATTACATTATACATGTATATATATATCTAGTTTGATTAGTGGTTGTTTAATTTTCATCAGCTAATATTTCATTCATTTACATAAAGAGAACATGTTCAACAATATATAAAGAAATAAATACAGAAATAAGGAAGGAATAGGACAAACGACTGTCGCTGGAAAAGTATGGAGAGTTGGATAGTGACGTAATACTTCATTCTGTAGCGGCCACAGTACGGCTACTCTTGATTTTAAATCTATAAATTATTTCTTTAAGCCTTGCAAGTGGAGTGGTCCTAGCATTTGTTTTTGTATCTTTAATGTAGGTCTAAACAGTGTCCTTGTATTGCACATTACTCCGTTGTTTTCAGTGTTTTAGGAGTGACTATGTTCTCGGTGTATTGCACATTACTCCGTTATCAGTGTTTTAGGAGTGACTATGTTCTCGGTGTATTACACATTACGCCGTTGTTATCAGTGTTTTAGGAGTGACTATGTTCTCGGTGTATTGCACATTACTCCGTTGTTATCAGTGTTTTAGGAGTGACTATGTTCTCGGTGTATTGCACATTACATGTTGTTATCAGTGTTTTAGGAGTGACTATGTTCTCGGTGTATTGCACATTACTCCGTTGTTATCAGTGTTTTAGGAGTGACTATGTTCTCGGTGTATTGCACATTACTCCGTTGTTACCAGTGTTTTAGGAGTGACTATGTTCTCGGTGTATTGCACATTACTCCGTTATCAGTGTTTTAGGAGTGACTATGTTCTCGGTGTATTGCACATTACTCCGTTGTTATCAGTGTTTTAGGAGTGACTATGTTCTCGGTGTATTGCACATTACTCCGTTGTTATCAGTGTTTTAGGAGTGACTATGTTCTCGGTGTATTGCACATTACTCCGTTGTTATCAGTGTTTTATGAGTGACTATGTTCTCGGTGCTTTGCTACACATACAGTTTTCACACAAAAATTTAACAAATAACGAATGAACAATCAAATGGTCTAAAAGTCAAATATATCTTTAAAACATTAATGGAGTGAGTGAGTAATTGTTGCTTAACGCCAACTCAGCAATTATGCAGCTATATCATGGCGACAACAAGTTAATTATCAATGAGATGATGATGAGGTCCGCTTTATAATAGACCAACACACTAAGTTGGACTTTTATAGTGCTAGCTCACTCGGTCACATTATCCTGATTCCGAGCCAACTAGTCTTTGCTCTTTCTCCTTAATGATGCGTGGCTAGCGGAAAAACACTAATGGTATTTTCCATCTGTTTATAAAAGGTATGTATAAATAATTGTTGATAGGTATTCTTTCACTTGCGTACGGATCACGAGAAATTGTATTGGTAATAAGATTAAGGTTCAAAGTTGATCATTATTCCCCTGTTATAGATTACGATGGCCTTATGTACGATCTAATATTTCTATAATCACATATAGAATTAATATTATACATTTCTTCGATTCTAATTTAAAGTTTGCTTACTGGATGCCTTCCTTCATTATCCGTTAGTTGATAAGATTATGAACAGAATGTTTAAACAGTGATGGTCAGTAGTTTCACTAATATTAACAAAACGAACAATCTCCTCTTACCTTTGAACACGACAATACAGATATAAAGCATAATAAAAATGCAGATTTCACAAAAATGCTTGACAACATAAACGAATGTCTTTCTACAAAATGATTACATTAATAAATAAATAAATGAGAATCATCTACAATCTCATTGGTAAGTAGTAATATATGGTTATACTGGTGGTACTGTGAATGCTGACCTTTTCTTGTGTTGTTTTCTACCATTTCCACTTGATTGTAGCCAGAAATCATATCTACTACTGAACAGAACGTACTTCCATGAAGACAGTCTAAAAGATCCTCTATTCTGGAGGTTTTATTTAGACACTAAAAATCTACACAGCATCTTAAACTATTGTATTGTTGGTCGTCTAATTATTACTGTATTATGAATTGAACTTGAGAATTTACTTAAGTCTGAGAATATTCTCAAACAAGGAAATACTCAAATTTGATTGGCTGAGTTTCTTATTTGAGAATATTCTCGTTTTGTGGCGCCGGGGCCAGACTTCTTTTCATTCTGATAATTGATTTCGTCTGTAGAATTGTTTGAATGTGTCATCTTCTGTAAGTTATGTATTTGACGATGCCAGTATGTCCTACAGTATCATCAGTGTATTAAGATACTGCATAAAGCATAAAAGATTCAGTAACACGAACCCCACTAAAAACCGGGGATTGGTAAACAGTTCTTGCTCCATTCGTGCCACCTGTCGTGTTACTCTTGTTACAAATTTGGTCAAAGGTCGTTTACGGTCGCTACCACGACTTGGTTGACCGTCATGGAATATCTGTGTCACAAATGACCATTGATATGTTCCGCATGTCGTAAACACTTCCCGGTCCTTTCCTCGTTCATGACTTATAATCGGGTTTGTAACTATTATACATGACGGGTGTCACTAGTGGAGCAGGAACTTCTAACCGTTCCATAGCATCTGAGTTCACCCTCGGTTTTTAGTGAGGTTCGTGTTACTCGATCTTTAGTTTTATGTGTATATTTTGTTGATCGTTGTTTGTCCTTTTGTACTTTTTGTTTGGTCATTGTGTTGTCTGTTCTTCTTCGATAAACGGATTCTGATTGCCCCTTTTGGTATCTTTAAACTCTTCTTACTATGAAAGAAGCACGCTATTCTAACTACGACAACCGGAATATATTGATATCTGTAACAAAGGTACTCCGTAACGCTTGACCATGTCATGATGATGATAATGGAACTTTCGAACTAATAATGACTTTAATTTTATCACTTATCAGTGGAAAGTATACCTACCAAATATTTATATAATTATTCAAATAATTTGCCCCAAATTCCTCTTCTATGAATATGTTAATCTTGTATGTTCGCAATTTCATAAACATGACACACTATATAAATTTTACAGTAAGGAAAGGTAACAAGTAAGCTCTGTTTTTGTATTATCTGTCAACAATAGTCACCGTTTGAGTATTCATTTAAGGATTACAGATACAGCTAACTCAAATTTGGAAACTACAGATACGTGCTGAAGGCGCATAGAAAGTGAGTGATCGAATATTGTGCAACCCCAAGTGAACAATTTGTCAGCTATATCATGGCAAAAACACGAAGAGCTAACCATGATGTCTGTTGTGTACTACTCCAAAGTGCTGATTTGGTGTAATAGTTAGATTCTTGGTTCGAGTTCCCGTCGGCTTCAACCAAAGAATATGCAAATGGTATTTTCTGCTTCGTAATTAAGCCCGCAACATTAAGAAGTAAGAGCAAAGGTTGGTTAACTCGGAATCGGGATAATGTGTCCGATTGAATGAGTTGGTCTAGTGCAATGTAGACATCATCATCATTGAAATGTACCATCGCAATGTTATAGCTGCAGAATTTGTCACTAGACGTTAAACAACAATTTATCACTGTTTGTATGTTGTTTTAACCATGCCGACTCTAAATAAAACTTATTTATTTATTTATTTATTTATTTATTTATTTATTTATTTATTTATTTATTTATAAACAACAATTTATCACTCACTCACTTAGTTGGAATTTTTTATGGTACATCTACAGATTCATTGTAGTCCAAATAATATTCTTAGAGCTCATTTTACAGTTCACATGTGTTTGATTCCATGGTATTATGTCATTCTTCCATTAACTATTTCTGATTAACCCTTTCTTCCAAGTGTCTTGTGTATGACCATTCAGTCAAGGTTAATCTTCACGGATACATTATTCTGACTCCGAGCTCAATATGTTTCTACTCTTACTCCTCGATAATGCTGTGTAGCTTGGGGAGAAGCAGCAACTACTAATTTCATAGACATTACCCATGATTGTGTGTGAATTCTAAATATCACACCAGAAATGAGATTTTATTTCTAAGCATCTTTTTTTTTTTGCTCGTATTGCCAACTTTTTTTAGGGAATAGTCACTAAACATATAAGCAGTCTACAAATCGTACCAGATTTATCAAAATGTAGTATAGATTGAAACAAATATCTATAATAGGATTGTGGTTAAGGTAAGGGTTATATTTATGGCCACTTTCAACAATATTTCAGTTATATTGTGGTGGTCAGTTATATTGTGGTGGTCAGTTATATCGTGGTGGTCAGTTTTATTGGTGGAGAACCCCGGAGAAAACCCCGGACTAAGTCACTGACTAACTTAATCACATAATGCTGTAACGAGCACACATCGCCATGAGCGGGATTCGAACTCTGATTACATGGATAGTTGTAAATCCAACTACCATACGATCACGACCAAGACGGCCGAAATATCTACAATAATAATTAAAAAAACATAAAATAATAACATTATTTTCTGTTACAGAATTTAAGTTATATGCTTAAATTCATTTATCGCGTCGGGGATTATACGCCTACGGGATTGTATTCAGGATTTTAGGTTTACAGTTCAGAGTGACGTAATAATTCCTTACCAGACAAGACGGATGTTGACTGTCAGCGTTTAATTTTAAACCCTCCCTCCCTCTCCAATAATTTAGAATGGATACTGCTGCTGGCTTTGAATTTATAATTTCAGATGCTGATCCGCCTTGATGATTGGAAACTGGTGTTTTCTATGGTGTAAATGGATTACAGTACCACACAACGATTTGCTCACCGTGAAGAATTATTTGACAATTTGTATAGTTTTTCATTTATATTTGGATTTGTGCGTGTCAAACTTTCATTCGTGTAAAGTGAATTCCTGTTTTGGAATTGTGCGTTTCGAACTTTAATTCGTGCAAAATGAAGTCCTGTTAGATTCCAGCAGTTTTCTGTTATTTGGAATTCTGCAAGTTGAACTGTAACTTCGTGCAAAGTAAAGTCCTGGTTTGGATTTGTGGGTGGCGAACTAATTCGTGCAAAGTGAAGCGGAATTCGCTGCTTTTTATGTTTATCTTTGTATACTATTCTGCTTGAAACATAACATTTGAACATTTGCATCTGTGTAGCCCACGGTGTGATCAGACTAATTTACAAGCACCTGAGCACCTGTGTATCCCACGGTGTAATCAGACTTGAATTTACAACTTACAAGCACCTGTGTATCACACGGTGCATTGTATACCCGTTGTATATCTATCTATCTAAGGTTGCCTTAATTTGTCGGTAACCGCATATCTCGTTATTGTATGATTTATCTATCTATCTATCTATCTATCTATCTATCTATCTATCTATCTTAATCTGATATTGAATATCTATCTAGCATCTATCAAAAGGTTGCCATAAATTGTCGGTAACCGCATATCTTGTTATTGTATATATCTAGTATCTATATATTAATATTGATCTGAAATTAAACCTGTGGGCAATTTCCGCCAAAACTTTATATATTTGTTTCTTTATACCCGTACAAGATAACAGAATTTAAGTTATATGCTTAAATTCATTTATCGCGTCGGGGATTATACGCCTACGAGATTGTATTCAGGATTTTAGGTTTACAGTTTAGAGTGACGTAATGATTCCTTACCAGACAAGATGGATGTTGACTGTCAGCGTTTAATTTTAAACCCTCCCTCTCCAATAATTTAGAATGGATACTGCTGCTGGCTTTGAATTTATAATTTCAGATGCTGATCCGCCTTGATGATTGGAAACTGGTGTTTTCTATGGTGTAAATGGATTACAGTACCACACAACGATTTGCTCACCGTGAAGAATTATTTGACAATTTGTATAGTTTTTCATTTATATTTGGATTTGTGCGTGTCAAACTTTCATTCGTGTAAAGTGAATTCCTGTTTTGGAATTGTGCGTTTCGAACTTTAATTCGTGCAAAATGAAGTCCTGTTAGATTCCAGCAGTTTTCTGTTATTTGGAATTCTGCAAGTTGAACTGTAACTTCGTGCAAAGTAAAGTCCTGGTTTGGATTTGTGGGTGGCGAACTAATTCGTGCAAAGTGAAGCGGAATTCGCTGCTTTTTATGTTTATCTTTGTATACTATTCTGCTTGAAACATAACATTTGAACATTTGCATCTGTGTAGCCCACGGTATGATCAGACTAATTTACAAGCACCTGAGCACCTGTGTATCCCACGGTGTAATCAGACTTGAATTTACAACTTAGAAGCACCTGTGTATCCCACGGTGCATTGTATACCCGTTGTATATCTATCTATCTAAGGTTGCCTTAATTTGTCGGTAACCGCATTTCTTGTTATTGTATGATCTATCTATCTATCTATCTATATATATTGATCTGATATTGAATATATATCTAACATCTATCAAAAGGTTGCCATAAATTGTCGGTAACCTCATATCTTCTTATTGTATATATCTAGTATCTATATATATTGATCTGAAATTAAACCTGTGGCCAATTACCGCCAAAACTTTATATATTTGTTTCTTTATAGCGGTACGAGGTAACAGAATTTAAGTTATATGCTTAAATTCATTTATCGCGTCGGGGATTATACGCCTACGGGATTGTATTCAGGATTTTAGGTTTACAGTTTAGAGTGAGGTAATGATTCCTTACCAGACAAGATGGATGTTGACTGTCAGCGTTTAATTTTAAATCCTCCCTCCCTCTCCAATAATTGAGAATGGATACTGCTGCTGGCTTTGAATTTAATATGAAACAGGCACTGCCTGGAAAAGCTCGCAAAG
>MJUT01055093.1:27854-39330 GCA_002080005.1 Gigantidas platifrons
CACACACACCAACTTAAAAAGGGGTAGCTATATCTTACGTAAAACTTAATTTTCAGAGACAATGTATTATATTTTAGTTGGTATTTTACTCTATATGCATTTGATATTTGACTCTGCATTGTATGAGTTCTAATAATTATTTGTCTATCTATGGCTGACTAATCTTTGCAGAAGTATGTAGGTACTAATTCCTGAAAAGTTAAGATACAAGGAATATATGGAAATGTTTATTTCACCACAACATCACACGTAGTAGACGACATCAACTTTCCACTTCTCATCACCACTAATACCACACAAAGAATCAAATAAATATGATTGATTCATTGTTGGTTGATTATCATCCAGCATGAAATATTTCATACATATTCTCGAAGAACAAATACTATACAGTACTAAGGGAAGAATAGGACAAACATGACAAAACTTAGTTGTCTACATAAATGATCAACGAATGTCTTGTTTTACATATTAAGGAATTGATGCAAATTATACCTTTATTTGTATTATGTTATACGAACCTTTCAATCTCCTCCACAACCAATGTCTTTTATGTACAACAATTAAAATAATCAGCACAATAACCAGAATACTTAGAATAAGAATATAACTGAAAAAAAAAAACAACCGCAATATTAACAAGAGTTTGAAGATACCATAGGGGTAATCAGAATCCGACGGACAGACAACACAATGGTCAAAAGAAAAAGGACAAAAGGACAAACAACGATCTACAAAACATTTTACTTAAAACTAAAGATTGTGTAACAAGAACCCCACTAAAAACCTGGGGTGAACTCAAAATGTGTGTTTACAATATAATGCTTTGTATGAGTCGTGGTGTATGCTACCTCAAAAACAACTCATGCTTAAAAATGTGAAATTCAGAAAGGTGAAGCGGGGTTTGGATTAATTTTACTTTGCCGATTTTGTTAAATCGGCAGAAAAATTAATCTCTCTTCCTCGTAAAGCACACCACACATGCTCAATGACCTAGTAAAATTATAATTGACCAATCGCACAACGTCATGCAATATGTTTTCTCACAATGCAATGACATATTTGAACGCTCCATTGGTATGGGAAGTATTTTGGATGAGTTTAATACATTTGTCTTTCAGGATTGTTACTTAAGACTGGTACCAATGGACTATCGCTGACAAGATTGATCAGCATATGTTATCAAGACTCTATGAATTGTATGGCGGTCTCTTGCTTAACATTCGCGAGCACCTGAGTTCACCCCGCGGGGATCCATGTTGCTCATTTGTTTCGTTTTTTGCTTTGTCCTATTATGTGTCTTTACGTTCTTAGTTCCGTGTTACTCATCTTTTCAATTTTCTGTGTTGTGTTTTTTGTTTTGTTTGTATTTGTCTTCGTTCTGTGTTTTATGTCCAATATTGTTTGTGTCTCTGGAATGTCCAATCTAGATTGCCCCTTCGCTTATTCCCCGACAGTTATTTACCTCACCAAGCCTCATTAGCAGTGAGTGGCACTAATTCTACAGGTATATACAACTGTCATGCGATTGTGTTCAATTTACTTCTTGTCAAGACAATAAGTGGTACGAGTTGTTGTCTTTTCAATAATATTATATTTGTTCAAAGATGATGGTGATATTTGGTTGTATTGAATGCTGCTTAAGATGTTCACTCATAAGATATACTCATACATACAAAAATATATCATCCGCATCTTTTATTCCAACATAGTTAGTGCCATTTGTTGATTTGTTCAAATTGTCAACTGAAAAAAAAAAACGATAATAAAAATTATCCAAATTCATTTTTGTTTCGTTTATTACTAATTAATTGTTTTGCTTAGCACATGTTACCATTCCAAATAAACGTTAGAGAAAACTGACGGTACAATCACAAATGGATCAATTAAGCGATATCAGACTTCAAACTGTACTGACACTTTATTTAAAATGAACCTACAAAGAAACGTCTACATCCTGACTTGCTTCAGTGAGCTAGCATTGTAATGATTAAATCAACAATCATTAATTTCAATTAAGCATTTCAAACAACATACCTAATAATTGCTTGAAAAGAACTTAATTATTTTCCAAAAGATCATTTTTTTTCTTGAAATTAATACTTTTCTATATCATTACTTCTTTATTTTAAATTATGTTCATTAAAAAATTATCAGGGCGAATGTATAGTTAGGGCGAACGGACCCAATACCACACTGTGCGTGTTGGTCAAGTTAAAGAAGTAATCATCATCATTTCATTAAATGTAACTTGTTCTCGTCATGATATATCTGAAACAGTCAACATTTGGTGTTAAAAAATAATCATTCAGTGTTTTTTGTTTATAAAATGATAGTCCCTCAACTCGAGGATAACCCAGCACAATTCGACTGATTCAGTTCGTTCATCAAGCCTCGCCCGTATTACGATAAATTCTAATGGAACTACTTTCTGAAATCCACTTTGTAGGAGGTATTATAATGATTTGAAAATAGACTCCTCCTTAAGAATCTAGCTTGAAATTTGTATATTTTTATTTTAGTTTTATTTTCCGTCTGATTTCCTTACCTTACTATATGGATTACTGTATATTAACATAGGCAGATCCAATGAAAGATGAATATAAGTAGAGTACTTTGTGTGCTGTAAAACAAATTATGGGCTCCCGTACGACCATAGTCGCCTATATATCGACAGCATTATGCATACAAGCGGGTTTGTAATGTAATATAAGTGCATACGCTGCTCAAGATACGATTCATTTAAAATTTAACTTTTGCTTACTTATACTTGACAAAAATTCAACCGAGGCAGTTGCCGCGGTGGCCTCAATGCTAGTTACGGTCCTGCAATCTTATGCCTATGCAATATGATGTTTAATATGCACTATTGCATGTATGTCAGGGGTTGGAACTTATTTGCGTTGTGCAATGCTTTGTTGAAGACATATTAGGTGTAGACAACTATCATATTCTTTATTACAGCCGATGTATAGACGGAGAACAGCCACTTTACCAAATGTATGACGATTGCTGGACAATATCCTGCTCTACATTCGTCTTACTAACATATTTTAGTTTCTTCTGTATTGCTTTGTCGACCATTGTGTGTATTCTGTTCTATTATATGTTGTTCACTTCTAATACTGATCATCCTTTTGGTATCGTCAATCTTTATCTCAGTATAATTTATCCCTCAGGCATAGGTGACCTTAGCCGATTTTAGTGATCCTGTTTAGGCCCTTTGATTTTACTGCTTCCAGAACTTTAAATTATTAGGCTTTCCAATCTTTCTATTTTGAGCGTACCTGATGAAGGTTATCCCATAAACGTGTCCTGCGCACTAAATTTGATATCAACGTTTTTATTATTACACTTACCCTTATAGAGATCTTCTATGTACAAAATGTGCTTGTCGATGTCGAATCCACAGGAGCACTCGTAAGATACATTTAAATCTTTGACAGTTAGATTTAGTATGGTTAGGATGAATCCATGTTTGTCAATTGATGTGTTGTATTTTGCTTTATCAGTTGAGACTCCACTATTTACCATTAAAACCTTATTATTAGGTCCACCACGCCATCCCTTTATTATTTCATTTACAGTGCAGGTATCCACTTTACAAAATAATGTCAAATCTTGTCCTAATTTTGGTGATGCATCGCACACTGTCCATTTAACTATTATAATAATTGTAAAACATAATATATTATGATCGTGGTAGCTTACGTGTGGAAGTAAAACAATATATGCGAATATTCGTTTTGGGCGAAAAATGTTGTCACATAGGTTTAATTATTTTTTAAAATAGTTTGATTTCGGACTTTGAAATTCATTCAGAGCTATTGCTGTAAAATCTTGACATTTAAGACCTTAAATGTTTATTTTATATAAGAAAACAATACGCTTTTTGTTATGATAATACAGACTATATACTTGCATTGACTGGGGAGTCTTTGTGAACATAAATAAAATAAGTTTTTCTACATGTTTTAGTATCCCAAAGGTATCATCAGTCCAGTATTCAGTGCTTCGGCACTGACATGGTTTATTAGATATACACAGTACAGTTGTTAAATAATGTAATCATTGATAAAACTAAGTTTCTCCTCCCTCAGACATAGGTAACCATATCCAATTTTGGCTATCCTGTTTATGTCTTGTTTGTTTTATTGCTCCCAAAAAGTTTAAATTAATTGGCTTTCAAATCTTTCAATTTTGAGTGTACCTGATGAAGATTATTCTAGAAACGCGTCGTGCGCACTAAATTAGATATCTACGTTTTCATTACTGATGTTCGTGTTTTTCATTTCTTCAAATTACATCTCTGTAGGTATTTAGTTCATGTCTTATGTTTTATTTGCTATAATTTGTACTTATTTACGTATACTGTTGTCCTACACGATATCAATAATCACAATGATGTATCGCGCTTAACAATAGCAGGACGGTGCCACTAGCAGATCAGGAAATGCTGAGCCTTCCATAACACGTGTGCTCATCCCCGGTTTTTAGTGGGGTTCCTTTTGTCCAATCTTTAGTCTTCTGTGAAGTGTTTTGTAAATCATTGTTTGTCATTTGATCTTTTTCTTTTCGCCATGGTATTGTCTGTCCTATTCGATTGATGGCTTCTGATTACCCCTTTGGTATCTTCAAACTTTTCTTGTGGTTTGTGATATACAACATATAAACTTAAAACATAAAAGTTAGCCTTCACCTGATTTATTTCATAAATATATTTTAAGTTCACATTTCTTAAAAAAATTAAATGGAAGCAGATATATATCTTCTTATTTTGACTTAAAGGTATTATTCCTGGACGACCAAGGTGCATTGTTAACAGGTGATGAATAAATATATATGATTGTTAAAATAAAAGGTATTATTCCACTCTACCTTCTTTTGAGGAACCCCGTATCAGCACACATGTAATCATTAACAGATACAGCAACACCCTTGATATCATTTTGTTATTATTTTAAATTTACTGATATACTTCTGCAAAAAATATTATTTCTATTTTATAATGGATGCATTTTCACAAAAAGATATTCAAGCAAGGCTACGTTGTTCCTAAGTTGAAGTCATCGCCACTAAAATGTTATGGTCGTCATCACGATCTGCTTGACCATTATGAAATATCTTTATCTCAAATGACAATGGATCTTTTACTTTTTACGTAGATGTTTTCTCTCCTCTATCAATGTCAATACTTTTACCAGACTGTGTATATGAGTACCACGGTGGTTGTCGTTTAAGAAGTAGGAACTGCTTACCCTTCGTGAGCACCTGCATTTAACCCCGACCTTTGGTTGGGTCCCTGGTGATCATCATTTTAGTTTTTTGGTGTTCTATCATGTGTTTTTACGTTTCGAGTTACGTGTGTTGTGATTACGATTTCCTCATAAATACAATGTTCGGTTCGTATTTATCCCCAGTTGTTTGTAGGAGGGCTCATGTCTCATTTACATTATTTGTGTTGGTTGCATATAGTGGTGTCCAACACATATTGTATTATAGGTTTTGTCTTGTATGTCTTCGTCCTGTGTCTTGTGTACCCTAGGATGCTAGTTTCTCTGGATTGTCCATGTTTTATTGACCCTTCGGCATTCTATACCGTTTAATAAATACCAACCTTCGTTTTATTTTGGTAAATAACTTAAATATGATAAAAACAATGTTACTCTCAGTTTATTAAGATGGTGCAATTTGCAAATGTGAGGTATAAAAAAGTGCAATGAAATGCTGATTGCAGAGGCGGATATAAACATTTCCATAAGAGGGCCCGTTTTAATAAGAAAAATATTGGATTTCAAAACAATTTGTTTTAAGAAAAATCAAAAGATACCGAGGCCTAATTCAAAGCGAAAATTACAAAACATGGTAAATAGAAAATTAACAAAACTGGAAATATTCTGTTAAAACATGTATTTACTGGTCTATAACTTAGCTCCTTGCCACCTGGACCCGCCTGTGGATTGTGCTAATGTTTCACTGAAATACAAATTGAATTGGTGTCTGTATTACCCTGAATGAAGCATGTAAATTGCTAGAATTAAGATTATTACTAAGTTTAAATACTGCCTTCACTCATTTGTCGTCACGTTATTTTACCCTATCACTTTAAATGGAATACCCAAACCTAAAAATACACCGTTAGAATAAAGCATATTCTAAACTGATGGGTTAATTTGATCCTACAAAGCTCCAGATAACTTTCAAGTCCAAAGGGTAATTACCCCCTACTTTGAAAATGATGGGTATTTGCATATTTCCTATGCTTTGTTGTACTCTCTACTTCAGAAAAGATTGCTTACATGTACACTTTTGTTTGACACAAGTGTTATTCAATAAACGCAGGATGCAAATGAAATGTATATCTCTGTTTAATTTGACACGATTGTGTCATGTTTATTAGATGACTTTAGTCCTCATTACTGTAGAACACGTCGGTAGACCCCCCACGAAGACTACACCACTAATGCTCAATTTCTCGCGTCGCTCTCCCGTCTATATATCTGCGAGAATTGGGGCACCATGCTGCCCGGATGTGTAAGCCAGCTTAAATCCGAAAGTATCTACTGTCATAAAAAAATAATAACAATAGCAACTTTGTTTTGTTTTAAAAAATTAAAATATTTTATTTTATTCAGTAAATTAAAATAATACATCTATTTGGCAACCGAAAAAAAAGGGACCATAAAGGGCTACNGTTCCGCAGCTACTCGTATGACGTATCACTGCACTGTCACAAATTATTTTCTGATTTCGTAATATTTCCTACTTAAAAATCGTGGATGGTACATTATGTCAAGGATTATCCTTGATTATGTATTTGAAAATGCGTGTGTTAATATTTTTATTCGATAACATATGGATTAATTTGAAAGCAGTAGTTCTTAAACAAACATGGTTGATGGAAACCGGGATCGAAACCAAATGCCGATTTGTCTTGCACCCTCAATCAAGTCAACGTTTTATAACATATCAACGGCGGATGTAGAAGAAGTAATTTACGATAAAGTAGGTAGAACTTACTTAGAAGATGACTTTAAACATTTAACGAATTTGAAAAAGTCAATGTAATTTGGGTCTTGCCATGTCAAGTTTATG
Organism: Gigantidas platifrons; assembly: GCA_002080005.1. Lineage (NCBI taxonomy): Eukaryota > Metazoa > Mollusca > Bivalvia > Mytilida > Modiolidae > Gigantidas > Gigantidas platifrons. The sequence continues at coordinate 34,950 of MJUT01055093.1, forward strand.
AAGGAAAATGTGTTTTACTAAACTCGTTCAGATGATCCCCTGATTTATATTTCGACTTTCTGAAGAAATGTTCTACTTTGTATCTCCAGACTGGAAAGTTTGAGTTGTTAGCAGTGATTGGGATCAGAGGGGGCCATGTGCCATTTATCACATATTCCATCTGAAAATGTCCCATTGAAATCAGAAATATTTACAAAGAATGTTAAAAAATGGCCCATAGAAATTCTGAATGTCAATAGAAAATGTCGCATTATTAAAATGTTAATCCTACATGTAATCGCTGTTAGGAATGCATGCACTTGTGCATCTTTCTGGTCCAGTATTACCTAGAAGGCTAGATTTCGTTGCTGTCCATCTAATGTGTCAATATTTTTTATTCTTAAACTTATAGTATCACTTAATTTCAAATACTAAAGTCCTCTCTATAGGCCATGCCTACTCATATTATAGGACTTTAGTCCTCATTACTGTAGAACACTTCGGTAGACCCCCTCCACGAAGACTACACCACTAATGCTCAATTTCTCGCGTCGCTCTCGCGTCTATATATCTGCGAGAATTGGGGCACCATGCTGCCCGGATGTGTAAGCCAGCTTAAATCCGAAAGTATCTACTGTCATAAAAAAATAATAACAATAGCAACTTTGTTTTGTTTTAAAAAATTAAAATATTTTATTTTATTCAGTAAATTAAAATAATACATCTATTTGGCAACCGAAAAAAGGGACCATAAAGGGCTACGGTTCTGCAGCTACTCGTATGACGTATCACTGCACTGTCACAAATTATTTTCTGATTTCGTAATATTTCCTACTTAAAAATCGTGGATGGTACATTATGTCAAGGATTATCCTTGATTATGTATTTGAAAATGCGTGTGTTAATATTTTTATTTGATAACATATGGATTAATTTGAAAGCAGTAGTTCTTAAACAAACATGGATGATGGAAACCGGGATCGAAACCAAATGCTGATTTGTCTTGCACCCTCAATCAAGTCAACGTTTTATAACATATCAACAGCTAGAAGATGTTAGTTCAAATCTAACGAGAAGCAGAAAATAATGTTTAATAGGTTGAAGAGCTTCTGTGGTATAAAGTATTACATCTAGTTACAAATCAAATCAAATATTTATTATTCCAATCATGGCCCCACAGGGGGCAGTTACATAAATATAACAATTATGATTAATACAATAGACAGTACATTGCTATAAACAGTAAATATATAAATAATTTTAATTGATAGTATATTCAGTAATGATACAGTATACATTGTATGTGGTACTATTGAACCTGACCTCTGCCAAAGTGCAATCCAGGAAATTCAAAGAAACGATATCACACAAGTTAGAAGATGTTAGTTCAAGTCTAACCAGAAGCAGAAAAAAATGTTTTACAGGTTGAAGAGCTTATGTGGTATATAAAGTATTACATCTAGTTACAAGCTAGAAGATGTTAGTTCAAGTCTACATCTAGTCATAAGCTAGAAGAAGTTAGTTCAAGTCTAACCAGAAGTAGAATTTTTTTTTTTAATAACTTGAAGAGCTTCTGTTGTATAAAGTATTACATCTATTTACAAGCTAGAGGATGTTAGTTATGTTTAATAAATGTAGGTTGAAGAGCTGTGGTATAAAGTATTACATCTAGTTAATAATAACTCAGATGATTGGTATAGAATAAAAATGTTTAAGAAATAAATCATGGAAGCCAGAATGTGTTGTGAGTTTTAAGATGGATTGGCGGATATTAGTATTTTATACCGAGCCAGAAGCGAGGGATAAAATTTACTAATATCCGCCAATCCATGCTAAAACTCAAAACACATTCTGGCTTCCATGATTTATTTCGATTCTGATATGTCTAAGAGTACAAATACGGTAGTATACTTTGATTGGAAGACGGTAATTTATACATACGCTTGCGGAAAATGTCGCACACAATTTATGTAACTCGAATAATACTGCGCCCTCTATCAGCATTATTCGGGTCACAATTTATGCTGCCAATGGAAACGTCAGTCACATTCATCAGCGCATGTGCTAATGAGATAATACGAAGAAATAATTCTGGTTTTTTTAACAAAGGGAAAGAGTGAGGCCATGTTAGAATATTTGATAAAATTGGATTTAATCATGTCTGGGAAAATCAAAATTCATTTAGTAAAAATCGTTTTAACATATGCTATAAAAAACTGAGAAATAATTTCATTAAATTTTGGGAGGAATCCATTAAAAAAAATATCACTGAAAAAAAGGAACAAATTAAGAACATACAAGGATTTGAAGAAGAAATTTGAGATGGAAAACTTTTTGAAATTAGATATTGACAGATCTGATATTTCAAATTTTGTAAGACTCAGAATAAGCAATAGTATCCTTGTGATCGAAAAGGGCACACACAGAAAAATAGATTTAGAAAACAGATTATGCCCCTTATGTAAATTTGAAGTGGAGGATGAATTGCACTTCACTATAAAATGTACCAAACTCCAAGAGTTGAGAAATATATTTTATCAGAAAATTTCAGATATTTTACCCTCTTTCTATAATCTTTCAGACACTGATAAATTCCATCTCATATTTCCTAGTAATGATTATGATGTCAGTAAATGTTGCATAAAAGGTATTAGTGAGATGTACAAATTTAGATGTTCATTAACTTAACTGTTGTTATACTACTGGAAGAATCATTTAACTAAAAATAATGGCAAGGAAACCATTGATTTTGGGGTGAGCGAGTGATTATTTTACACGAAATGAGTAATTTTTTCAGTTATATCATGGCATAACAACAAGTTACATTTGATGAGATAATAATGATGTCCACTTTGTGTTAGACCAAACAACCCTAATTAGATTTCCATAGTGCTAGTTCACTGCAACAACAGTCTCTGGGTAGACATGCTGCTCCACCCTGATACATTATTCTGATTCCTGGACGACCAGTCTTTGTTTTTATTTCTTAATGAAAGTTAATGCTGCATTCTTAGCATTGAAGCAATAAATACCAATTTTATATCCTATATTGTTAATGAAGTAATGTATTTACCCTATAAGACAAAATACCAATAAATGTAGTGTGGTGCGAAAAGTATTTGCGCATGTAAAAAAATCCCTATATAATCAACCAAAACCATATTTTTTCAAAAAGATATCGTGAAGTCATTTCTAGATATATGCTAACAAATTTTACACCAAAACATTGGGAATTGACTATATTTTGATTGTTTATTTGCTCATTATGTTTATATGAGTTGTTTTTATTTATACATAATTTAAACATGATTGTTAATTTTTAGTATTTATTTTTAGTTGAAATATATAAGAAAATCAGTCAATTTTTATTTGTTGTGTTTAAATTATGTACAAATAAAAACAACTCATATAAACATAATGAGCAAATAAACAATCAAAATATAGACAATTCCGAATGTTTTGGTGTAAAAATTTTTAAAATCTATCAAGAAATGGATTCACAATAATTTTTTGAAAAAATATTGTTTTGGTTGATTATATAGGGATTTTTTTTTACATGCGCGAATACTTTTGGCCACGCACTGTAGCTCTCAGTCTGTAGTGTAAACAATCGAAATTTTAAGCGAATAGATCCCCCTTTTATGTCAACACGCATTTATTTTTGTGAAATAAATTGTCATCGGTGGTAAACAATCGAAATAACACTTAATTTATGTTAAGATGATGTGGAATTGGTTAAAAAATAAACATTGATTTAGCGTATTCGACCTAAATCAGTGCCTAAATCGTACTTTTTAAATCTAATTCCCACTTCGAGTTCGAAAGATGTTCTCACTAAGAAAATGTGTTTCACATTTTGTTTAATGCCCATATACGCTTGATTTGATCATCCCTACAATATAATTTGCATATATTCGAAGCATTTGTTTTTGCGTCTTTTTATATAGCCCCGTTGAAAATAGCCATGTCACTCGGTGTTATTTTCCCCCCATTCATTCAATCAGGGCGACACCTAGCGGAGGTGCCAGTCGCTAAGGTAAACATCGTTTCCGAGGGTGCCCTCTTCTGCGTCCGCGTGATATACTGTTATTAATATGTGCCAACATGCACAAACAACTCTCAAACAGAATACAGAGAATGCATCGACATCATTACCGATATCGTTGAGAAATATCAAACTACCCACAAAATTGTACTTTGTGGAGATATGAATGGTACTCTCTTAGAAAACAGATCAAATAAACATGATAAAATCCTGAAAATGTTCGTCAAGGAAAGCAACTTGACAACAGGAGCCTACCTTCCAGAAACTCATACTTTTTATCACCACGCTGGAAATTCCTCATCTCAGATAGACTACATTGGCAGATAGTAGTATTTTATACCGAGCCAGAAGCGAGGG
>MJUT01055104.1:15547-32769 GCA_002080005.1 Gigantidas platifrons
ACCCAGTTTATTTCTAACGTTGCTTAAGAAATATTAGAAGGCCAATAGTAGTAGATATGTGGTATATCTGTCTGGTTTAGTATTGAGGATAATAGTTAGCGTTATGGTGCTTAACTTCACTTTCAACAATATTTCAGTAATATCGTGGTGGTCAGTTTGTAGTGGTGAGGAAAACGCGAAGAAAACCACTGACCTGCCGCAAGTTACGGACAAACTTTATCACATAATGCTGCCTCGAGTATCCCTCGCGATATCGGGATTCGAACTCACAACGTTAGTGTTGATAGGAACTGATTAAATAGGCAGTGTTTAAACTGACTACCACACGACCACGATGGTCCTCTTGTTACAATAATATCGATAGACATAAATTATGTGACTAATAAAAGTGTCATGTTGTGCTCTGCTTCATGAGTATACAATACTTCAAATTTATTTTTCTCACGGTGCATGACTCGTCATAACATTGATAAACAATAATGCGCATTCAAGTTGTCATAGAACAATAATGGACGCATAGGCTTACTGAAGCTAAACAATAACTTTAAACCTCCATTATGTATGTGTATATGTTAAAGATATTACACAATGGATGAAAGATTGATTTAATTATCAGATTACAAAGATTAAATGTAGCTAAAAAAGCATGACTTTAACAGAATTAACAAAATGAAAATCGCTATTCATACAATTTAAGCCAGTTGTGTTATATGTCATTGGATCACTCGTTGTTTGTCCTTGTGTATTTTATATTGTGGCCATGGTATTGGCTGTTCTTCTTCGATAGACGGATCTTGATTACCCCTTTGCCATCTTCAAACTCTTCTGGTAATGCCTACTTTAGAAGCAGTATTACATAGCTTTACTGATTTATATTTTGGACAAGTCTAGCAAGACAATTTTTAAAACGTGGGCTTCCAATGATTTTAATATGTGAAATAATGACGATAAAAAAATCAGAAATGTAAACGATATTAGAAACATCGAAAATGTAGAGTTAAATTAAGAGAGGAAACACATCGCCAATATTTTAGACCAACTTAATATGAAAACGTGACAGTTGGATCTATTTATTGTCGGGTTGTTTCAGTCCATTATAGTCTGTCACGTAATCATTGTATCTACATAGCCATCCGTATTTGTAGGTCTTGTTGATATGATATACACTTTGAAGTTAGGAGCATTTAAATATATTAATTGTTTTGTTGTTTGTACGCAACTTGAATATCAAGTAACAAAGAGGTCAGGTTATATTATCAATCGTATATATACCTTAGGTACTTGTAACGAACACAGACTTGAGCAGGTTGTACGCCTTGCCACAATGAAGTTTGACTAGACTAAAAGGACATATTTGTGGTGAGAATATTTCTTTTTATGTAGAATGATATAATTCAATTATTATGTTTTACATTTACATATATATTTAAGTCCCCTTAATACGATGTGTTGAACAATCAGATCGGATAAATTGACTTTTTATTTTCAGAAAAGCAAATAATATGCATCATTGAGGCTTATTTTATATTTTATTTTCGATTAAAATAATTAATTTAGCCAAGTTATGAATAGTATACTCCCCTTTCGTAATAAAGCTGTCGATTACAACAAAAAACATAGAAGTTCTGTATGTGTTCATGGTGCCCCATCTTTAATTTTCAGTGTAGTGTTTTGTAGATCATTATGTGCATTTTTGTCGATTTTAGCTCCTCTGCCGTCTGTTAGCTTTAAACTAGGGATGTCAACGAGTACTCGAGTATTCAAAAAGTACTTTTCACTCTAGTTACAATCCTTACCAGTAGTCAGTGAAGATGACCAGTAAGCATGCAAATACTCTTGACAAATCGAGTTTCGAGGGAAAGCAAATTCGTCCAGAAAATCACATTAAAAAATCGATTAAAATCATTTGATGACCGGTGATTATCACGAAGAACGTACACTAGTGCAATATTCTTGACGTGGTTCACGGTTAAGAATTATGGGGTTATGGTGCTAAAAAATATTGCAGTTATATCATGGCGGTCAGTTGTATTGGTGGGTGACACCAGCGAAAACCACCGACCTGTCCCAAGTCGCTGACACACATTATCACATAATGTTGTATCGAGTACACCTCGTATGATCGTGATTCAAACTCACAACGTTAGTGGTGATAAACACTTATTGCATAGGTAGATATAAACCCAACTTCCCTACAACCACGACGAAACAATCACATAAGTGTTCTATGTTTCAAAATGCAGTCATAGGAAACGTAGCCATTAATATTAATAGGGGTAGAGATGCCTTTGGTTGACAATAGTGTTCTGAAAATATATCTGCTGATATCACAATTAGCTTATAAACAAAGTCATTGACTTATTTATTTAAATTTATTTTATATTTGCTTTGTAAAACTATTTGTTGGAAGTATATGACTGCCTCGCAGGCTGATATGGGGGTGTCGGATTGATATGGAAAATATCATGTATTATAACATGACTTCCTTCTTTTGCTTTGTTAACAAACGAGCGAGTTATCCATCCGGTATAAACTCATCAGCACATGAGCCGGTGAATGTGACCGACTTTTCCATTGACAACATCAATTGTAACCTGAATAATGCCGATATAGGACGCAGTAATATTCGAGTTACATAAATTGTGTGCGCCATTTTCCGCAAGTTTAAATATACATTACCGTCTTCCAATCAAAGTATGCTACCGTATTTGTACTCTTAAACATATCAAAATCGAACTAAATCGTGGAATCCAGAATGATTTTTTTTTGTTTTAACATGGATTGGCGAATATTAGTAAATTTTATCCCTCGTTTCTGGCTCGGGATAACATAATAATATCCGCCAATACACGTTAAAACTCCCAACACATGCTGGTCTCTATGATTTATTTCTTAATTAATCTCTAAATAAATAATCATATAATATAGTTCTTCATAAATTTATTTATACATGCATAACAACATTGGTCAATAATTATTTAGAAGTTATATTTTGCATTTGTAGACTGACGACGCAAAATGCAGTTTCTTATAACAGCAAAACTTGCTGTGATTTTTCTTGTCGGTCTGGTATCACCATGTCCTAGTGTCTGTAGTTGTACTGGAAATTCAGATATACTTTATGTTTTTTGTAACAATAGAGAACTGGCTAGTATTCCAACAGATTTACCGAATAACACTTATGACTTGTAAGTCTGTAATTACAAAAATATTAGGGTATATTAGTTATATTTATTATATAATTCTTCAATAAGGGCAATGTATATAATATCCGTGGGAAACAGAGGGGGCTCAGATGACTGCAGCTGGAGTATATAATGACAAAAAAACGGTCGTACCTCCCATGTCGATAAAAAAATATGTCAATATGTTCATTTATTGCCGTCCAGCTAACCAACAAACTTAGTTAATGAAAAGCGATAAAATACAGTTTTTGTCCAGGATATAGACCACAATGTATCATAGTATTATAATATTAATCTTTCATAAAAAAGACGTCACACTCGAATAAACATAAACATAAATTTGACTTGATATGCAATGTTGATTGAACATGTTCCAAATTTGCATTTAATATGAATTTAAATTAACAATAGTAATGAACAAACATAATATACATATTATGGTATCACATAATGTTTTTGTTTCTGATTGTATATGGTATTTTGCTAGATATTAAAGACACACATATGCAGGTATATAAAAGATATATGATACAGTATTCCACGATTATACCTTATTATGTCAAAGTGGATCATAATCTGACATTTATAAACTCTATGAAATTGCCAAAAATAAAGACACAAACATTGCGTCTCAAAGAAGAACGGGTAATAAAGGTATCAGTACATTGTAATTGGTAAAGACACATCTTGCTCTGTTGAAAGCCATTCAAAATCATGATCCAGACTTCCTTCATTGGCTTCTCAGGAAAAAAGATAGAACATTAACCCGTACCTGAAATTCCAGTTTCCGCTATAAAGATGATTTTCTGTCATTGAGCAATTCTCGAATCGGTGATAAACTACATCGCATCTATTTACGTTAGGTTGAACTTACAGATATTACTGAAACACAAAAGTCTGCTTATGACCCTAACATTCACCTAATTATTGACAACGAAGGAAGATTAAAAACAAACCTCTACGACAAACACGATGACTTCACTTTCCCAATATCACAGTGATTTTCTAGACATATCTCAGCTACTGACGCGAAAGCAACTCAAGCAAGGCTACGTTGCTCATAGTTTGAAGTTATCGTTTCAAAAATGATAAGGTCATTATTACAATCCGGTTGACCGCTATGAAATATCCATATCGGAAATAACAATAGATCTGTTTACGTAGATGTTTTCTTTCCTCTATGAGTACCAAGACTTGTACCGGACTGGGCATGTATGCATGAATAAGACGACGGATATCTTATAAGAAGTTGAAAATGTTAACCCGTCGTGAATTCCGCGTTGTGATGCTCGAATAAAAATTATGTTCGGTTCGTCTTTACCTCCAGTTGTTATTGTCTTATTTACGTTATCTGTTTTTGTTTGCACGTAGTGGTGTCCAACACATATTGTTTTGTGTTTTTGGTTTGTTTTTCTTCGTCTTGTGTACGCTATATTGCCAGTTTTACTGGATTGTCCAGTTTTTGTTCCCTCTATGGTAATCTCTTACGTTTATTTAAAACAAAAGGAGATGCTTTCAATTTTGCAATTATTAATGTTCCACACCTTGATAGTAATATACCAACCGCTCTCGCATATGGAGTTAATATTTGACAACTTATACGTTAAGATCTCATTCAGACTTTTTACAACATCACCGTATTCTGCGTTCCAAACTACTAACTCCATTTAATATTATCTTGAGTATCAAATATGTAGTACTGTTTCAGACATATTAGTAGGGCGATTGTTTAATTAAGACATGTGTTGACTATTCATAGGCAGGTACAGAATAATGGCATATCAGTGATAGAGGAAAACGCTTTCAACAATGTACCACGTTTGTACAGTCTGTGAGTATCGTTCAGTATGATTTGTATAAATGTATGACTAAATTATGCTTAAAATAAAGGAAAAGTAGTATAGATTAAACACCAATCAATCAATATAAAGATCATAAAGATCACTTTCAACAATCTACTAAACCTAGAATATATGTGAGTATCATCTAGTATGGTTTGTAGAAATACATAACCACATTATGTCAATGCATGTTATTGTTAATGTTTTATAAAAACTTAAGTAATAAACTTATTGAATATCATATTAAAAGTCTATAAGAACTGTGACATGTAGAAGTGTTAGATGGCCTTTGGTTTTTACATAGTATTAAATATCACAATTTCCTGAATCACTGCCAATACTTTACTGAACTTGACTATATATATGTAAGACCGAAGGTGTCTTATGAGAAACTGCTTATATTCGCGAGCCCCTGAGTGCACGAGAGGGCTAGTTATGTGATTTGAGCTCTTTCAACACTCAACAATTCCCTGTGTATGTAAGAAATATTAGAAAGCCAATATTTTAATAAAAATATAAACTGAATATATGTGTTATCTGTTTATAGACAGCTAAATCATAATAACATAGCAGTGATCCAGGACAGCACTTTCAACAATCTACCAAACTTAACATATCTGTAAGTATCATTTAATTTTATTTGTACAAATATATATCTCAATCATAAGAATATATGGCCTAAGTAATTCTATGGAATAATGTTAAATATATATTTGTAAGTAAACGTTAGGGGCAAGCAAGAATGGGCAATCCAGAGACAAAGGTAGCATTGGGTTATGACATAGTACAAAGTCAAAGCAAATAAAAACGGAAAACTGAAAGAAGAGCATGGACACCATAGAAAAACGGGATTAACTCAGGTGCTGGCAAATGTTGGACATAACGGGTGCTATACAAGTACTTTTCTAGATATTTTTGTCTCATATTTGTTTTTAAGCATTCAATCAATTACGAAATTAACAAAATAAAAAACTCAAGAAAGGCCAACATGGATACAAATATATTGTTTTAGGGAGAGACATGATTTATGCATTAAATAAAAACACACTCTGATTCTAACAAATATTTTTGTAGCATAATCAAAATGCCTATGATTTTGATTAACAAAATATTTGTTATAATTGGTGCACGTGTTTGCTAAAATATATTACTAACGGTAAATACTGTTAAAACAGATTTTATGCAGATGGCTCTCAACCAAAACGAAATGTAGCTAGCACGGTCCTTGAATTTGGTTTTCAACTGTATATGCGGTGTCAATAAATAATGCATGGCTTAAATAATATTGTAATCCCATATTTGTCCCTGAACTGGAACTAAAAGATTCCACAAATACATTTACCTCTGCTTCATACCTTGAACTACATCAAGACAAAATGACAGTGAGGGTCGATTGAAAACGAAACTATGCACTCCGACAAAAGTTAAGCACCACCCTATATTGTTATCGATATATGTTTTTACATCAATACTGTTAAAACAATAAAATATATATCACCATTTTTCTTACTCTTCTTAAAAGACTACACCAAGGGCTCTAAGACTACCAATCTACGCAGTATTTATCATCCTGAAAGACGTGACTATGACGTGGGAAAAATGGGGTTTAAAACAGGCGCTGGAAAAGCGTAAATCCAGTTTGTCTTTGATGGAAGTTTTTAACATTGCATTAAAATGCAGAGTCTTAAGATTTTACGAACTTTTAGATGCATCTATTGTGCGTATGTTTAAGGCATACGAATCAATAACGAGTATATCCACGCGTTTATTGTGAAGTTATGTAACACGCCTCGTCATGCTTCGCACAAGACGCCTGAGCGTTCTCGGGAGAGCTGTTGCCACTCCTGTAATATAGCTGTTCTTAATTCGTCAATATTTTGACTGTATAATTGCGTTGGTTAATTTTTCGGCCAATAAAGTCCCATACATGCTCTATAGGGTTAATATCTGGCAACATGGCAGACCATGGAATTGTCTGAACAGCCTCTTGCTGTAAAAAATGTTGTACAATTCGGGATCTATGTCGCCTAGCGTTGTCGTCCATGAACATTGGCCTGTCAGCCAACGCATGATTGTCGAAATGGGGGACTACGCGTGGAGCGAGCACATTGTCACGGTATTTTTGGCCTGTCAGATTACCATCAAGAACGTACAAGTCTAACTTACAGTCAAAGGAAAAACAACCCCAGACAGTTACACCCCCAACCCAAAAGCAGTTGTGCCCAAAATGTGGTTGTCCTGAAATGAAGTGTTTCGTTGGCGCCAAACCCTTGCACGACCGTCGGTAGGGCGTAGCAAAAAACGAATTTCATCAGATCAGTGTATCCGTATCCACGTGCGAATAGTCCACCCCAAATGATCATGTGACCAGTCAAATCGAGCATGACGATGACGCAATGTCAACCGTGGACGTTTTATGGGTCGTCGCGCTCGCATTCCCTGATGGTGGAGGCGTCTGATTACAGTGCGTGTGCTAATGTAGCCTCCAAGCGCTAAATTACAACGAAGTGCACTAGCTGTACTGAACGGCCGTTGCCGAGCCCGTCTGGAAATGAGTCGGTCCTCTCTCGTCCTCGTTTTGCGAGGTCTACCTGCACGTGGACGGTCAGTACCATTCCCAGTTTGACGAAAACGCTTGATCAGTCTTACAATGATGGAATGGTTTACCCTGGAGTGGTCTTCCGCCCTTCTATGGCTAAGAGCACCCTATGCATGATAACAGTTTGCCAACTTTCTGGTATGGTTAATTTCCGCCGCATCATACCTAACCAATAGAAAATGAAACTTAAAACTCTACACAAGCAAATCAACTTTCGTTCGCAAACACAAATGTTGAAAAGTACACATGGCACTTTACACACCCTGTCATATACACATAAATAAAAATCGATCAATAACCTGTTTCACAGGTAAGTAAGTATGTTTGTACAGATAACGAAAACAACAAACCGATTTGAAATAAGTTCATTATTCGAAAAGATATTATTGAAACAAGTCAGGTGGTGCTTAGCTTTCGTCGGACTGCATACTTGAATAACGAGATGGGTCCACAAGAGTTTTCTTCGACTTTCCTTGTTTTTTTTTGGTCTCATATTTTCATAGTATTTAGTACGTATGTTATATGTTGTAGCTATTTGTATTCCAATACGATTACATCAATCCAATCAAGCACATTCTACGACTTGCCTAGGTTTTACTATCTGTAAGCATCAAGATCCCTACTTTATTCCATGTTGTAACTTAAAATCATGAATATGTATCTTCAATGATTTGCTTGATATATTTTAAGCGATTTTAGGTGAGAGGTGATAATGAATAGAAATTTAAAACTGTGGCCAACAATTTCTTCAATATCAACAAAGCGAACAACCACAAAAGGACACAACATATAAGGGTTTCTGTAATAGCCTTCAGTTGGTACACTCAAAGTCAAAAGATTGTAAACCAAAGAATTAAAATCCTTGGGATCAAGAAAACCACAGTGTCTAGTCAGGGTAGTCAAACCTGGTTAAGTTCACATATGTCAAGTCAGGGTAGTCAAACCTGGTTATGGTCACTTATGCCTGAGGGAGGAAATATTACGTTTGATATGTAGGAAGAATTTGAAGATACCTAAGAGGTGGTCAGAATCCATCAATCGAAAAAGGACAAAAAATTAAAAAATGACCAACAACGATCAACATAAATCGTCACCTAAATCAGCCCTTTCAGTAATTGGTGTATGACAACGTGAAAGGGTTCAAATGAGTAGAACACTTTTTGCTTATTTTAGGCAAGTTTTTATATGTTTTAATTCCACTTTAAAAGCAGAGAAATTATTTTAAGCATCCTTAAATGTCTGTATTAAGTGTATTATATCTGGCTTGCTATTCAAAGCAACTAAACAATTGTCCCAGTTCTGTCATAATTCAAGCTAAATATAATAAATCAATGAACCAACTATTTACAGTGTTTGTCAAAGTCGCAAGCATATCACAAATAATTCTATCAAATATGTATCGCTACGACATATTAGTACGCCAATAGTGTACTATAATATAAACTTTATAACGGATATATCTGAAAGTTATATCAATATCCAAGCTTGTGCTAACAATTGTTGAAAGTCAGAACGTAGCCGTCGAAGGGACTTCCACATTCGTTGATGACTACGTGTTAACTGACAAATATATATAGTTGTACAGGTACGTCAGTTCCAGAATCCTAAACCACTGGTTCCCGAGTGTTATTTATAAAAGTAGGTTATGTTACCCACTAGTATTATTACACTAGTATAATATATACATTTATTGACTATTTATAGACAGCTACATGATAATGATATAGCAGTGATCGAGGACAACGCTTTCAACAATCTACTAAACCTGGAATATCTGTGAGTATCATCTAATATTGGTTTGCAGAAATGTATAACCACATTATGTCAATGCATGCTATTGTTAATGTTTTATAAATACTAAAGTAATTAACTTATTGAATATCATGTAAAAAGTGTATAATAACTCTGACCTGTAACAGTGTTAGATGTCCTTTGGTTTTTACATAGTATTATGCACCACAATCATGTTGATTGTTAAGAAATACTCATGTCTCAAAAGACAAGGACTAGTTTCCTTTTTACGTAGATGTTTTATTTTTTGCTTCACTGCCAATACATTTATCGGTATTGACTATACATGACAGAGGATGGCTTATAAGAAACAGGAACCGCTTACCTCCACCAGCACCTGGGTGTACGAGCGTGCTAATGATGTGATATGAACAATTGTCACAGTTCTGTCATAATTAGTCCATTACCGGCACAGCCGAAGGGGACTATAGTCTTAGGTTCTGTCCGTCTGTCCGTCCGTCCGTCCGTCCGTCCGTCACATTAAAAAATTAAGTTTTCCGGACTTTTTTTTACCTCCTTTGAAATATTGACTTGATATTTGGCATGAGGCTATATCTAGATAAGTTACAATTTAAATTCGAATTTCGTTCCGGTCGAATGATTTTTGGCTGAGCTATGGCCCTTGAACCTGTATTTTTGGTCCGATTTTTAAGTTTTCCATATTTTTTTCCAGCAGCAACTTCATATGGACTATAATTCCCTCAGTTGAAATGATGTTCTGGTGTTAGTGTTGCCTGTGCAGGATTTCTTGGTTAGATGTTGATACTAACAGGGCTTTACTGAACCAAGGGTTCCCTTTTCTGTAAAGTGTAGATCTTCACTTGTATATTTGTAGGATTATCTTCATCAATGTGTTATGTGTTTAGTTTATATTGATTGTAGGTCCGTCCTTTTTTCTTCTCACGTTACGTGTCGCCATGTGTGAATTTTAACAGGTAGTTGACATGAACATCATGATGGATGCCACTAGCGGAACATGACCTTAAAGCCCTTCTTCCAATTGTATTTGTTAGTGGTTTTCGTGTTACTCAAGCTATAGTTTTCTATACGGTGTTTTTTGTTCTCTCCTTTTGTCTTTGTGCTGGTTTGCCTACCGTATGTAGCTTCTAATCTCGCATGTTTCGACTTCGAACTTACATTATAATTATTTGGTCTGATATTTACATTGTTTTAGTAGGTATCTTATATTTTGTAGTTACCTCGGTTCCAATCAGATTACATCAATCCAATCAGGCACATTCAACGGCTTGCGTAGGCTTTATCATCTGTAAGTATCAAGTTCCCTACTGCATTCCATGTTGTAACTTACAAAACATGAATATGTATGTGCAATGATTGTTTTTGTATTCAATTATTTAGATGAGAGGTGGTTATGAAATGGAAATTTAAACAATTCCTTCTATATCAACAAAACGAACTAACACACTAAAAAAACCACAAGCTATAAACGTTCTGGAAAAAAAACCTTCACAGGGTACACTCAAAGTCAAAAGATTGTATATAAAAGGAATTGAAATATTTGGGATCAAGAAAACCACAGTGTCTAGTCATGGTAGTCAACCTTGGCTAACGTCACATATACATGACATTTTCCCACAATGGTGAACTGTCTCTATTAAATATATTAGACCTTGCTTAATATTCAAAGCAACTAAGTAAGTATCGCTGTTCTAATATTATTCAAATTAAGAATAAAAAATGCAATGAACCGATTATTCACAGGTATTTGCAAAAGACGGAAACATATCACAACTAATTTAGAAACACATTTTTTTGCGGACGTAGCTCTAATCAATATTATCAAATATGTATCGCTTAAAACAAAACATCTTAGTAGTCCAATGGTTTAAGAAAGTTAAATGTATTGACTATTTATAGAAATCTAGAGTACAATAACATATCAGTGATAGATGAAAACGCATTCAACAATCTAACAAACCTGGGATATCTGTGAGTATCATTGAATATTTGTAAGAATGTATAACCCAATCATTATAATATATGCTATTAATAATGCTATGGGATAATGTAAGAACAAAATACATTTTGTAAATAAATACATAGTAGTAAGACAAGCAAAATAAGATACACAAGAGGGCAATGTACAGCTACCTCTCAACAAAACCGAAAAGTAGATAGTCATGTTCTTTAATTGATGTTCAACTGTATATATGTTATCTTATCGCTGAATAACTCCTGTCTTAGAGAAGTCTTGCCCTCTTTCTCCTTGAATTTGATCTAACAGACACCAACAATGCAGCTATCTCTGCTTGACACATTGAATTATGTCCAGATAAACTAATAGTAAGGTTCGATTGAGAACGAACATTTGTGAGCAAATAGATGATATATATTTTTCTATTTTGAATATTCCATTTCTATATAGAATAATTCCAGCAGCAACTGCACTGACTATAAGTCCCTCAGTTGAAATGATGTTCCGGTGTTAGTGTTGCCTGTGGAGGATTTCTTGGTTATATGTTGATATTAACAGGGCGTTACTGAACCAAGGGTTCCCTTTTCTGTAAAGTGTAGATCTTCACTTGCATATTTGTAGGATCAACTTCATCAATGTGCTATGTGTCATACGAATGATGTGTTTAGTTCATATTCATTGTCCATCCTTTTTTCTTCTCACGTTACGTGTCACCATGTGTGAATTTTAACAGGTAGTTTAGTTTAAACATATTTTATTTGCTCAAATATGCCAAAAGGATAAGACACAAGTTAAACAAACTTATGAAGTCTTCTCCTATATACAATAAGTTACAACATTATTTGATAGAGCATGCTTGCATATGAATATGTATTACATTAATATGTGTAAATTGAAGAACAGAGAATGAAGAAAGGAATTAGAGAAAAAGAGAGAGGGGTTGGTGGTGATGGTGTGTGTGATTGTTCATTTGGTGAACCACTTAAACAAGAAACCTTTCAGACCTCTTTATATATTCAAACACGTGCGTAAAAATAATTTCGTTATGTTCGTTTGAAAGAATAGGATTACCACTGGTTAAAAGCTTGAGGTCTATAGCACAGTCATTAGGTAGCCAGCTGAGATTGTGAAACAATTTATATCTCATATTTGCATAATGGGAACAATCAAAGAAGAAGTGATACGAGTCTTCACGGTTGGCCCCACAACGACAAGACGGTTCTGAAACTATATTTACTTGAAACAAATCATAATTTAAGAAAGAAGCAAAACATCGAAGTTGGGTTAATGCAATATTAAGTTTTCGAGGTCCAATTTCGAAATATTTAGGAACTTGTCTAATATCTTTCTGTTTTCTTAATTCAGTTTTAAATTTTGCAATAGATTCTATATTTCGAAGAGATGGATTTAAGCTATTCCATTGACGCATTGTTGAGGGAATAAATGAGTCACAAGTAATCGATAATCTGCAAAATGGTATTATTATATCACTTCCATTACGCAATGGATAAACGGTTGTACTTTGAATCGTTGGAGGAATTAAGTCACAAAGATACCTGGGTGCATTATTATTTTGAATATTATAAAACATTTGTAATTTTCTCCTTTTTCTTCTTTCTGTCAATGATTCCCAGCCTAACTCTTTATAAATTAGAATGGAACTAGCAAATATTGGAAGACCAGTAACGATTCTAGCAGCCTCAAGTTGCAACTGATCAAGTTTATAAGAATTTCCCACTCCACAATTATCCCATACTTCACTAGCATATTCAAAAATTGGTCTGATATAAACTAAATAGAGTTTCTCTAGATTTTTCCTGGAAAGTTTATATTTTAACTTTCGAAGAACACTCAGGTGTTTGTAAATACCTGATAGTATATTTTCTATATGTATATTCCATTTAGCATCGCTGCTGAATGTAACTCCTAAATGTTTATGAGAATTTGTAATTGGAATAGTTCTTCCATTTAATGTAAAATTTAGTTCTGGAATTTCCGTATTTGAAAATAGCATAATTTCTGTTTTATCCGGGTTAAAAGACATCAACCATTTCTTTGACCATTCATCCAGCTCTTTCAAGTCGTGATCAATCACAGCTTTTATCTGTAATTCATCACGACTGGAATAGCTGAAGGAAGTGTCGTCTGCAAAAAGTCGGCTAAGAGAGATTAGATTCTCAGCAATATCGTTAATATACAAAATAAACAATAGAGGACCAAGTACTGAACCCAGCTGAAACATTGCAGAGTGAAGAAGATGAATTGTTTATTACTACCCTCTGTTGTCGATCTTGCAGGTAACTAGAGAACCAACTTAATAAATTGTTATCTACACCGTATGATTTAATTTTGTGCAACAACCCTTTATGCCAAACTTTGTCGAACGCTTTAGAAAAATCACAGAAAACAAAACAGCTAATTTCCTTTTTTTCTAGTGAATTTAGAATGCAGTTGTACATTTCTAATAGTTGGTGTACGGTTGAATATTTTGGGAGAAAACCAGATTGATATTCATAAATTAACTTATTTCTTTGCAGATGGTTAAAAACATATTTATAGATAACACGTTCCATTATTTTTCCAACACAGCTTATGAGAGATATAGGTCTATAGTTAGACGGTAATGACTTGTCGCCTTTTTTATATATAGCAATCACATGTGCAATCTTCCAGCTGGTTGGATATTTACATTGTAAAAGAGATTTATTAAAAATTATTTGAAGAGGGACTGCTATTTTTTCAGGACATAATTTTAACATTTTGTAACTGATTATATCAGGTCCCGACGCTTTATTAGGATTTAAAATTTTAATAATATCAACAATCTCATCTGTTGTAATGACTATGTCTCGCAGAAAATTATTGGTCCTATGTTCAATATCTGGAAGAGGAATATTGGCATCTTCCAAAGAAGATATAAAACTAAAATATTTATTTAGTAATTCACACCTCTCGTCGTCTTCGTAAACTACCTCATCTAGTCCTTCATCCTGAATTATATTTTGGAGAGGGGGTATATTACTACATCCTTTATTAGACTTAATTAGCATCTTCATTATTTTCCAGTAAGTTTTTGGATTTGATATATTTTCTAAGATTAAAGTGTCTAAATTTTGTTCGAAATGTTCTTTAGCTGTTTTTTTTAAATTATTAACTTTGTTTCTCTGTTTCTTGTATTTGTCGATATCTGATTGTTTGTTATATTTTTTTACTGTCCTACGAATACGGTCTCGTTTTCTAATTTCTCTTCTGAGTTCACTATTAAACCATGGTCTATCGCTATTACGTACAGTGACCATTTTGGTTGGAATGCACTCCCTTGCGACTCCGAGGAATGTGTCGGTGAAGATATTACACATTTCATCAACATCCTCCAAGTCGGAAAGTAACGTATTCCAATCGACGGTATCGAGTTTGTTTGAAAGATTTCCATGGTCAGTTCGTTCATATAACCATACTTCTCTTTGAAAAGATCTTGTTTGAAATTTAGGACAGTCTATAAAAATTATTGATGCATCATGATCACTAATATCAGACGGGACTTTCAAAACATCAGAATAAGAATAATGCACAGAATCGCTTATTATAATAGGGTCAAGTAATGTACTGCTGTGTTCCGTAATTCTCGTGGGCTTTTCAATAACATTCGTCAAATTAAACAAATTCATGGTGTCAATCAATTTATTATTACGAGAAGAAAATAAATCTGAATTCATGTCACCTGTTAGTATTATGTTTTGATTAATCTGATAACCCATCCCTATAGCATGATTAAGTCGTGTCCAGTAGTCGGCGTCTGTCCATTCAGGTCTATATGTACTACATAATAAAAATCTTGTACCTTTACCTTGTATTTCTACCCAGATGGATTCATCAATGTGATTTTCGAGATCGTGCTTACGGATAACTGAAATATATTCTTTAGAGTAAATAAGAAGACCGCCGCCTGCATTGTTGCGATCTTTACGGATTATATTTTTTGAAAAGGAATCAATCTCAATATCATTATTACTGATGTTTGGATGTAAATGTGTTTCTGTTACAGCAATAATATCAAATTCGTCAGTGAAATTATTAAGAAAATCTAATTTATTCCGCGCACTGCGAATATTTATGTTACATATTGAAATGGAATTATCACTTGAATGATTATCTAATTCTGGACCTGGATTAACTTCAACGTTACCAATGATTAGGATATATTGTAATACAAACAACAGAAAAACAATGTCTATATTAGGATTTAGGCTTTGAAGTAGAGAGAGCGAGACGACGAGAAATGTACATCGAAAATTAGTAAGTAGTATTTCTTGATAAGTATATACAGGAAAATTAAACTTAAAAGGTCTACGGTTTCCCGTTATGCGTATATGAAATAGTCCGATGGCTGCCCTGTAGTCATCGATACAGTTACCCATTGGGGTTTAATATTATACAATTCATATTACAGGCGTAATCCATCGAGTAATTTACAACTTGAACACCACACACATCATCACATAATTGGACACATAATTTGAAAGAAAAAGATAGAGAAGGAAAACAAATAAACAGATTTATATAAATAATAAACAGAACACAATAAGTCATTTTCAAAATGTGAGGTATAAATGAAATTTATACTGAAATGGGGATATATTTCATAATTACCGTTTAAATTGGAAAACATGTCGTTCTACAATTTTTGTCAGAAAGGAATCGAATCATTAAACAAAACAAACAAAAATGGAATTTTCGGAGGAAACCCAAGTTCAAAACAATGTTAAAGTTGATAACACAACTGTCATATCACCAGCTTGAATTATAATTATAATAATGATAAAATAATAAACCCGTGATTAATTATATCGTTGTTGTAACTATAAAATCCTCATTCTATGGAAATGACTTCACAAATTGACAAACATTGATCGATATAAGACATTACTCCCAACACAAACACAAACACAAACACAAGTTAACATTTTAGAAACACAATAATTAACTAGTATGTACACAATCAATAATAAACTAATTTTAAATTAAACATATTTATAAAAGTTTATGAAACTGATAAATAAAATGTTCAACCTGTAGCAGTAAATGAAAAAAATATATATACCCCCCCAAAAAAATCCGACACATTAACAGTTTTGGCATATAGTAACTAGATATCTCCATAATGGGAAAGCATATATTTATATATGTATCAATTTAGGCACACTGTTTTTTCAAATAATTTGACATGGTTCGTTTTTCAATCATGTATTTACAGATCTTTATACCTTAAGGAGTAGTTAGTTTCAATGTACAATTTTGAGAAAGCCCCCAAATGTACACAATATCTATTGGCTGAAGTATGATGTCCTTGATATTTATTTATTGGGGCCATCATTAGGTATTAAAAAAAAACACACAAAAAAGCAAAAACAAAAACAAAACAAAACAAAAACCCCGCATATATCAAAACACATCTTATTTTAAACAAGAAACCTGTCAGTATTTGTGAATCATAGTGTGTATACCAACAATATTAACTAATAATAAAGTCTATATGAAATATATTAGAAACATTTATAGAAATAACAGTAAGTATATGACCAGTACAGTAATAATAAAAATAAATCAGAAACATTGATAATTTTAACATTATGACAACTGAATACCTCCTTAATTAGTAAGTAGATATTTATCTATGTATCAGATTGACAAATCTTTATCACATTCATATTTTTTCTACGAATATATATAAAAAAATATGTTAAGAGTCGTGGATTCATTGTACACCTTTGAGAAAGTCCCCAGACTGTCAGATTAAACATATCATGCGTACACAATTTCTATTGGTTAGGTATGCTATTTATTGAGGCCATCATTGGGAATTATATATA
>MJUT01055117.1:1745-14652 GCA_002080005.1 Gigantidas platifrons
TATTTTTATTACATAGTGAAAAAATGCTAAAAACAATACCAAAACTATTTTATTACATACCTCTAAAACAATACCAAAACTATTTTTATTACATACCTCTAAAACAATACCGAAACGATTTCATTACATACCTCTAAAACAATACCAAAACGATTTTATTAGATATCTCTAAAACAATACAAAAACTATTTTATTACATAGTGAAAAAATGCTAAAAACAATACCAAAACGATTTTATTACATACCTCTTAAACAATACCAAAACGATTTTATTACATAGTGAAAAAATGCTAAAAACAATACCTGCAAATACATCTGTAAACCAGAAACCACATAAATTGATCAGTGAAAAATGATATTTTTACAGTAGTTTTGGGACTGGATAATTGTTTCTTACAGACAGTATTATAGTATTAATCAACTGTTTACTAAAAGGCAGCTGTATTATCAAAACTGCTCAGTTTATAATATGTGAGGCGTGGGGCATGCTGTCGATATGACATTGTCTTGTTTTAACTACCTTAACATAATTTTTTTTTTTTAAATGTCGTTATCATTATTTTGAGCAATAATTTACCATGAAACATTTTACATGATACTCCATTCAGGTCCTGTTGTAAGAAAAATAGAATGCTTCCATTATTCCAGATCTAGTACATGTAATAGAAGATGGGACATATGTCAGAGTTGTATTGTATCAACAATTTAGCCACTATAATAGGCTGTCCACACTTGCGAAACAAAAACTTCTCAATGAAATGTAGGTGCATCATGCTCCCATAAACAGATGTATTTATCAAACTATTGTATTTTAGGGAGCTAATGCTGAATGCACAAATAAAGATGGTTTACCAAGCATTTACATCGCAATAAAAAATAGACGAGTGGAGTGTCTACAAGTACTTGTAAATCAAGGTGTAGAAGTCAATCAGAAAGGTCCATCTTTTATGTAAGTTGTGATATACAGTGAAACCTGACAAAACCGAATTTCTGTGGAAACCGAACAAATTTCCAAGTCCCAAAGAAATCCCGCTCCAATTAATGCTTATTATACCCCCGCTCCTCGGAGGGGGAGTGGGGTATACTGTTTTACCTCTGTCCGTCCTTCCATCTGTCTGTCCGTCCCAAGATATTTTTCGTCGCATTTTTCTCAGCAACTATATATTGATGGCAGAAATCTGATATTTGGTCACAAGCTTCAATAGGTATGCCATATTGTGGGAAGCGTTTTTGGACTCGTCAGATTCCTACTTCCTGTTTGCCAACTTTGTTGATTTTTATACACATTGAACATATATGCTCATTTTTCGTCGCATTTTTCTCAGCAACTATTGATGGCAGAAATCTGATATTTTGTCACAAGCTTTAGATAGGTACATCATATTGTGGGAAGTGTTTTTTGACCTGTCAGGTTCCTACTTCCTGTTTGCCGACTTAGTTGGCTTTTATACACATTTAAAATATATATGCTAATTTTTCATCGCATTTTTCTCAGCAACTATTGATGACAAGAATATGATATTTGGTCACAATCTTCGTATAGGTATGCCATATTGTGGGAAGTGTTTTTGGACCCGTAAGATTCCTACTTCCTGTTTGCCGACTTAGTTGGTTTTTATACACATTGAACATATATGCACATTTTTCGTCACATTTTTCTCAGCAACTATTGATGGCAGAAATCTGATATTTGGTCACAAGCTTCATATAGGTACCCCATATCGTGGGAAGCGTTATTTGAGTCGTCAGATTCCTACTTCCTGTTTGCCGAACAGCGGGGGTATCATAAGTGAGCATTAGCTCACAGTTCATCTTGTTTAACCTGAATGCACCGAACCCTGTCTTTACCGAACTCTGAACACAGTTTGAAGTCCCGTAAATTAATATATATTACAAATACACCTGATTTAATCAGAACATTCTTTTTGTAGTCCCGTAACTGAATATGTATTTCAAACACATCTGATTAGTCTAAACACCCTCTAATCACGAATGAACAACAAACAATGCCTTATTATTTAAGTGATGAAATAGCATCCAAGCCACACAATCATACCTGAGATAATTTATTGTTAATCGGATTATAACTTCACAGCTGGGAACTCCTAATCAAACTTCCAGACTTGACATTACAATTGACAAATAAAATATACATTTAATTACTTCTTTTTATTTCAATCATTAAAAGCTTGTGTAAACACAGCCTGGCAGTCTGATTATACATTAAGTAATTATGACACCTGTATAAAAAGTATACACACACTATCTTATCCAGAACATTATTGATTATTTTATGCACGGTTAGATATAATCACACTTTTATTTTTAGATTTGTTTTCGTATCAACTACGTTTACTGGTTCAAAACACAACTGCACTAGAGAGTTTTAATTCTCTAAATAATTAAAAAGTATATGCATTTAATGATTTTGTGGAATAGTGCCCTAACAAGTAAAGAAATATGAAAATATTTGACAATAGTAAACATTTTCGTATAATCATGATGCAAAACATAAAGAATCTGGACAAAATCCCATGCATTTATAACCATAAGAAATTACGATACTCAATTATTTCAAAACATTTCCTATTTTGAAGTGTTGGTCTGCCAATTCAGATAACGGTTAATCCGCTAAAATTTGATTTTGGTTAAAACTCAGGATCGTGAAAATTAAATACTGCTAAAAAAATCCACCAATTTGGAAGAAAATCACGAAATTTGGCTCCCGCGAAAAAACCACTCATACGGTAAATACATTTTGTACAATATTTTCTTTTTTAAATATCTTCATCTAATAGTGCCACAGATACATACCTCTTCCGTATCACTATTCAGTCCTAGGTCTTTCTTGTCTTCGTGATCAGACATATTTCCGGTCAAGTTTACATTTTCTGTCAAACCTGTTAGAACCGAATACCTGTCTAAACCGAATGAACTATACAGTCTCATAGGTGTTCAGTTTACACAGGTTTCTAAACTGAATGAACTATACAGTGCCACAGGTGTTCAGTTTACACAGGTTACAGTGCCACAGGTGTTCAGTTTACACAGGTTTCACTGTATTTCTGTAATTGTTATGTTACACAAGATTTAATTAATCAGTTAATAACCAATGATTTTATTATACAAAGTTTTGAATTCTGGATGAAACAACAATAAACTAGTATTGAATTCCCTCATATACTGAGACAGTTACACCAACACAGTTCTCTCTTTCTTCTTTACTAATACACATAATTTTGTCTCCATTGTGCCAAACCTAGAATATTAAACTACGTGTATATGACTTGTTAAATATGTGGGCTTTTCAATTCCTTGGCTTTTTATAAGGAATATATAAACATAGAATGACTTTATGTCTATACTAGCTGGTTCATTCATGCCTTATTTATAATACAACAGGGGCCCGG
Source organism: Gigantidas platifrons (assembly GCA_002080005.1). Taxonomy (NCBI): domain Eukaryota; kingdom Metazoa; phylum Mollusca; class Bivalvia; order Mytilida; family Modiolidae; genus Gigantidas; species Gigantidas platifrons. Next base: position 5,156 of record MJUT01055117.1, read on the forward strand.
GTGGCTCAATGAGTTAGGTCGTTAGATCTAACAACTCATACAAACCTATCACCAATATGGCGTGGTTTCACGCCTGGTTTTGTAAATTACAAAAAAGGGTGCACTCGACTCACAGCCGCAAATGATAGTTTCCCAGTTGCTTGCCCATGGTCGGTGGTTCTCTGCGGGTACTCCGGCTTCCTCCACCACTAAAACTGGTCGCCATTATATAACTGAAATATTGTTGAAAGTGGCATTAAAACACCAAAAATCAAATCAAATCATATAATACAACAAATTCTATGACGTACATGACATCACAGTGATTTACCTGAATTTATCAAGATGTTTACCAGAGCTTATCATTTCTTTAGACTTCCATCTCAATATTTTTTTATCAAGCTCCTTGCTATATTGTTTTTGTTTTATATTGAGACCTTAAAATGTGGCAAAATTATTATCTGACTCTATTGCAAATGTGTTGTAAAAACATCAACCACTGAATGAAATATGAGCCATTCTGGGTCATTCACAAAATATCACTCTATATATGGTGTTATAGTCAATGTCAGGATATTTATAAGCATAGTACACAGAGTCTAGGATAAAAGCCCCTCCCCCTTAATATGATTCAAGATTTTTTATACCTCTGTATTTTAATTCCTTGTGTCTGTATAATGTAACCATATTTATATCTTTGTGTCTTTATTATCAGTAATTTACACTTTATAAATATAAATCATAATAACAATATACAAAATGTGAAAAATATACATGTTCTAAAAATATTATTTTTTTTAATTAATTTATATATATATATATATATTTTTTAATATGAGTGAGTTTTACACTTTAAGATATCTTTAATATCACCATCACTATAAGAAAAATATAATAAGATTATATGGCTATTTTATTATGGGGGGAATCTTTGTCAAGTGGCTTATATCCTATTTCCAAGTAAACCATGTATTTACTGGTTAAGTTTTATTAAAAATTTGTGTATTTGTTTTTGTAGTAAAGGCAATACTCCTCTCCATGAAGCTGTTGGCCTAGGTACATCAGGTTTACAAATTGTTGATGCACTACTTGGGTAAGTTTTTTTTTGCATCCACTGTCCTTCTAATGTGCATTATTGTACAAGAGCAGGCTCTCATCCCAGCTATGTTGGTGAGCTAAATTATTATTTTTCAAATTTACCCTATAGTAAAGCAGTATCGTGGAGTCATCTGTTCTCGATAGTAATGTGTTCTCGATAGCTATGGACGTGTGCAAATTTCTCGAAATCGAACATGTTATCTATTCGCCATGAATTTACCTAAACAGGATAGTGAAAATCAGTAATGGTTACAGTGTTTCCCTAAGAACTGGCCAGTTACAGTGTTTCCCTAAGAACTGGCCAGTTACAGTGTTTCCCTAAGAACTGGCCAGTTTGACTGCTTTAAATGCCAAAACGGTGGATTAAAATTTAACAAATTCCAATAAGTTTAGTTTGACATTTTGGATGCTTGATGCATTCAGATTTAGTAAGGGCAAATCTGAATTCCTGTGTATTTTTGTTAATATTGCTTTATGATTAAGACGATGTAGTGTACTGGTACTCCAAGTCTCCTATGTACGATAGTGATGCAACAATTAGGAACCAGTACATTCTAAAGCCTCTATGTGATCTAGATAATAAACATGAAAACATGGTAAGGCAACACACTCATGCCATCTATAATAGTTAAATATGGAGGAGAGGAAGATGTTCTGTTTCAGATTAATTGTGCATGATCTTTTGGGCATTTTGAATTTATATACCTTACTTACAAAATGAATTTTAGATTTTCAATATTGTTGGGTCTCTATCTAAATTATTTCAAAATCAGGCTACATAGATATTTTTCTAATATATAATAAAAATAACAGATTACAAATTAAAAATGTACAAACAACAGATATTCTTCTAATTGAAGGAAATACTAGAAGATGTTATTGTAGAAATTAAAACTAACTTCTATTTAAGAAATAAATCATGGAAGCCAGAATGTGTTGGGAGTTTTAACATGGATTGGCGAATATAAGTATTTTATCCCGAGCCAGAAGCGAGGGATAAAATTTACAAATATCTGCCAATCCATGTTAAAACTCAAAACACATTCTGGCTTCCATGATTTATTTCGATTCTGATATGTCTAAGAGTACAAATACGGTAGTTTACTTTGGTTGGAAGATGGTAATTTATACATACGCTTGCAGAAAATGTCGCACACAATTTAAGTAACTCGAATAATACTGCGTACTAAATCGGCATTATTCGGGTTACAATTTATGTTGCCAATGGAAAAGTCAGTCACATTCACCAGTGCATGTACTAATGAGATTATACCGAATGGATAACTTGCTCGTTTGTTACCAAACCGAAAGGAGGTCATGTTAGAATTTCAAATATATAATGGCATCCCCCACATATCACTGCTAATTTGACTTTTTTCTTATACTTACAGATTGGGTGCTGACATAAACATAAAGAATGACAGAGGAGAAACCCCATATGATTTAGCAACTAAAGGAGGATATGAAAATATTATTAAGAAATTATGTTCTCATCTAGGACAGTCACAGCTGGATAGACTAATGAAACATAAAACTAAAGCATAGTCATATCATTATTTTAACATGTAACATATAGTAAGATTGTCTTATCTCTATTAGAATATTGAGGGAAGTATACACACTATTTAATAGACCTTCTAATAATCTGTACCATTTCTTGAATAAGTTATTGAACTGCGTTATTGGATTCTGTAGTTTATATCTACAGTGAAACTTGTGTTAACTGAACCAACTTATGTAAGTTTTTAATAGACAGGCGTTCAAGTTAACAAAGATGTTCTACATTGGAACTATTTACAATTCAGTTTATACAAGTTATAGAACATTTAACTTTTCATTCTAATTTAAACGCAGGATATTGAAGTAAAGTACAAAGTATTGCTTTTATTTGAAATTCTGAGTAGAATTTTATAAAAAAAAATTGTTTGTGCTTGATATAACATGTCAATTACTTTTTGTTCAAAATTTATTAGTTTTTGAATATATGGGTGTTCTCTCGCTAATTAAAAGCCATGAGTAGTTTTTATTGTAAAAAATAATTTAGGCAGCATATCATAAAATCAAATCAAAACCCAACTGGAAAATATTATTTTACATATAGATATTGATACCACAGCAATTCGCATCAATATCAATGTTGTAGAATTACCTATATTTAAATGAGAATCATTCATTCAATGTTCAGTGTATGTGGTCATTTTGAATGTTACTAATTATAAGGGGTTTTTGCCTCTGTCCGTCCTTCCGTCCCAAGATATTTTTATACCCCCACTCCACCGGAGGGGGGGGGGGTATACTGTTTTACCTCTGTCCGTCCTTCCGTCCGTCTCAAGATATTTTTCATCGCATTTTTCTCAGTAACTATTGATGGCAGAAATCTGATATTTGGTCACAAGCTTCATATAGGTATGCCATATTGTGGGAAGCGTTTTTGGACCCGTCAGATTTCTACTTCCTGTTTGCCAACTTAGTTGGATTTTATACACATTGAACATATATGCAGGGGTATTATAAGTGAGAATTAGCTCATAGTTCATCTTGTTTTTCTTGTATTGAAGTAATAAAGTTGAACAGTAAGGCCACACCAAAAATATTTCTTGTTCTTCGGATTTTTAAGACAAAAACAGTGGGGCGGCGATTGAAATATATATTTTTTTTGTTGAAAATTTGATGAAGTGAACAAATTTTGTCCATGAAATTAATGTTTTTTAACTTCTATTTCATATTAAAGACTGTCTTCATTTACGTGGTTGTAAATCCAGTATATGATGTATTTTTCCTGTATATTTTATAGGTGATATACAATACTGTGGCAACCTCTAGATGTCTTATTTTCAGCCAGTCACTATAGAGATGGGATGTTGTCACCTTGACATTTATTCCATATCCGCATCATAAGGGGCCCAGGTGGCTCAATGAGTTAGGTCACTGGATCTAACAACTCATACAAGCCTATCACCAATACGGTGTGGGTTCAAGCCCGACTTTGTAAATTACAAAAAAGGGTGCACTCGACTCGCAGCCGCATGTGATAAAGTTTACCAGTTGCTTGCCCATGGTCGGTGGTTCTCTCCGGCTTCCTCCACCACTAAAACTGGTCACCACGATATAGCTGAAATATTGTTGAAAGTGGCGTTAAAACCCCAAAAATCAATCAATCAATCCATATCCGCATCAATCTTCACATCCCAGGAAAATAAAAAAGATCAAAATGTTTCAACATTTTATTATACAAATGTATGAAAACAGTGTAAGCATGTAGTATTAAGTTTTTGTCAAATTCAATACTGAAATCTTAAAATGTCAAAGCACTTGTCATTACTGCTAGATCTCCATTAACAGTTCGAATGAAAAATCAGAACTTTCACATTTCATGTTTCATTGAAATGTTGAAAAACTAAATTATGAAAACAACACAAAACAGTTCACAGTTTGTCAAGTGACAATTTATCATGATTTATACATTGTACCACAATTATTTCTTCTGCTTCTTCAGAAGTGATAACGTTGACAGAATCATCCATATCTCATCTATTTTATGTTATTTTGGTGAAGTTTTCAACTGAAACGCCCAAACAAAACGAACTGGAAATGATCGCCGATAACTACAATGCAGAAAAATGCCGGACCAGATTTTTTTCCAGATTTTTGAAAAAAACAAAACAAAAAAACGAAAATCAGAAAAATCGGAGCAGCGATTCCGTCGAACAAGACATTAATTTGGTGTGGCCTATTGAATGATATATAGTAGTCTTAAGTTCTTTAAAATAAAAATAAACCAGCACAAAATTTAAAAGTACCCTTGGTTTATCTTCATGTTTTGACGTTAGTTTTATGTAATAAGAATCCACATATACAATGATTTGTAATTTTTTTTTTTGGACACAATATAATATCTGTTATTATAATTTCATATTATTTAAAGGGATATTAAAGCTCATTTTGGTAATTTTTTGTATCTCATGAAAACTTGCAATTGGTTCAATAAATGATATTTATGAAACATTAACCCGTTTTTTTTATCAATGAAACTGTGTAAAAGTGACATAATTCGTTGACAATTCTGTCATATCTTGTGGTCTTTGCCTTGCTAATTATTCATCGCTGCCAGTTACGATGTTTGCCGGAGTTGGAACCGTATCATTTTTCTGTAAACAAACATCATGGATGCTGACATGGAATTAGTAAGTGAATTTACTTGTTTCGTTATAGAAATGATAATTAATTACTATTTGTTTACTTCAAAGGCAAATGGGGGTAAGCGGACATTTGAAACTTTACCCAAAGTCAGAAAAAGACCTTGAAAGTGTTAAATAGCTGTGTTATTTAAAAAAACATCAGATAACACGTGTGCGAGGGGCACCAATTGAGGTGAATAATATACCGCTATTCGCAAGCAATTCTTTTGAAAATGAGCATAGTTCCCATGTCATCCGATGAAGACTCCTTTTTATTTAATGTGTTAATACAATGATTTGTTGATAAGTGTATTTGTTTCTTTTTTCTCTCTTTTCTGTGCTGAATCAGTCAAACAATGTTTTCGTCTACGATTAGATGAAGTTGCTTCATCAACAAGGTGATGCGCATTCATCTTCCGAGTGGGGTCAAAGTCGAGGTCATCATGAATATGTGTATTCCAATAATTGAATTTTTGCTTCCTGGACAAAAATTAATTTCGACCCTTTTAAGTGATATTTTAACAATATTAGGGATTATATGGGCATGCAAAGTCGTCACGAGTTGAAAAAAAATATGTTAAACAAGCTTTAATATCCCTTTAAAGGATGTGATTTGTCAATTTATGTCACATGACTTAATTATAAAACACATAAACTGGGTCTTAAAAATAGACATTAATAAACTTTTGAATACTAAACAAAAATTAAAAAATATCCAGCATACAATCGTTTTTGATTTGATTCTTGTTTGGAAATTCAACCAATTAAAGTTGAGCTTTCATTCACACTTTGATTATAACTGCATTGTTGACATAAACAAAAATGGCAGCAGAAAGTCAAGGCATCTGATTTGCTACTTAAATTTAAGTCAAAGAACTTATTGAATATTGAATTAGACAACGCTACAACAGCCACATCTATCACTGCTTCATCAATGTAATTAATTAATGGTATAACGTTTTTTTTCTTTCTCAAAGTATGATGGCAGTTATGGATTTACAAATCACAACTTACATCTAATGTCATATTATAAAAAAAATAATGGTTGCCTTTTTATATCAGTTAATACATGTTTTTATTGACCCAATGAAAGTATAGGGACCTCAGACTACTTCGTCTGTTGATATCAACCTCATTGAAACACTATAATTACATATTATCAAGCAACAAGCGAGATACAAACATATTTTCATTGGTTTCTATGTGTAACTATGGGATGATGCCTTGACAAATCCTTGGTGAACATACTATCTTGGATATATTTTGCTCGAAATGGACTTCTCGTTGCATCTACCATCTCTGAGAATTCCATTCTAGGAAAGCAATTCTATGATAGTATATATTTACGGGATCTTGCATTTAAAATATGACAGTTTAATGTATTGATTGATGATAGATTGATATTAGCATCCCTTTATAGATAATTGTTTCTGTGATATGTTTTTTTTTAATTTTTTGTATGTATTTACAGTAAATGTTTGGTAGTGTGGACTGTTGTGTTATACATGTAAATAGTCAAGAAATACATCATCGAAGTTGTCAAACATTTTATTTGTTATAGTTTGTAAATAATTATTATTATTTATGGCCGAAAATAATTAATATGTTGATTCTTAATAAAAAAAACATGGGCATTTTTAAATTAATTCTCTGGTTTTATAAGGGAAATAAAGGGTTTTTTCCTAAAAGAATATTCTGATTCCCAATGTTGCTGAAAAAAATATTCTGATTTTGGTGGAGGAAAAAAAAATAATCTGATTCAGAGTTTTTGTCATATAACCTAATGTTGAATTCTGGAACAAAATTTCACGCTTTGCACGACAAAAACAAAACATTCTAACTCTTGTGTTGTCCGAAAAAAAATTGTTCAACGAAAAAACCCCCCATAATCCCCTCCTCTGCAAGTTAAATGGTCGGTCCCTCATCCATTGTATTTTTTAATACACCAATGCAGTATCTTTTATCATGGTGATTGATGATACTGACAATTAATCATGAGAGAGTTTTTAATTCCATCAAAATAGGGGATGCCAGTTTTGGTTACCAGTAGTAATTATTGATATACAAGCATGATAATTTCTGACAGTTTGAGAAACAAGTGGTTACCTCCCTTGTTTGAAAGGAGATTTAGGCAATGTTGGTTTTGGGGAATTTTTATTTAAATTTTTATCTGGAGTAATTTCAATTCAGCTGCAGATTTTTCTTTATAAAGCCATTCCTGACAACCAGAACATTGTTTGAAATGCAGTCCAGCTGCATTTCAAACAATATTGTATTGTTATAAAAGTATACTAACCAGTGTGTGACACTTCCTTAAGATAATTTGTGTGATTGGATACTAGAATCAACATTTTAATTTTAATTTGTCATAGAAAAACTGCCATAGTAAGAAATGTGAATATTCTATCTGTATATATTATCTGTACTTAGGTATGTTGGTACTGTTGTAGGATGTTAGACAGTTAACTAGTCTTTATAGACAAGAGGTAATGCTGTAGTGAAATTATACATAGATGGTACAGTAGATATTGATATTCTATTATATTTTTAACTCACATGGCCCAAACAGCCAAGTGATGTATTGTCATGACTTTGCAACCATGATCATATGTCATCTGTAATTTATTTTACAATTTAGTCTTCTTCACTGAGAAACAATTGGACCAAATTTGGAATAAATATTGCTTGGATAGTCCTGAACATTTGATATTCAACAGGGCTGCTAGGACCAGTTATGCTTTCTGATTGGTTGAAATTTTAAATTTTCAAGAGCTGATGATCTATGTTGTGTCTGTATATACAATGTATATGCTTCCAACTTTAAAAATGACTTTACTATGTTACTTTACTTTACTACCGGTTATTCAGAAATCATATGTGTGATGAATTTGGTAGGACAAAGTTTTGTATTTTTTAATTGATTGGAAGTCCAAGATGGGCTACTCCCAAGATGATTACTAAATTTATGGTGTTTTTTTTTCATATAAATGTCATGATAGAAACTTATAAAAATGTACATAAATGATCATTGGACAATAACCAATACAAACAAAATAAAACAAGTTGAGCGTTACATACCTATATAAACCTCTAGTAGTTTAACCTTTGTTATAAAATAAATGATTTTCTATTGTAGTCTTGTTTTGTCTTTTGTACAATGAATCCATTGCTATCCCAGAGCCACAACAAATTAAAACGTAGATATTGGATTGATGAGGGGTACATGGCCATCAATGTTTAGTTTCTGATTATATTCTCATATTCTACCCAGTATGTTGAAGATAGATCAAATTGTTGGAGCATGGTAGATGTAAAAGCCAAGGTGCTCTTTACAACTACATGTATATGTAAACAAGATTGGAGGAGATGGATGGATGGGCAAATATTAATTGCCATATTTAATGGTCCACAAAACACTACATAGAATACTAAAGATTGAGTAACATGAACCCCACTTTAAACAGGGAGTGAACACAGGTGTCTGGAATAGAAAACATTTCTGTGCCACGACATCCATCATGTTACAGCATGACTATAATCTGATATGAAAACCATGTCAGACACCATTATACGATAACATGATCATGACTCCCCTACAAAATAAGGGGAGTAAAAACAAATGAAATATCATATTTACTTTGAAATCCTATATTATACTGCTACAGTTGTAGAGTGGTAAGTATATTGATTGCCTTTGTCTGTCTTTTATTCCATCATAGGTATATTGATTGCCCTTGTCTGTCTGTTCGTCCATCATAGGTATATTGATTGCCCTTGACTGTCTGTTCGTCCATCGTAGGTATATTGATTGCCCTTGTCTGTCTGTTCGTCCATCATAGGTATATTTATTGCCCTTGTCTGTCTGTTCGTCCATCATAGGTATATTGATTGCCCTTGTCAGTCTGTTCGTCCATCGTAGGTATATTGATTGCCCTTGACTGTCTGTTCGTCCATCGTAGGTTTTTTGATTGCCCTTGTCTGTCTGTTCGTCCATGTAGGTATATTGATTGCCCTTTTCTGTCTCTTCGTCCATCATTGGTATATTGATTGCCCTTGTCTGTCTGTTCGTCCATTGTAAGTACATTTGTATATTGATTGTCCTTGTCTGTCTGTTTGTCCATTGTAAGTACATTTGTATATTGATTGCCCTTGTCTGTCTGTTCGTCCATTGTATATTGATTGCTGCCCTTGTCTGTCTGTTCATCCATCATAGGTATATTGATTGCCCTTGTCTGTCTGTTC
>MJUT01055117.1:15571-40539 GCA_002080005.1 Gigantidas platifrons
GTATATTGATTGCCCTTGTCTGTCTGTTCATCCATCGTAGGTATATTGATTGCCCTTGTCTGTCTTTGGCCATCGTAGGTATATTGATTGCCCTTGTCAGTCTGTTCATCCATCGTAGGTATATTGATTGCCCTTGTATGTCTGTTCATCCATCGTAAGTATATTGATTGCCCTTGTCTGTCTGTTCATCCATCGTAGGTATATTTATTGCCATTGTCTGTCTGTTCGTCCATCGTAGGTATATTGATCATGATTGCCTTTGCCTGTCTGTTATATATATGGACACACCCTTATTGACATCATTGGGCCTCTTGTTTCTTTTGTGAACTTCTGATCATCATAAAATATGTAGTGGACCATCCAATGAACATTCTAACTGGCCCAGTGGTTTCAGAGAAGATTAAAAATGTAAAACTTTATGGATGACGGATAGCAGATGCCAAGTGATTGCAATACCTTGCATGACTCTTTAGGTCAGGTGAGCTAATAAAAAGGGGGTTGGCATGGTTACTTACCTACATAAGCCCTTTGCTCCGCTGGGGAGCATAGGCCATCGACGAACTCCCTCCATCTAAGTCGATTTGGCGCTAGTTTTTCTGCCGAGTTCCAGTTGTGTCCCTGCTCTTTCAATTCTGACTGTGTCCCTACGCCAGGTGTTTCTTGGTCGTCCTCTGCTTCTTTTTCCTTGTTGGTTCCATTTAAGGCCTGTCTGGTGATGTTGCTTGGTGGTTTCCTCAGTGTGTGGCCAATCCATGTCCATTTCCTCTTTTTAATTTGTATGTTTATGGGGTCGAATCATCGGATGTTCATGATTTTTCGTAAGCAGTAGTTGATGAATCTTTGGATTTTTGACAACATGGCCCTTGTTGTTCTCCATGTTTCTGCCCCATACAAGAGCACAGATTTTACATTTGAATTAAAGATTTTCATCTTTGTGTCTCTTGATGTTGAAGGTGACTCTGGCTTTGTTAATTCTATTCTTTACATCAGCATCAGCGCCTCCTTCTTCCAAGTTGGTATCCATTATCTTGATAGGTTGTTTACATTTGGCATTCATCTTCATAACCTTGGTCTTGCCTTCATTTTGTTTTAGTCCTAGTTTAATTGAGGTTTCTGCTAGAAGGGATGTTTTTTCTTGCATTTGTTGTGCACTGGAGGTGAGGGCTATATCGTCTGCGAAATCTAAGTCATCCAGCTGTTGCCACATTTTCCATTTGATTCCGTTTCTTTTTCCTTCAGTTGACTCTCTCATGATGTAGTCGATTGCCAGGAGGAAGAGAAAAGGAGATAACAAGTAGCTTTGTTTTGCTCCTGTCTTGACATCAAAACTTTCAGTTAGTTTGCCCTCATGTATGACTCTGCATTGCTTGCTATGAGAGTTCCTGGTGATGTTGATAAACTTTTGAGGTATTCCATAATGTGCCATTAGGTTCCATAAATCTCTATCTAAACTGTCAAAAGCTTTCTCGAAGTCTACAAAGTTGAGAAATAAGGAGGTGTTCCACTCTAATGATTGTTCTATTGTTATTCGTAGTACAGCTATTTGGTCTGTGTATGATCGATCTTTTCTAAAGCCTGTTTGTTGTTCTTAGCTTTTCGTCTACAGCTTTCGAGTCTTGTAGTAAGTATTCTGTTCAGCACCTTTGCAACCACTGACAATAGTGCAATTCCTCCGTAGTTTTTACATTCTTGGAGGTTACCTTTCTTTGGCAGTTTAATTAAATGACCAATGTTCTAGTCTTGAGGCATTACTTCGTTTTTCCATATGTCACTCCAGATCTTGTGAAGTATGTTTGCTGTTAGGTCTGGGTTTGCTTTCAGGGCCTCGGTGGAATGTTATTTGGACCTGAAGTTTTGGCTGTTTTCAACTTCTTAATTGCTTGTTTAATTTCCGATTGTGATGGCAGGTTAAGATTTATTTTTAGTTCTTCACCTGCTCTGTTAATTTCTGGTGTTACATCAGGTGGTGGTCTGTTTAGTAGCTCCTTAAAGTGTTCTGCCCATCTTGCTAGCTGTTCCTCGGTTGTGGTTAGGACCTTCCCATTTTTGTCTTTAATCTGTTGGCTTGTTTGTCTAACATTTCCTGCAAGTTTTTTGGTGGTGTCATATAGATCTTTCATATTCCCCATGTTTGCAGCTTCTTCTGCAGCAAGATTTTCTATGTATGTTCTCCTGTCTTTTCTTACACTCTGTCGATCTTCCTTGTGAGCTTTGTTGTATTCTGCTTGAGCTGTTGCCTATTCTTTCCTAGTTCTGCTGCTATTAATTGCACCTTTCGTCTGTTTTCTCTCCTGCACTTTTCTAAGAGTTTCCGGTGTGATCCACTCTTTTTGTGTGTATGAATTTCTACCTAGAGTTTCGTCACATGTGTTATTTATCATGTCTTTTATTTGGCTCCACTGATCTTCAATAGTCTCTAGTTCTTCCAGTGTTTGAAATTTGCTTGACAATGTGATGTTGAACTGTTCTTTTGTTGTTCTATCTTTCAGAAAGTTGACATTGTATTTGACCCTGGGATTTTTCATGGTGAATACCTTCCTTAGCTTCATTCGTATTTTCCCATCTGCACCTCTTTTAACACAAACGTCCTGAAGTGATCTTCTAAACTTTTTATTAATGCAGAAATGGTCAATCTGATTTTCTGTGATATGGTCTGGTGATACCTATGTTGCTTTATGTATGCATTTGTGTGCAAAAATACTTCCTCCTATCATAGATTTGTTGTTGGCACAAAGCTCAGCAAATCTTTCTCCATTTTCATTCATTTGTTCAATTCCGTGTCTTCCCATTGTTTGTTCATACCCTGTATTGTCATATACTTTTGCATTGAAATCTCTCATGAGTATTGTAAGATCTTTCTCCTTTTGCTGGTTTAAGATGGCATTAATGGTGTTGTAAACGTTTTCTTTGTCACTTTCTTCAGCATCGTTAGTAGGTGCATAACATTGTATCAAGTATGCATTAAATTCTTGATTGTTTTGTTTTAAAACTTGCAGTTATAATTCTTGAGCTGATAGGTTCCCAAGATATAAGCGCTTTACTGGCTTCTTTTGTAAGCATGAAGGCAACCCCTTCCGTGTGCAGACTATCCTCCTCTTGATGTCCAGAGTAAAATACAACCTCTCCAGTTGCTAGTATCGTCTTTCCTGTTGAAATCCTTCTAGTCTCACTCAACCTCATTACTTCAATTTTATACTTATGCATTTCCTTTGCTATTTGAGCTGCTTTGCCACTTTGGTACATGGTTCTAACATTCCAGGTCCTAAGTATGGATGCTGACTTGGTACATGGTTCTAACATCCCAGGTCCTAAGTATGGATGCTGACTTGGTACATGGTTCTAACATTCCAGGTCCTAAGTATGGATGCTGACTTGGTACATGGTTCTAACATTCCAGGTCCTAAGTATGGATGCTGACTTGGTACTTAGAAGGTTTGTCGGCATTGCAGCTTCTTGATTGCTTTCACTATAATGTGTCATTTGTCTTGTTGTTGAAGAGATCCTCTTTACTGAGTCAAAGTTTACATTTCTGTTCGTCAATGTTTCTGTAACTGTATATTTTTTTTTTTACTAGGTGAGATAGTTGGTCTTGTGCTAAACCCCCAAACTGGAGGGCCATAGATTTTACTGTCATTTGCAAGGCATCTTTGCTCTAGGTAAGCTGTTAACCAAAACTTACAAGTCTTATCTACCCGGTTTGATTTTGGAGTATTTCCTTATCCTAGATGAGTTGCTTTTCATGGCCTACGACGCCCATCTGTCCAGCTATTAACCCATAGCCGGGGCAAGGTTGATGAGAGCCAGGGCATGTCCACACACCGGTGGGCCTAGTACAATCTGCATCTTTCGGGCCCTTGCTGCTCCAAGATCCCCAACAGTTTAGCCTGGGGTAATTGACCCCAGTGCACGTGTGCTGTCGCTGGGAGGCACTGAAGGAATCTTGATAGTGTAGAGGCTTTGTACTAGCAGGAGAGACTTGCACACTCTGCTCTCTTTTCACTTGCTAGGCAAGTTAGCTAGCGGCAGCAGTAGTCTTTGACACCCCGCTACACTAGGCGCATAACACTACCCTGTGGATAAACCACCAACACACGGCCATCATGGTAGTTTGATATAAATCTACAAATCTGAGCAGTGCCAATCACCACTAAAGATGTGAGTTTGATTGTCACCAATGAAGAGGTGTACCTGATACAACCTTATGTATCAGTTGGTCAACGAGTTGCTACAGGTTTTCACCTTTTTCTATACTAATAAAACCGATCACCATGATATAACTGAAGTATTGTTTACAGTGGGCAGTTCACCGTGATATAACTGAAGTATTGTTTACAGTGGACAGATCACCATGATATAACTAAGTATTGTTTACAATGGACCTATCACCATAATATAACGAAGTATTGTTTACAGTGGACCGATCACCATGATATAACTGAAGTATTGTTTACAGTGGACAACAGATCACCATGATATAACTGAAGTGTTGTTTACAGTGGACCTATCACCATAATATAATGAAGTATTGTTTACAGATTACCATGATATAACTGAAGTATTGTTTACAGTGGACAGATCACCATGACATAACTGAAGTATTGTTTACAGTGGACCTATCACCATAATATAATGAAGTATTGTTTACAGTGGACAGATGATCACCATGATATAACTGAAGTATTGTTTACAGTGGACAGATCATCATAATATAATGAAGTATTGTTTACAGTGGACAGATCATCATAATATAATGAAGTATTGTTTACAGTGGACAGATGATCCCCCATGATATAACTGAAGTATTGTTTACAGTGGACAGATCACCATGATATAACTGAAGTATTGTTTACAGTGGACAGATCACCATGATATAACTGAAGTATTGTTTACAGTGGACCTATCACCATAATATAATGAAGTATTGTTTACAGTGGACAGATGATCCCCCATGATATAACTGAAGTATTGTTTACAGTGGACAGATCACCATGACATAACTGAAGTATTGTTTACAGTGGACCTATCACCATAATATAATGAAGTATTGTTTACAGTGGACAGATCACCATAATATAATGAAGTATTGTTTACAGTGGACAGATCAACATAATATAATGAAGTATTGTTTACAGTGGACAGATCACCATAATATAATGAAGTATTGTTTACAGTGGACCTATCAAGAAAAATCAATATGATATAAACCAATACAAGATGTACCAAACGAGTGTTAGCTCTAGAACTTGAGAAAGAACAACACTATTGCATATACTACAGAACAAGCTTGTTAACATATAAAGTAGGATTGCTTCTGTTCAAGTTGACTATAAACATTGTAACAAAAATAATAACACTGTGTAAAGAAAAAAAAAATCTTTTTATTTTTCTCTAAATTTTTATCTTAGTCCCAAATCACATTTATAGAAAATTGTATAAAATAAATTCACAACTCCTCTTTTGTTATGTATTTCTTTTCCAAACATCAAATTTAAAGTAATTCAAGTGAACATGCCAGCTATCAAAATTGTCTGATCTTGAGTAAACCAAAGTCAGATTGTAAAGATAACATACATTTCCACTGGAACCACTTACGATACATATTGTACACTTTTTTATTTTTAATTTGAAAATTTTTATTCGCCAATAAATTTCAATATTAATTTTTAATCTCTTTTTTTAATTGTTTTTTTTTTAGCTTGATATATGTTTTTTTTTACAATCTGGATACTACAACAAATATATTCATATCTAATATTTAGAGACTTCTTTTTCCCCCCCGTATTTTACAAGTTTTTTGCCTTCAATGTCACAAAATACAGGTTTAATAGTTAAGTTTTCTGAACGTGTCTTTTGAAATATATATTTATGAAAGTAAATCCAATCAATGTCCCTTTAAAATTGTACTTATCAAAATGATTTTTGTTTGTTTTTTTTTTTAATAATCCTGTATTTATGTGACTTGCTATAATCATTTTCTATGCAATATGACATTTACATGATAGCAATGGCCAAGTTAAGGGTATGTCGATGAAATAACCTGTTTCAAAAATTTTTGATTTTGGCACGGAACAATTGAGACATCCTTAACTTGTTCCCTTCTATTATTTAATTGCTTTGTGTATAAAAAAAGCAGACAAAAACTCCACCAACATTGCATCCTTACAAAAGAGTGAATGTAACAGGTTTATCTGGAGGGTGAATGTAACAGGTTTATCTGGAGGTTAAACCCTTTTATAATACACAGAAACAATATGATGATGGTAAATGTATATAACACACGATCACTCCATGTCACACTTAAACACAAATTTGGTTTAAAATTTACAATGTTGGAAACGAAATAAAATTTTTGAACCAATCATTTTCGAATGCTATGAAAGTAGGAAGTTAGCTGATGAGGAATTTAAAGCTTAATATTGAGATAGCCCACTGTCAAACATGCACAAATCTTACTTCCTCATTATCTCTTTTAAATCAACTATAACAAGTCTTTTTTTTTTTTTTTGTACAGACCACAGATTGTAACATGGAGCATTCTTTATGTAAAAGTAATTAATTATTATTATGATATATAATATATAATATATGATAAATGATAGCACTTGTGACAATGATTTGTAAAGTTTTTATGTACAATGGCAGACAAGTCAAAAAGAAAAGAGCATTTCCTTATTGTGACAATTATGATTGGCTAAGAGGTATGTATGTCTCATATTTTCCACATTGTAATGAAAGGCACTGAACAAATAACACCTCCTCAGGCCATTATTATTCAATAGATTGTTGGCTTATTTTTGTTCCTGCTTGTTACAGAGAAATTATTTTAGCTTCCAGGAATTAATTCACACTTTCCATGTCACATTCAACTTGATATTTTTGCATTGCACATAAGATGCAAAATAGATTATTATAATAAATAAATATAATATCATAAAATCCACAAAAAAATATAATATAATACTTAACAAGATTTCAAGGTCACTCCCAGAAGATAAAATGCTCTGTCACTAATTAATGTGGTAAAATAATGAAACAGCTTTATAGGACAAAATTATTGGAACTAACATATGAACACATGGCACATTTCCCCATTACAAAAATAAAATTGTCATACATATTGCACAGAGTATGGAACTGAAACTTCTGAAAAGAATATAAATATCAAAATGAAGCTACTAGTTATTTTAAACAATAAGTAAATGATAAAGATAATATTAATTTGGTATCGTGTTCCTGCAATTGGAAGTCAAAATTATTAACAAGATTTAGGGCAGAATTTATCATTCTCTTCTCTATATTTAACTTTTTTTCTTCATTTTTTGATCAGGTAATAATTTTTTTGAAAGACAATAAATACTGACAGAATACAGATATATTCTATTAAAAGAACAAGAAATCAAATTGGTGATAAAATATTCTTCAATAATATTTAATTTTTGATGAAAAAAAAGCAATTAATTTGGCAGCCATTTTTTAGCACCAGGATTTTGTTAAGCTATTTTTATTTGAATTTTTTAATTTTGTTATTGAAACAGCAAATATTTCAATCTATTTCTATATTCAAACAAGTTTGAGTATCAGAAATAAAAAACAAGGGCAACGCAAAGCGTGGCGTATCCCCCACCTAAAAATTTGTCCCTGTGACTTTATCCTTTGACCTATGACCTTGAAAATCAATAGGGTTTCAGATTCTCTTAAGGACTAAGTATGTACCAAGTTTGGTCAATATTCATTGAAGGATGTTGATTCTAGAGTGTTCACAAGGATGTTACGTGGTAAAAATCTTGACACGGTGACCTTGACCTTTGACCTTGAAAATCATTAGGGTTTCAGATTCTCTTAAGGACTAAGTATGTACCAAGTGTGGTCAAAATCCATTGAAGGATGTTGATTCTAGTGTTCACAAAGATGCTACAGGGTAAAAATTAGACTGTGACATTGAACTTGAAAATCAATAGGGTTCCACACTCTTCTAAGGACTAAGTATGTACCAAGTTTGGTCAAAATCCATTGAAGGATGTTGATTCTAGAGTGTTCACAAGGATGTTATGCAGTAAAAATTTGACCCGGTGACCTTGACCTTTGACCTTGAAAATCAATAAGGTTCCAGATGCTCTTAAGGACTAAGTATATACCAAGTTTGGTCAAAATCCATTGAAGGATGTTGATTCTAGAATGTTCACAAGGATGTTACGGAAGGATGGACGGTAGCGTTACTATATCGCAACTTCGTTGGCGAGGGGCTAATTATTCCACCAGACTAATTGCTCATCTTTAAAGTTCAATTTGTTTCATTGCTGGATTTCATCCTACTATTAAGAACATTCTAAATATGATATTACAAATTTTTTTTGTACAACAATTAAATATAACAAATACTATGCATTAAATAAGAAAACCAAAATAAAATCTCTGTAATTTAAAATAATTGAATATCCTGCAAAATAAATGCACTATGATCTTGCAAAAGAAAATATTTTATATTTTATTTCTAAAATTCATCTACAAATTGATAGATATAATTTATGTTTATGCCTTCCTTAATTATACAAACTTGCTATTCTCATATTCTCAGTGTTAAAAAAACCAGAAAAAACAACAACAAACAAAAGTCAGATTTTTTCAATGATGTTTACTGTGTCTTTTCACCAATCAATAACACCAATTTGGTAAAAAATGTTGTTTTGCTTAAATAAATTGGGGGCACTGTGGTCTATCAGTGTAATCAATAGTCTATCCTATCTATCACAAATAAGGTACAACCTCTAATCCAGGTCACCGTGAGGCTTGCTTGACTTGTACTGTAAGGAATGAACTTTATGTACATATTGATGCTCCGTGGGTTTCTCAAGGAACGTCATCTCATTATGTAAATATGCCAAGATACATCTCAAAGGGACTTAAATCAACCATTAAAAAATAAATCAACATAATTTAAATATACAGTAACTGACATGACAAACGCATGCATAATTTGACTGAAAACTGATCTTCTCTGGTAAAGCAATAGATGTATGGATACCATCAATTTGATTAACAATATCTTCTAGTACATCAGTCATACACTTCTGAATCAAACGATTTCACTGACATTCTGATTTATAGTACTTGATTTTCAATAATGCTTTGATTGATTGATTGATTGGTTGATTATTGCCCAGTGGACAGCATTTCAGCTATATTAAGATGAGATTTTCAGTAACTGAAGGTAGCTGATGAAAACACACAGTAAACATACATCAGTATATCTGTTACAATAGAAACATGTTTTGAAAATAAACTAGAACTGTGAGTGACCTCACTGAGTGATACCCCCCGCTTGCTGTGTAGTAGGAGTTGTGCTTACAAGGTCCCCCCCTTTTCGTGAAAGTATAAGTTGAATTATCTTCCCTTTTAAATTTTAGACAGCAACCATATTCCTTCATGCACATCAGCAGGTAGTGTACTACAAGTGTGTAAAGTTTCATAAAAATCCAATTAACCGTTTAGGAGGAGTTGTGCTTACATGGTACATGGACGGATGGACAGTATAACTTGAATTATCTCCCCTTTTAAATTTTGGACAGCAATCATATTCCGTCATGCACATCTGCAGGTAGTGTACTACAAGTGTGTAAAGTTTCATAAAAATCCAATAAGCCGTTTAGGAGTTGTGCTTACAAGGTACATGGACGGACGGACGGACAAGGTGATTCCTATATACCCCCCCAAACTTTGTTTGCGGGGGGTATAATAACACATAAAAACTTGACATCAAAGGCATCTTTACAGCTAGTTATACACAATATATACTTGACAAGCACCATATTAAACCTAGAAAACAAAATATACATAATGTACATCTCTAATCACAAGTGTCTTGTTAAAGTTCAATCTGAGCACACATATCAAATTACTGAAGAAGATATGTAACAACAGATAGCATTATCAATAAATCATAGGTGCCACTCATGATCTTGGGAGAAATTATTTTAAAACTGGTTTACTACACATCAATTAACTTAATCAATTCCTTTAGAGTATCAGTATAATAGTTACACAATGATTTCTCCACCTCAGTTGTACAACTAGTATTTGCTGACAATGCTAATTTTATTAAGTTAATTCTTCAAACAACTCATGTTGAATGTCGCTCAATGCATTCTATGTTATTCTGGAAATGAATGCAGGCTACCAATTTTCATCTACATGTAAAAATACTTCACCATACCACCAAAGTTTAAAGGAAATACTCCACCATGTCACCAAAGTTTAATGGAAATATTCCATAATATCACCAAAATGGAAATACTTCATCTTCATATCATATTCTTACTTTTTTAAGTCTAATTCAATAAATTTAACCCATTTTTATTATTTTACAGACATCCAATCATATCATCTTTTGATGATACTTCACCACAAATATCAATCTATATTATATATTTTTAATATCATTCTCAATAGCAAACCGAAAACAATCCCACAATGCTATTTATCAACCCATTCTGGAATTTTTTTAAATCACAATAAGGGTTCAATTCACAAATGAAAGTAATTTGTATTATGCATATAAGACTGTTTTAATGTAAACAGCTTATCTCATACTTGTACATTTGTGCAACGATGTACACTGTTTTAATATAAACAGCTGATCTCATACTTGTACATTTGTGCAACAATATGCACTGTTTTAATATAAACAGCTTATCTCATACTTGTACATTGTTTTAATGTAAACAGCTTATCTCATACTTGTACATTTGTTCAACAATGTACACTGTTTTAATGTAAACAGCTTATCTCATACTTGTACATTGTTTTAATGTAAACAGCTTATCTCATACTTGTACATTTGTTCAACAATGTACACTGTTTTGATGTAAACAGCTTATTTCATACTTGTACATTTGTACAACAATGTACACTGTTTTAATGTAAACAGCTTATTTCATACTTGTACATTTGTGCAACAATATGCACTGTTTTAATATAAACAGCTTATCTCATACTTGTACATTGTTTTAATGTAAACAGCTTATCTCATACTTGTACATTTGTTCAACAATGTACACTGTTTTGATGTAAACAGCTTATTTCATACTTGTACATTTGTACAACAATGTACACTGTTTTAATGTAAACAGCTTATCTCATACTTGTACATTGTTTTAATGTAAACAGCTTATCTCATACTTGTACATTTGTACAACAATGTACACTGTTTTGATGTAAACAGCTTATTTCATACTTGTACATTTGTACAACAATGTGCACTGTTTTAATTTAAACAGATTATCTCATACTTGTACATTTGTACAACAATGTTCTGTTTTAATGTAAACAGCTTATCTCTAACTTGTACAACAATGTACACTGTTTTAATTTAAACAGCTTATTTTATACATACTTATATAGGTGTAATGATTCTTTTTACATTTTTCAACCTCTACTTCATTAGACACAAAATAAATCTGAATAACTTCAGATACTGTCTATAAATCATATACAAAACAAGCATAAAATAAATCTGATCTCTAAATCTACTACATCTATAACTTACAATAAAGACATTTGTTTCCCAATAATCTAAAATAATTTATTTAAAATAATTTATTTAAAAAATAAATATACAACTCACTGGTCATAATTTAAGATATATTTACATGATAGCTGCCTTTTTTACAAATGAAAACAATGTGCTTACAAAATTTATCTCGTAATTGGGACTTAAATTTGAAGGATTTTTAATATTTTACAAAGCATATCTTTATTTTTTTTCTATAATTTGGACCAAAAAGTATTCTTCTTTTCTTTTTTTTATTGGCATTGTGTATAGGGACAATTTTTTAAAACTTTTTTTAATTGTATTAAAAAGTATAATTTAATTAAAATAATGTTTTGATTATTCAATAAACGTAGATTTTTGAGTTATTGCATAGACAATTTGTCTTCTCCCTGATCAATTATTCCCTGATTGTAATATTGTTGACAACCGGTGTAACATTTTTGGATTTAAGTATAAAGAAAAAAGAAGTAATATCGTAATAATGGTATCAGATACAATCCTTTTGATGATACTTCACACAAGTGACCTTTGTTTATACATAGCAATAATGCACACAACCGTTTATTTTTGTACATTATACCGTTGTGACAGCACATCTATATAATTGAAATTGATCAGTACACATAGCTTGATTACATGAAAACAAACTATTTTTTTTTTTCAATACTTTTCTTTTAATTATCTGTGTAAGCGGTAGACATTTTTTTTTTATTAGCCACTGAGTAATAATTTCTTCTAGCCAAACTCAATTTCAGTTAGCCACACTAAATATAAACAAAGAGCATAAAACAGTTGAAAGCTCAAAACTTTATTATTTAATTAACTAACAATAATAATTCCAGTTGTAAAGATGTTTTTTTTTCCATTCACACACACAGCATTTCAATACTTTCTCGCCTTTGTCTTTGGCATCTTTAACTTCCAATAAACTGAGTAAACCACTCGCTTTTAAACTTTCTGTTGTCATCGCGATCTTATGATTTTGTTGTTTTTTGCTGTGTGGGGCCGTTGGCGTTGCCAAAAAAGGATAAAATAGATCCTTGGCGTTTGGTCATGCTTGACCTTCTTGTTGTCATATAATTTACTGGTTTTAGATTCAAGCGTAAACAGAAGGGCAGACAGAATAAAGCGTAATTTAGGAAACCAGTCAGTCGGTGACTAAATTCGAAACTATTTCCGGAATGGGACACGGATAATGTTATTTCAACTGCAAAAACTACCGGAAATAATCAATTTGACCCACTTTTTAAAATCATTTTGGATATTATACATCGATCAAATCATTGTCTATAAACGCGTTTTATTCAAAGTTTACTTTCTACATAATAAAAGATCGTAGTCAGATGCACGCTCTAAAAGTTTTCGTTCGCCAGTGTGACTACTGCTACACGAATTGTCCTCGCCACACTAACGTTATATTTGCAAAATGCGATGTGGCGATTGTCTACCGCTAACACAAATTATTACTTATTTGTATGTACAATATTTATGACTCACTGTGTTTACATATTTCTGATTTTTCCGTCATCAGTGACTTTTTTGACAGAACATGCATGGTAACATAATCAAGCTTATTCTTCAATATTTTTTGTACAAGAACTGGTTAATAGTATTTATATGTACACTATTTAGTACTTGATTTATTAATATATATTTTGATCTTGATTGCCATTAAGATTTTAGATTGGTGGTGGGCCATTGACATATCTGAACTCTGGTGTTATGGAGATAGAGAGATTTCCTAACTCTGTAATGATTTCTGGGTTTAACAGATATGTAATACCAAACAATAGGAACACTGCTGCTGCCTGCACATATCTGGATTTTAGCCATGATGATGGTAATGATAAAGATGATGCAATTGATGCTGCCATGGATGTCCTGCCACTTGTTCTGAGAAAAAAAAATACAAATAATATAACAGATACTTTAGTCTTGTGATGTCCTCTGTGTTTGGTTTGTCTTTAGTCTCATTTTGTTTTCTATGTGATTTTTGTTTAAATTTATGTTATTTGTATTTATTTACATATTTTGATGTCCAACATCATTTCCATACCAAATTGTATTCATGTCGTTCAATCTTTACTAGGGATGTCAAATCGATTAAAACCTTATAACCGGTTACTCGGTCAGGTTTCCGATCGAGTACCCGGTTACTCGGTAGAAAATTTATTTTGTTCGGTTTAAAAAAGGTACAGCTGGGTTCAATGACACTTCTGTTTTCTTCCTTAATTTTCATTATTTCAAAGTTTTATATTTCAACTATAATTGTAAAGATTCGGTTGAATAATAACAAATTAAAAAATATAAATTTATCATTTACAACACAGTACACATTATTTACATACGAGGTTATGTCATGTCACATTCATGATTGTTATTCGGTCATTGTGGTAGAGTTTTTGCTAAGGAAAATAATTTGGTCGATGCAAGACGATGACAGTCTGTTGCGAAGCTTCGTAACAATCAAACCTGCTGCCGAGAAGATTCTTTCCGACGGAACAGATGTTGACGGAACAGCTAAATACAGGCGCGCAAGAACAGAGATTCTTGAATATTTATCGAACACAAAAAGCTGATGACCGATGACTGCTTGTCTGGTGTTCCTGGAGCAGATTCATCTTGTACGGATTGTTTAACTCTGATGAGTCAGCTCTACTTCACATAACTGGCATTTGACAGTTTTCGAGTCATTACATCGTTTGAAAGACTTCCAAACTTTAGATGTAGGAGGTGGCATTTTCACAGCCCTATCTCTCGAAATTCAATTCAAACACATTTTTAATAGTTCAAAACGTTAAATTCAAATTGTGTTCATACCAGTTTAATCACTTTGTTTGGTTAACATTGTTAAACCTACAAGCTAATGTTTTGCCGGGGGAATAAACAGATCACAGATCAATTACCATTTAATTGACAAATAATTGTTGTGTAAACATATGCCAAGTGCTGGTTTATGTGTACGATTTCTATTATATCTAACATTAATTATTTATTGTCCGGAAAATTTTATCATTATTTTCATAAAAAAGTTTTCCCGAGTAACCGAATACCGATTTTGGTATTCGATAATCGGATGTTCGAGCGAGTACCCGGTTAACCAAGTACTCGTTGCCATCCCTAATCTTTACTGTGTAGTGTTTTGTTGACCATTATTTTTCTTTTTCTTTTTTCTTGTATTTTTGTCTTTTTTTCTTCTTGTTTTTGGTGTACTGCTTTTGAATACCCCTTTGGTACCTTGTATTTTTGTCTTTTTTCTTCTTGTTTTTGGTTTACTGCTTTTGAATACCCCTTTGGTATCTTCAAACTTTTCTGAGTTAAAACTGACAGTAGCTTCTGTTATTTTGTTTTTCTGTTTTAGAGTTTGAGAGTTACATGAGAAGTGGTTTCTGTTGTGGTAGATGATATTAACTACCAATTTTTTATAAAAATTTATAAAACAGTGAAAAGCAATATTTGTTTTCATTAAAAAAAGAAGATATAAATATGTATTTCTATTATATCAATGGCAGGTCAGTGGTTTTCTCTGTGGACTTGGGTTTCTTCCACCATATAACCAAAGTATCGTTTAATGTAAGGTTAACCATCAAGAACCCCTAACATTTTAATTCAAAATATAGACAGAAAGATTAGACATATTTTATAAGAGTTTCATCTACAATACTTGCTTTTCTAATTGTGTTGCCAGGTCTTGATTGATTGTTCTCAGTAACTGTCCACATTTTCTCTGAGCATCAAACAACTGGCCATGAATATCAGCCATACTGTTGACCATCTGGGTCTTTGTTTCCTCATTGAGGTAGTTTGCTAACTGTCCTCTCAGTACTTGCAGTTTTTGACTCTTTTCTTCATAACTTTTCAAGGCATCATTTATCATCTGAAATAGTTATTATATACAGTCTGACAAAAGTTAAGCACCTGACTTGTTTCAATAATATCTTTTCTAATAATGAACTTATTTCAAATCGGTTTGCTGTTTTTGTTACCTGTACACACATACTTACTTACCTGTGAAACAGGTTATTGATCGATTTTTATTTATGTATATATGACAGGGTGTGTAAAGTGCCACGTGTACTTTTCAACATTTGTGTTTGCGAACGAAAGCTGATTTTTTGTGTGCAGAGTTTTAAGTTTCATTTTCTATTGGTTTGGTATGGTGCGGTGAAAATTAACCATACCAGAAAGGTGGCAAGCTGTTGGCATGCATAACGGTGGTTTTAGCCATAGAAGGGTGGCAGACCACTTCAGGGTTAATTATTCCATCATTGAACGACTGATGCAGCGTTTTTGTTAAACGGGGAATGTTACCGACCGTCCACGTGCAGGTAGACCTCGCAAAACAACGCCGTGAGAGGACCGGCTCATATCCAGACGGGCGCGGCAACGGCCGTTCAGTAGAGCTGGTGCACTTCGTGGTAATTTACCGTTTGGAGGCCACATTAGCACACGCACTGTAATCAGACGCCTCCATCATCAGGGAATGCAAGCGCGACGACCCATAAAACATCCACAGCTGACATTACGTCATCGCCATTCTCGATTTGACTGGTCACATGATCATTTGGGGTGGACTATTCGCACATGGAGACGGGTCCACTGGTCTGATGAAAGTCGATTTTTGTTACGTCCTACCGACGGTCGTGCAAGGGTTTGGCGCCAACAAAACACTTCATTTCAGGACAACCACATTTTGGGCACAACTGCTTTTGGGGGTGGGGGTGTAACTGTCTGGGGTTGTTTTTCCTTTGACTGTAAGTTGGACTTGTACGTTCTTGATGGTAATTTGACAGGCCAAAAATACCGTGACAATGTGCTCGCTCCATGCATAGTCCCCCATTTCGACAATCATGCGTTGGCTGACAGGCCAATGTTCATGGACGACAACGCTAGGCCACATAGAGCCCGAATTGTACAACATTTTTTACAGCAAGAGGCTGTTCAGACAATTCCATGGCCTGTGATGTCGCCAGACATGAACCCTATAGAGCATGTATGGGATTTTATTGGCCGAAAAATTAACCAACGAAATCCAAAATGTCAAAATATTGACGAATTAAGAACTGCTATCTTACAGGAGTGGCAACAGTTCCCCCAAGAATGGCTTAGGTGTCTTGTGCGAAGCATGATGAGGCGTGTTATACAATAAAAGCGGTGGATATACTCGTTATTGATTTTTATGCCTTACACATACGCACAATAGATGCATTTAAAAGTTCTTAAAATCTGAAGACTCTGCATTTTAATGCAATGTTAAAAACTTCCATCAAAGACAAACAGGTTTTACATTTTTCCAGTGCCCGTTTTGAACCCCATTTTTGCCACGTCATAGTCACGTCTTTCAGGATGATAAATACTTCGTAGATTGGTACTTTTAGAGCCCTTGGTGTAGTCTTTTAAGAAGTGTAAGTAAAATGGTGATATCTATTTTATTGTTTTAACAGTATTGATGTAAAAAAATATATCGATAAAAATATAGGGTGGTGCTTAACTTTTGTCGGAGTGTATATTTCATTATATAAAGCTACATAATATGAAAATTTTTTTCTCCATGATATTTATGGATACTGTTTTCACATATTCAAGCATTTTTAAATTTGTGATTGTCCAGGTATTTCAAAAGAGCTTTATAAAAGTATTGATGTAATCTTGAGGATTTGAGTAATGATGTAACCACAAAACTGACATAGATTGATACCCCCACTATACTAATGATTGATACCCCCACTATAATAATGATTTCATGGCACCTGAACATAAAATTGCACATATCCGCAATATTAAAATTGAAAAGCAATTTACACAGGTCAACTTTGAACTGTGTTCTGAATCACTTCTGATGTCCCATGCAGCCAAGAAAGTGTGCTTTTGAAAGGTTATAACTGTCATAAGAATTTTCATATATAGCATTTGCAGCCATATTCTAGTGACTGAGATATTGCTAAGGGAAATCCTATGAATAAATCATATTCAAATCCATAAAGAAATGACAAAAACAGAGATCTTAAAGGCTCACAACTCTTACAGACTTTTTCAATCAAAATAATTTTCAAACTCAATTGATTAGCATTTTTATGAAGGTAAGCTTGCATATAAAAATCATTCAAATTATCCAAAAATGGCTTAAGCATAGTGCTTACAAACACATTTTTTTTTCAAGGGGCCACAACTCTTATATTTTGAACAGAATTCAGTTTCAACACCAATTCAGCAATTTTTCAGCTATATCATGGCGAGAACAAGTTAATTTTCAAGGAGATGATGATAAGGTCTGCTTTGTACTAGATCAACATGGTAGTTAGATTTTTATTGTGCTAGCTCACTGAAACAACAGTCCGTGGATAGACATGACTCCCAACTGAGACACATTAGACTGATTCCAAGCCACCAGTTTTTGCTCTTTCTCATTAATGCTGCGTACTTAGCGGAGAAGCAACAAATACAAATTTTATAGTCTTTGTTTTGACCTGATTGGTGCTTGAACCCGCGATCTACCGCACACAAGGTGAGCATGCTATCCATTACACCACCGATGTGATTCATTCTTTTGTGATAGACAATCAATACAAAGTGTCATTATAAAATTTAAATCTGTTAAAAAATACAATATTAGAGCAGAGAAAAGAAACGAAAATTAACACTTTTTTTCAGTGTAATGTTCTGATTAATAAGAAATTAAAGAGTTTAATCTAATAATTACATGACACAATTAGCTGTCAGTTATCAATTTTAAATTAGTTTCTATACATACTTGAAGACACATCGTCTCTGATTGTTCTTCTTCAGATTCCAGCTTAGTAGCTAAAACTTCTACATTAAACTTTTCTTTAAGTAAATCCTCAAGCTCCTGTCTTGTTTTACTATAGTTCTGCCAGATCTCATAAATATGCTCTAATTTAGCCATCTCCTGGCATAATCTGATGGATAAAACATATTACTCTATATTAGTAAATTCTTTAGTGTAGATTTCTACCTAAATCATTTTTTAAAATGAAAAGACGTATTCACCGCCTCAGATTTAATATTCACCGCAGTAAATGTCACGTGTTACTATTTTTGGAACATGGATTTTTTTTTTAGGAATGTTCTATTCTAATCAACCAATGAAAAAAGTAGTTCATTTTCGCATCCGTCAATACAAAAACAAAATGTGGTCTGTAGATGCAGACGTATCGTTGGTGCCCAAAACCAAGATTTGCCACTTTGTCGGACATAACATTAACAAATATATTAAATGACAAAGATTCAGATAATAACATGGTGATGTAAACAATGATGTAGCATTACGTCGGGACAGTGAACATGTAACTTTTTTGTATTTCAGAAAACCACTATTTCCTTAAAATATAGAATAAAACAATTACTGTCTTTTGATTCTGTAAATGTGTTGATTAATTGACTTTTGAAAACAAAATGATATTCACTTTGCCCTTTCGGGCTCAGTGAATATCATTTTTTTCCAAAGTCAATAAATCCACACATTTACCTCATCAAAAGACAGTAATTGTATAATAATACATTTTAAATTTCCCATCAATATTTTATTAAAGAATACTTCCTTGTATAAAAAGGAGCTTATATAGAATTATTATTGTGAATTTCGTATAAAAAACAAGAATAATTAATGGTTGATTAGATGAAATATTCTAAATCAAAAAGAGTGATAACTGCTTCAAAAAAGTTCTGCTCAAAATACTGTAACAGTATGTGATTCTCAATTGTGGTGTTCTGATCAACGATTATGATCGAACATCGGTTGAGTATTTGAATTTCAACGATAATAGATTATCATTTTTCAAAATCGATCATATCAAACTTTTCTGTTTGTCCAAATCCGTTTTGTATTTAGAATGTACGTCTTGCAAACATTTGTCCGAGACAATAAGTTTTCCTTTTCAAAGTGTAAAACTGACATAGACTCATAAAGGTCATGGAGGCTAGCAAAAGGGAAGCCAGTCAGACTCCAAAACTTTATGACCAGTCGGGAGCTAATAAAAGCGTTGTGTGGTAATATTTTGGATTCATTAAAGCAAAAGATGGACTTACAACTAAAGCCAACCTAGATCTGACAAAGACTATATATAAATTGTCTTTGAAATAATATGCTAACAAAGGCATTAAATATGTTTTTACACTTGAATAACTATCATTTATGTTTTTTTTTTTTTTTATAATAATGCAGCAATGAAAGACAATTGAAGAAATTTCCATTTTTAGTAACAGCAGCCATTTTGAATGGAGGTCAGGGTTGTCGAACACACATTTGAAAGGAACCCACAATGTTTGCTTTCATTTGGTTCAGTGGTTTCAGAGAAGATTTAAATGTGAAAGTTTACGATGGACAGACACCGTCGGACGACAAGTGATGGCAAAAGCTCAAATGGCCTTTGGTCAAGAGAACTAAAAATAGATGATGCAAATAATGATTGAAGTAATATTTCTATTGAGCTACACAATGATCTGAATACCACATTGAAGAAATTTTCAACAAATGATTTTAATATTTCAACAAACCATTTTTAAGTGTTTTATTCCTGGAATTCGTCTATTTCATTAACAAAAAGAAACTTCTTCAAAAGTAAATATTATCTATTACACAACCATGACAACCTTAATACATGCATACCACATCCTTAAACTTGAACCTTGAATAATTTTTCAGCAAGCAAATTTTAATTGTTTCATACTTATACTTCGTCAATTTCATTAACAAAATATATCAAAAAGAAAATATTGTGTAACCTGTCGATTTCTTTTTGAAAAATTGCCTTTCACTGTTTGGTCGATAAACATATTGTATGCTATATTCGTATATAAATCCATGTTGTCAATGATGACACAGGTCACTAAAAACTTTTCATGGCAAAATTATAAATGAATAACTTAATACTGAAAAATCTAATATAACACTATGCAATTTGAGGGTTTTTAATTTTGTTTTCGCTTGTCTTTTCAGACAAGTAATGTACAATGTTCACTATTCCAAACTAAACTTTTACTTGTCTCAAGCTATAGAACTACTACTATGTCCAGACTTGGCAAGGCATATTTTGTCCTTTACATCTTGTAGGAAGATTTCCAAATGATTTATAAACATCAGAAAAAGATAACAGATATGTTTCTTATATAGCTTGTCCAGGTTTCTTGAATATAAAATTTAATCAAAATTATTATTAACAAGGAAAAAGTAAGTTTTTCTTCACTACATATATATGACAGGCACCCAGCGTATGATAAATATAGATTATTACATGACATTTTTCATATCATACCCTTTATCAGCCTTAGGTCATGATATCAACCCGAGGGCTGATAAAGGGTATGATATGACAAATACTTTAACTGAGGAAATAACTGATTTGTACTAAAAATTTTCGTCATTTTTGGCTAGAATTAAGTACATAGTTATAGAATAAGAAATAATTGTTTTAATATGCAAATCCAATAAATGCACTTTTTTTTAGCACTTTCAATATCATTAGAGAACAAATTTGCACTTAATAATTTTCTGTGTAAATATTCAATAAAACAGTTTAGTTCGCTATGTTTGTAAACATAGTTTTCCGGAAATTCACGAAGTGAACTTACGAACATTGATGGAAGGGCATGTAATAACATTCCGGAAGCAGTTAATAAACTTGCTTTATCAGCCCGCTGGGGCCATTCTTGTGAAATTGAGTGAAATAAACATTAGGCCTCTTATTATTCTAAACAAAAACACAGGGTAAAATTTCAGCTATATTATTATCTAAAAGTATATTATAACACTTATCTATGTTAGATTGCTAACCTTGTTTGGCTTGAATTTAGTTATTACATTTATTACATAAAACATCGATTTAAAAAAAATTATTATTGTCATGGAGATAAGGGTAATAACAAAATTACCGAACACAGAGCAACCTTCCAAAGGGAAATTCAAAACTCATAAATCAATAAACAGACAAAATCAGTCAACAACCGGGAAACTGGAAAACCGCAATGGTCCTGACTTGGTACAGGCATTTCTAAAGAAATGGTGGATTGAATCAGATTTTACGGTGCCAACCTCTCGCTTCCATTACGGTTCAAAGGTTCCCGTTGTCACTAAAACAGCATTTACAACAATACTGGAAAAAACAGGCAAAATAGCAGTCAAACAGTACCAAACTCAGTATCTAATATATCTCGTGAACCATAACCATCAACTATGAGTCCTTTGAAGTATTTTAATTACGACCGTAAATGTCAAAAGCATTTTTATGTCACACATTCACAAAAAATATACAATCATGAAAATATGTATTACCTTTGTGATCTTTCCGACATCATATGCCCAGCTTGTTTGGCTTGGGATAATAATTGGTCCAGATTAATTGATGGGTGCTCCAGTTCATACACAGCTATTTTATCCTCTAAGTGATAGAACATGTCTTTGGTCTGTAACATAGTCTCGTGCTTAGACTGTTAAAATAAAATTAGTATTTTTTAACATACAGTTGACCCATGCTATGTCAAAGTCGAATTACTACTGGTATTTTAGTTTGCATTAGACTAGTTTTCAAATTATCAGCCAAGTTTCAATAAGAATGACTATGAAGGAAGCATATTATTACTTGAGATATCTCAGATAACATGGCTTCACTGTATTCTGGATGACTACAACTCTCTTGCAATTTAATAATAAAGATGTAAAAGCATTATAATTGTTGATGACAGTTGTGTATACTATGTCTTGATTTAGTTTTTGTGGTTCTTATTAAGAAATAACAGTATTGAGTTTGAAGAGTTGCAGGCATCAATTGGGGATTTAAAGGTGGCAAATGGCATTTTACCAGCAAACCGGAGCGGAGCTTGTAAAACGAATATTTTCGACTGTAAAATCCCCAATTGATGCCAGCAACTCTTCAATTACAATAAGTAGTTATTCCTATTCTACTGCATAGCAATAAGTCGCTATTTTGAGTATTGAAAAAGTTCTAATAAAAACTTAGATATTGAACTTAGAGCACACGACATGCTTCTGGAATAACGCTCATAATTAAAAGATTGTAAAGCCAAATAAGTCTTTGGGAGCAAGTAAACCAAATGATAGCCAAAATCGGCTAAGTCACTTATTTCTGAGGGAGTAGAACCTTAGTTTTATAAATAATTACATTATTTACTAAACTAAAAATAATAGATACATCTAATAAGCCATATCAGTGCCAAAACACTGACTACTAGGTGGATGATACTCTCTGGACTAATAGTTGGACTCCACCATCAGAGGTTTAACTCAGAGATAGTAATAAAACATAGAGATCAAATTGAGTGCACGTTTCAGGAATAACCTACATCAGGTACACTTAGAAAGATTGGAAAGCCAAATCATTAAGTCTTTGGAAATAAGTATACCAAAGGCTTGAACAAAACAGTATAAAATAGAATGCCAGGAAATATTCTTATTGAAATTGGCACTTCAAAGTCATAGCAAAACATAAGGTGATATCAATACTTTCAGAGCATAATGTAAACATTGGACGTTTAGATTTGAATTAATATCTCATTTTGATTTAAATTTTTTTTGGGGGGTAAGCTGTGTTTTTAATTTGATCAAAAATTATATGCTTTGGATTTCAAGAATTCAATATGGCAGGAAATTCAAAGTAGAAAAAATAGCTGTAACCATTGACCACATGAAAACACATATTACATATTACATAAAAAATGCATTTAATTGTGAATCTACTTGTACAGATTCATGAAAAAAGTTCATAAAGAATTCTAGCTTATTATAAAACTGACACAACTTAGGATTCATCAAGTCAAGTTCTTTATTGATGGTGAAGTTACACACTGTTGTCAGACTATCCAATAGATTGATATTCTTTATCCATCAGTCTTCAGCAGACTGTCTTATTTCATCCCAATATCCATGAGACATTACTCCATAGTACATGATAATGTTGTACTGGCACTTTAGAAGTGTAGTTCTTATTCTATGTCTATCCCCACCCCCTATACACACACATTAGTTACCTTTACATCCATGAGACAATGTTCCACCTCCCTGATACATGAGAATTTATAATGTTGCACAGGAACATCGTTAGTGTCAAGGTTGACTTGAACATCTTCTAAACATTTATATAATGTGGACAGTTGTTGAGATTGTAATTGTCGATCACTGGCAAAGGCATGTAACTTCTCCCATTGATACAAGATTTCTACAACACAGGTATTAAACATGATTCTAAGAGGCACAATTTCATTTACATGGCCTACAATTTTTTATACATATGAAGTCTTATTTACCATATGAATCCTGATCCTGACACTGAACACTATTATCTTGGTATATTAAACACTAAGATATGTAAACATTTAACATGATATAACTCTTAAAAACAAAGTCAGAATGATAATAATTCTTTTTCTTTACTATTTATATGTAATGGTCCTCTTAAGAAAACTTTTACAACTAGAATATAATCTTTATAGAAAGTACATTATGGCAGTTCAGTGATTTTCACCAAGTTTCCATAACCTATCTTGTCATTTGTGTTTGACTTTCTTTCAAATAAAATATAGTTTACACACTAAACTTTCTTTCAAATAAAATATAGTTTACACACTAAGTTTCCATAATCTGTAATCCATTTAGAAATCCTCAATTTTTCATCTTGCTTGTCACTATAAGTTCTATAAACAGAACTGTTACCATAAGTACTAATAACCATTATAATTGAACTATATGTCTCATTATAACTGAACTAAATGTCTCTATATAATTGAACTATGTGTCTCATTATAATTAAACTATGTGCCTCATTATAATTAAACTATGTGTCTCATTATAATTAAACTATATGTCTCATTATAATTGAACTAAATGTCTCTATATAATTAAACTAAATGTCTCTATATAATTGAACTATGTGTCTCATTATAATTAAACTATGTGTCTCATTATAATTAAACTATGTGTCTCATTATAATTGAACTAAATGTCTCTATATAATTAAACTAAATGTCTCTATATAATTGAACTATATGTCTCATTATAATTAAACTATGTGTCTCATTATAATTAAACTATGTGTCTCATTATAATTGAACTAAATGTCTCTATATAATTAAACTATGTGTCTCATTATAACTGAACTATATGTCTCTATATAATTAAACTATGTGTATCATTATAATTGAACTATATGTCTCATTATAACTGAACTATATGTCTCTATATAATTGAACTATATGTCTCATTATAACTGAACTATATATCTCATTATAATTGAACTATATGTCTCATTATAACTGAACTATATGTCTCATTATAACTGAACTTTATGTCTCATTATAACTGAACTATATGTCTCATTATAATTGAACTATATGTCTCATTATAACTGAACTATATATCTCATTATAACTGAACTATATGTCTCTATATAAT
>MJUT01055118.1:18934-42913 GCA_002080005.1 Gigantidas platifrons
TGGGCCCATTAATTTGGTAATAAAAATATTATTATTATAATATATTACAAACCAGTCTTCATTGAAAACTGTAAGACTTATAATACATTCTTATTTTTATATATTCAATTATTCAACATCAGAGGAAACTTTGTTCAGCGTCTTCTTTATCAAAAATGGCGGCTGACAGCGTCCTAAGTTACAAACCTCGTTTTGCAAATTGAAGGCGGTATGATGGCTATTTTTATATTTCGTTACACATTTGAATGATGGGTAAACCTATTTTTGACCATAGTTTTTATTGACAACCAATTTTGTGTCAGTTATTTTTAGCCTCGAAAATTCCCGCCATATATTCTTAGCTACAACAACAAAAACAAATACCTTGGAAAATACCTTGTTGTATATATCGATATTATGTCTAATAAACATTTTTTTTGTTTTTTCTGCAACTTATATATTTAACCATGATAATTCACGCTTTTTTTGGAATGTATTTATTTATATTTATCTGTCATATAAGGTTTATTCCGTCATCGTCATGGTAAACAAACGTCGTTATGACATTACGATTATGGGCGACACCTGGTGGGTTATTATTAGCTGCCCTTGCGTAAATGTTTTTAGCCTTATGGGAGGAGGTACGAAAGTTGACGTTGGCTTCCCGACTGATTAATCTATCTTTGTTTACTTCCGTCGTCTGCCACTAAATGGATAACGGAGAAAACATAGAAAATGCTCGTTATGCAATGAATGATGACACTGCTGGCTTCATAAATCAAATGAGTACACAAGGTAGGGAAACTGAGTATAATCTGAAATTAATCATAAACTAGTAATTTTGAAATAACTTTTTGAGGCATGTTTTTCAAATGGCTATGATTTATCCTCGTGTTATGGGTTTTCATCCTATTATCGATTTTCCGATCTGGCGATTGACAGTGTTAACCCTTCATTGATATAACGATTGGAATTTTCAAAGAATGGCTAGTTAAATATTTCTTTGTACATAAGATTGTTTTAAAAGCCATTCCTGAATTTTAATATACTCTCGATTATCTGGCAACGTCAGCTGTCAGTAAAATGGCGTCATATGTTTTCGTATAAAGTAAAAAACAGGGCCGATATACGGGATGGAAACGAATTCAAAATCCGGAAATGGCTGGTTTTAAAATTTCATGGTTCTGGCCATCTATAAATCATACTACATCTAAATAAAATAACAGAATGTTTGAAAATGACCACTTTGAAAATTGTGTTCACTTTTGTTGTCTTTTTAGAGCTGAAACCAAAATGCACTGCTGTTGACGTGCATTTTATATAAGAAACCGGCACATTTCAGTCAGCTCTTTTGTTTACAAGTACGATAAGTGACACCATGACAATCACATGACAGGTAGAGCAGGTGTCTGAGATGCAGACGACATAGTTAAATTTTATATACGGAGCTGTCCGGTGTTTTGGCGCACCTAAGGGTTTACCGTTTATTTCTCGGGATATACCGATTGCCGAAATCTTTTAATTTTCATTATTAAAATATATAATCCTTTTACTTTCAATCTATTATTTCAGTTTTTCTGGAGAAAGTCATGAAACTGTGCATTTAATTGTTAAACACAGCTACTCCCTTTCTGCAAGATTGTTTACATGTCCCCTGAATTGGCGCATGCGTTCTTCAAAGTTACCTTGTAACGAATAAAGGAAAAATTTAACTTTAAAAACCACTTATACTTGGAGCATAATGTATAATGGTACTACCATATAAGTTTGAAGAGGAAATTGTGAATATTAAAATAAATATAGACAATACTTACCGACTGGTACCCTTTTCCTTAGCTTTTCTGTATTTTTTGTTATTACAGAAGTGACGTTGTGCCAAAACATCGGCCGTGTCATAACATAGGACACGACAGTAGCCTCTCAGGATTTTTTTCCAGCTACTTTATAAATGAAGTAATTTTTTGGCATTACAAAAAGTATGGTTCAGTAGGTAAGTTCACTATTTTTGGTACTTATGTCTTTAAAAGCAATCTTAAACATTTTTGACAGATGTCACGTTGCAATCATGTTTACTATCTAGAAATGGAAACCGGAAGACAGGTAAAACATAACACGTGGGCTGTGTAAATCAAAATAAAATGGATGATGCGAAAACATATGACATACGAAAACATTTACCATGAGGGTAAACACAGACTTTTAATAATCTGTCTGCAAAAACTATCATTGCATTTTGTTTCGAAAAAAAAAATGAATTCAGTTGTGTTTGACTTGTGTATTCTCAAAATGTTTATCATAGAAAATTATTTTGAAATTATAGAGTAAAAATACATAAAATTATGTTTTTATTGATACATAAATTATCAAAATCGGACATGAATTGACTTCAGAGTAATTTTTTTAAAAAATATGAAATATAAGGGAATATTGGAATCGTACGAATACTTTTGTCCACAATCTGTATATGATAAATAGGTTATGATATGGCATTTTTCATATTACATGCCATATCAACCCTCGACCCATATTAGCCCTCGGCCCGGGCCTTCGGTCCTTGGGCCAATATGGAGGTCTCGGGTTGATATGACATGTAATAAGAAAAATGCCATATAATAATCTATAAGTATTACACCATGTACACTATATTTGATTCAATTTGAAATATTAACAACCAATGTCCAAGTTTTAAATTAGAATTATCTCCCTTTGTTAGGACACAGTTTCACTATGATATATTCAGGGGCAGATCCAGGGGGAGGGGCACACCCCCCCCCTAAAATTGAAAAAAATATGATTTTTTTGTGTAAAATCGTGATTTTTCACACGAAATACCCCAACAATTTTCGCTCCTCGCTCCGCTCGGTACGATTATTTTAAGTGTGCCCCCCTAACTTGAAATCCTGGATCCGCCCCTGATATTGTGCTCTAAGATGATATTTTATTATATAATAATAATTGTTTCCCTATTTAATCCTTTAAGAAATATCGTGCAATATATTCTCATATTTTACTCCTCTTCTTTATAAATTCCTGGAAAAATACGGATGCGTTCCGAACGTCGATTTTCATATTTTACACCCTTGTAGTCTGTAAACAAAAGATGGCGGAAGAAGACATAGCATTTCTTCTATAACAGAGGAAGACCTAGTGAATGAATATTATAACGGGGAAATTAGTATGGATGAACTTGAAGGAGCAATATCACGATTAAAGAAAGAATCAGCACCAGATCCAGACAGTGTCTTTACGGAGCTACTCTTAAATGCCAGTAAGCCACTATTATGCAAATTACTTTTCATATTCAACAAATCTTGGGAAGAAGGAAGGCTACCACAGCAATGGAAAAATGCAAATGTGAATTTTTTAAAGAAACCATGCAAAGCAACCTACAACAGT
Organism: Gigantidas platifrons; assembly: GCA_002080005.1. NCBI lineage: Eukaryota > Metazoa > Mollusca > Bivalvia > Mytilida > Modiolidae > Gigantidas > Gigantidas platifrons. The sequence continues at coordinate 22,310 of MJUT01055118.1, forward strand.
CCTTCATCGTACAAACCTATCAGCCTGACTAGTGTAATTGGGAAATCATTAGAAAAGATCATTAATAGCAGATTGGAATGATTCGTAGAAACAGAAGATATACTGGATAAGGAGCAAGAAGGATTTAGACATTTCCGTTCAACATCGAATGCATTACTGAACTTCACTCAATCTATTGTGGATGGTTTTAATGAGAACGAAATGACCCTAGCAGTATTAATAGATTTCGAGAAAGCTTACGACAGCGTCTGGAGGGAGGGTTTATTAGTAAAACTGCACAAGTATGGTATACAAGGACGAATGTGGAAGTGGATTCAAGCTTTTCTTGAAGAGAGGTATGTGAGATGCATAGTAAATAAACATGAAGGTAACTGGTTCAGAACTGACACAGGCTTGCCACAAGGATCCGTCATATCCCTTATTCTCTTTGACATCTATGTTATTGATCTTTTTGAAAAAGTAAAGGTTGGGAAATGTAAGTTTGCAGACAACAGTACTTTTTGGAATAAAGGAGAAAACAAATTGCAGATCCAAATGAAAACCCAACAAGAACTTGATGAGATCAGTAATTGGAGCAAAAAATGGCGTATAAACATCAATGCAGACAAAACAGAGTATTGTATTTTCTCAAGAAACAGAAACCATCCAGGATTAGTAAATCTAAATATGGGAGGAAAAATTATAAAGTATAATGCAACCCCAAAACTATTGAATTACATTTGATGAAAAGCTTACCTTCAATCACCATATCAGCATGTTAGAAAGAAGAGCAGGAAAATCTTTCGGAATGCTGCGTGAAATAAAAGGAATTGGTGATATTAAAACAAAGTTTTTAATACAAATTTACACGGCCATGATAGGGTCATTGTTGCAATATGCGAGTAGTGTTTGGCAGACAGGAAATGATGATCATTTATGTAGACTTAATGCTATACAGAGAAAGGGATTAGCTATATGCCTAGGATTACTATCAACAGCAAGTTTGGAATCTTTAGAAGTTATGGCAGGAGTATTGCCATTAGATTTGAGAAGGGAAGAGATGGCTATAAGAGAAATAGTAAAATTAACATCATACTCGTCAAAGATCCCCATTAGAAATATATACCATAGAAACGTAGAAAAATAAAGAAATAACCGACAGACATATGTCTCTGATAGGCCTGATGGTTGTACAATCAGAGAACATGAAGAAAGAGACTGGTATAGATATAAAAGACATAGAACCAGAGTATGAATTTAGTGGGTTACAAGCATCCAAATCAGCACCTGAATATTGGCGCAATCTGGGCTCATCAAAGAACAGAACCAAAGAACAAGAAATATTGGGGAAGAATATTATCACAGAAAAGATTAGCAATTTAACACCATTGTCAGCTATAGCATTTACAGAGGGTTCATGCATTTCAAACCCAGGACCATGTGGAGCAGGGGCATTTATTATAGTAAATGGAGTGGAGACAGAGTTAAAGCAACCAGTATCAAAAAGAGGGTCAATTCTGTTAGCTGAACTCATAGCAATTAAAACTTGTCTTGGATTTTAAACACCAAATTGAAAGTAAAACAACACTGGAAGAACTAACCATTTTCTCAGATAGCCAATCAGCAATTGGCGCCCTTACACTTAATGGGGTTCACCTACGATTTTTAGGTGGCGCATGTGTTCTATCAGTTATTATTTTCGGAACTCCTCGGCTAGCATCAATAACGTAACTAATGTAAACTACGATATTGATTTATATATATTCGTGTAAAATGCCACAAATGCTGTTATCAATAATTATAAGTGAGGGATATCTATCAAGAAGATTGAACATGCAACAAAGAGGTCCGTGGACGCCAGGGAAATACGCTAGGCACATTTCAATGACATCACCGAGGTGTCTGTCGGGATTATTATCATATACACTGAAAAAATGCATGTTAGATGTCTTCCAGTGTTGATTGAATAAAAAGTTTATATTACTTTTACTTACGGAATGGCTCCTCTAAGACATAAAGCACTAACCATGTTACTACTGAGGGGGGGGGGGGTTTAGAATAAAATAGTTTATTTTCCACTATGTCCAATTTGTTTTTTTTAAAGTAGACATGAATACACATCGGCCCTAAGAAATATAGTTTGTTTAGGCTAACTTGACCCTACCTAAGAGTAAGTGCCTAGCCTAGCTATTTTATTAGTTTTTCTCAACAAACACATTCAAAGTTGGAACATCTGCTTGCCAAATATATCGTATGCAAAAAAAATTCCAGATTACCCTTTTTCACAAGTAACCCTAAACACACAATTATTTTTTTAGGTCTCGTAATGATATGCATGTATCTTCTACAAAATGTACCTCATCATCATGTATGGATAAAAAATATTTTTGCTCTACTTGATGTATGAAAAAAAAATGGATTCTCTACTGACATTAACAAAAAAAACAAAGCCCCCCTTTTCACTAATAAAATCGTTGGTGTCTAATAAAGAAAATAACAGTCTGCGAGAAGACACGTCGCTCCACTCGGTCACATTAATGAATATCCTGATTCCTAGCAGTCCAGTCTGTGTTCTTACTTCTAAATGCTGCATGCTTAGCAGAGAAACAACAAATACCTATTTTATAGTCTTTGGTTTGACTAGACTGGGGCTCTATCCCATAGATCTGACACACTCAAGGCGAGCATGTTAACCATTACACCACCAATGAGATAGGAAACCATTTTGTCTACAGACTGATGATGACAGACATGTAACATAGTACCACCACAACAAAATTTCTGTGGTCATATAAAAATCACACTGAAAAAGGAGCACTAGCAGTCCTTCAAAACTTTCATTAAAGAGCTAGGGATTTGTGCCCAAGTTGCTTAATTTGAAGTTAATACAGGCAATATGATCAAGCACACATTAACAAATTCATAGATTAGCTTCCAGCCAGATTTGAACTGACATCTTTTCAACTTTATTGAAATGTACTACCTTGTACTATAGAAGCCATAATGATTTTAATGTTACATAAAGTACACATACAGATAAATAAAACACTCAAACAAGTACTTCAAAAGCATCTTGTACAAAGGACTGCATTTAAGACATACATGTACTAGTATTATTAACTACAGATGTACATGTATTTTAATCTTCACCATAGGATGGTTAAATGTTTAAATTGTGTATTTATTGACACTGATTATATCAGGTAATGATATTCATTAAAAAGTTGTTAAATGTTTTCGTGATTCATGAAACCTTTTTTTTAGAGCTACAACATGAACTGTTAGTACATTTTGTAGCTTAAATAGTCTTGAAGGGTCAATATATTACTTCAGTAACAATATATGATATAAATATACAGGTATAACATGACAAACACAACAAATATTTAATGACTGATAAAAAAATCACGAATACCCAAAAAACTGAAGATTGAGCAATACAACTAAAAATCAGGACAGACATGAACTTAGATGCTCCATATGAATCTGCAGTTCGAACTTCATTAATGAACAAAAGAGCGTTTTTACTTTAGTATGGAAGCATATATTTTCCAAGGGTATAAGGATATTTGAACTAGGACATGCTTTGAAATCATAGTGACTTTTTTTATTGCTGCAGCCCTGAAAATAAGGAATACATTTTTGTACATTTTTATTAAAGATGTATACCAAATGTAATGGGCATCATTTAAATTATCATATTTATTGGGGTAATTGCACATGATTGTGTATTTATATTTCAAAGATAAAAAACAACATTAAAAAGTGTGAAAATAATTATTGACAGTGTTCTTTTTATTTAAATGTTACATTTTAGTGTTATTTTCATAAAAAAACATGAGGGTACCCCTATTGAAAGCCCCATATTTTTTTCCATTGAAAATATGCTCTATTTTTTCACATTCTGAATGATAACATGTATATGATGTTTCCAGTGTGTTGTTTTTGAATGTTTATTAAAAAGAAAAAGTGTGGAAAAAGTTGGGTCAGTTTTTTAATTAAAATGAATTTAATCCTAAATATGGATATGGATCTCATATATTTTTATAAATGCAGTTAACTTCAAAAAATTTTTTTTCAATTATAATGGGTAGCATTAAATATAACAAATTCCCATGGACTTGTCTCTGAATCCATTCAAACGGATCATCATAATTTTATGATAATATATAATCAGATATCAGATATGACGTTTTATTTTCAGTCGGGGCAACTTGGACATTCAACAAATACAATAATATTGAGAAGAAACGAACATAGATCGTATGCTTGGGTTTTCGGTGTAATATGTACCTTTCAATCAAGTCAGTTTTTCGACCGTTTGTTGATACATTTCGGCGCAGTAGATATTTTTTGAGCTTCTGCACTGAGACAGTTGATCGTTGTCCGCCATCTTGGAATCGAATAACTGATAGAGCACATGCGCCACCTTTCGGGAAAAGGCGTAGGTAAACCCCATTGGAAAATGGAAAATCACAAAAGTACAATACGCTCGATCTCCAAACAAATCAAATCATTTGAGAGAAATCATGGAATAAAAACAAATATAGAATGGACTACCGGTAATGCAGATGTAATGGGCAACGAAACCACGGATAAGCTTGCAAAGGAAGCCGCAAACTGCAAAGGAGGCAGATCAGATCCCCAATGATGCCCATAACACAATTACTATACAAGATGTAAGGACTACGGCTAGAAAACACATAATGATTAAGTGGCAACACCGTTGGAAAAACTCAAACAGAGGTAGATTGTATTTCAACCACCATGAAAATGTAGAGGATAGGGTTTTATTGGACATACCGAATAAGAAAATGAGCAATATAATTAACAATCTGAGATCAGGATTTTGTTTAAATAACTGTCTCCACAAAATCAATCAGAATATTTATGAACATTGCGAGTGTGGAAGTATTGAGAACATTTTATTTTACATTGGAAATTATGAGAAACAAAGAGAGAAACTTCGTCACAATTTATACTTTGAAACTTGACTTAGACTGTTTATTATCAGTGGAAAGGGACGATAACTCCGCAGTGACACATGCATCGATGCAGCGTCTTTTAGGAAATTTCATCCACGAGACAACCCGATTTAGTTTTAAAAAAAATAATGCCCTCACAAGTTACAAGCGAGAAAGTACATAGAGATTAATTTATAATACACACGACAGGCCGAAAAACACAAGAGAGACAATCCAGTGTCAAGAGCGACACCTACAGAATACAGAATACAGCAGAGGGGAATTAGCCGAACCCCTTGAAACAGAACAATCTGAAATCAATAGGCTTGTTGATAAAAGCAGAGTGAAAAATTTTATCGATCAACAAAAAAAGAAGTCAACGGTAAATTGCACGAAAAGAGACTTAATTAAGTTAAACATTGTTTACAAGTGGCTCGTTTCCAAAAATGAACTGAGTGAAGATGCCGGAATGCGGTTCTCCTGACAGAGGAAGAAGATACAAATTAGGTAACAGGTAACTGAGATCGATAGAAACTATATCTGCAAGAGAATTAGATACATATCTAGCCGAATTCTATGTAAATGTTAAAAAGGACAATGGTTCAGAATATGAACCTGGATCAATAGACTCAATTCGTGCCAGTGTAGAAAGGCACCTACGTGAATCGGAATACCCACATTCTTTGAGGGACAACGTATTTGATTTTTCAACGAGGGCACTAGCTGTCTGCCAAAACAATTCAGTTAAAAAAACTTGGAAAAGGACAAAAACCAAAAGCAACGAAAGCAATAAGTGCTAATGAGGAGAATCTTATGTGGGAAGAAGGTCAACTAGGAGATAGTAGTCCAAGAACTTTAATATTTTCTCTTTGGTATTACTTTACGAAGTGCTTTGGTCTTCGAGGCCGAAATGAACATCGACAGCTTTTGTTAGGAGATGTTGTGTTAAAGAAGGATCCTGTAAACGGACGAGAATTTTTGGAATATTCTGAACGAATGACAAAAACGCGAGATGGGACAGGTAAAGGAAATAGAAAAGTGAAACCGAGATTATATGGAAATGGAACAGAACGTGGTCCCTTGGAATTATATAAAATTTATTTGGAACGTCGTCCAGAAAAGGCAATGAATCCGGATTCACCGTTTTATTTAACATGCATTCCATGGACTCAAATTGATTCTGGCATTTGGTATTTTCCTAGATCAATGAGACAAAATACATTGTGAAATCTCATGCCAATGGCAGCTGTAGAGTGTGGTATGGACAGAAAAACAAAGCACAGTGTTCGCAAGACTACTATTAAAACGCTTAGAAAAGCTGGTGTCGCAAGAGACAAGATAAAACATGTTACAGGACACAAAAGTACGATCTCTATTGAAGCGTATGATGACTGTCTTTCCGATGATGAACAATGTGATTATTCTGATGTGTTAACTGCTGCAAAATCGTCTATTGTACCAGTTGCCAAACAATCAAATGAACTTGTTTCTAAGAAATCGTCTACTATTACAAAGGAATCAAATATTGGAACAAATAATTTCAACACTGCCATAAGTACACCTTCAGTACAACCTGCTTCCATTATGTCAGAAAAACCTAAAACCTCAAATCCTTGGGGGACTTTGTCAAACTTGAACGACTTATTTGGACAAGACTCGGTATTGAATAACTGTACATTCAAAATCAATTGTAACATTCCTACAATGTCACAGCCGTCTTGTGATTATAATCCATCAAGAAAATACAGGAAGATTTTACCAATTGACTCCTCTGATAGTTCACAGGACTAAGCGATTATATTATTGTTGAAGTTTATCATGTTTATTATTCATGTTTCAGTTACAATATTAAATGAATGAATTAAATAATATGCATTCATAATATTTTCCTAGTTTTCCCAAAACATCATATTACACTAGTACAAATATCAAATATTTGACCTACTGCAATATAAGAACAATACACAAAAACTTACATTTCAGCAGGTAAATAATACTTCAGGAACACAACAAATTTATTACTATATAATAAAAGGGTTATTGCATGAATATTGTCCCTCGCAGTGTATCATATTGCACGCGCGTGATTCATTCAATAACCCTATAATACTGTCCAGATAAAGGACAAAATATCATAGATAAGACAAAATTCCATGACAATATAATCATGAAATAATGTCCTGGAGGACATTATTTCATAGGACATTATTGCTTTACACAAGTTCGGGTTTGAGTTTCATTGGGATGGGAAACATCTCTTTTATAATCATGTGACCACTTCATAACCAATCATATCGTAACATTTCAAGGAAAAACGGAAGTAATGTAATTATTTTCAAATATTCCTTAAATGCATGTGCACATTAAATTCAATATTTACGTTTTTATTGTTTATTACCTTTAAAAAATATTATTCCTATTTCAGTTTTTATCCAAAAAATCATTAAAGAGAATGACCTCAAAGAAGCCAATAGTTTTTTTTACCTTTGATACAAGTTGTCCTGTCATCTAAGATAACATGATTGGCATATCAGTAGGACTATCACTAGGACTAGTATTGGTGGTTAGCTTCCTGTGGCACATAAAAAGAATTTACACCCAGGATGTCCACACACAAACTTCAGATGGCAGCAACTTAATCTGCAAACCGGTCAATTCTAAACATTCAAAAACAGGTAAGTTAATTAAAGCACATTAGTTCATAATTTATGATGGTTTCCGACTTTGGTTTGGGTTATAGTGCTTAACACCACTTTCAAAAATATTTCAAGTATATATCGTGGCTGTCTGTTTCATTGGTGGAGGAAAACGGAGTACCTGGAGAAAACTTTTGTTTCTGATTGGCTGAAACTTAAAAAAATTTCTTCCATGAAAGTACATATGATAGTAGAAATATGAATAGTGACTCAATGAGTAACTAGGTGAGCCACCAGTATTACATTAAATGACAACATTAAATATGGGTCAACATTCAGATTAAATTATGGGCGTTTTAAACGCTATTTTCAGTTTTATAGTAAACTTCAGTATTATTGGCTGATGAAACCAGAGTATTAGGAGAAAACCAATGACCTCACAAGTGTTCTATGATTTTTCTGCAACAGCAACTTTCCACGGGAAAGTGCATACTAAAAATTCACTTGCTCACAGACCAAATTTACTTTCCCTGATTCATTCATTCTGTCGTTCGATTTATAATGTTATTTAGATGAAAGACATTTGATCCAGTAATAAAGTTGTTGTGTTTAGCTAATGTAGGATAATCTTTGTACGGGTACTACTAAACTGAGAAACGAAAACGAAACGAAATGAAACGAAACGAAATACAACGAAACGAAAAATGAAGAAACGAAACGAAATGAATTATCACAAAACGAAACGAAATATATCAAACAAATCATAAAAGATCCAAAAACAATCAATGAAGGGGTAAAAATCAACGAAATATTGAGTGGTTAGTTCGACTATTTAGGCTTGGATCACAGGCACTAGTGTAGGGTCAAAAATATGCTCGCTATGTACCTAAAATACCACTTAGGTACATAGCAAGCATATTTTTGACTCTACACAAGCGCCTGTGCTTGGATGGTTTTCTGTTACAAAATTCAAAAAGGTCAACAAAAGTCATGCATCAATGCAGTAAATACAGTGAATATATATTAAATTCTTTAAAACACTGTGTCAGTTTCAGAAACCGACGCCGCTTTTCATTTTTGTTTTGTTTAAGAGTATAGTTTTTGGGTTCTGAACAGCAATGTTTGTATGGTATTACCTTGTTTTTGGTGTTTTCCAGTTTCACATTGATGATATTTTAGTTGAAGCGTCCCAACCGGACGACGGAAAAACATATTAGTGTTTGTCTGGTTCGATAAATGTAATTTCGACAGGTGTCACATGTTAAATCAAAAGGACTGATTATCCTATCGGAACACTCGATTCTTTCTGATTGGAAGTTCGTGTTGTTCAATTATGTTTTATGTATTTTAGCTCACCTGGCTCAAAGGGATAGGTGAGGTTATGTCACCATGTTGCGTCAGTCGTCTGTCGTCCGTCATCTGTAAACTTTTCTTTCTCAAACTACTGGCCTATTGAACCCAAACTTTATAAACATGATCTAAAATTATCGACCAAGACGAATTGCAATATTGCAGGAATGATGAATGGAAAATATTTTACAAACTTTCCTAAATTCATGTTGATCAGACATTCAGCATTGCCACCAGAGGCAACAATAAGATGAGACAAGCACCACAATTAAGGGCATAAAAAAAAAAAAAAACCACTTAAAACTATAAAGCTTGAACAATATACGAACTCTCATATAAACCGATAGTGACATCAGGTGCTCCGGAAAGGTATGCATGTTCCCTCTTCGTCAGCGACACCCGTCGTATTGCCGATTGGTCAAAGTTGGTGGAAATCAAAATCAATTGTAACGCCGGGAAAGAACGTCAAATGGTTACGAAATCATGGTCCGATATCCTTTAATGGTCAACTAATTCACGATGGCGTACATAAAAATTACGGAGTGTTGACTCTAACCTAGGTTTGACTTATCCCTGAGTAGATGTCCTCTCTCTAGGACTTCACTGTATTGGACACAAACTCTAGCGTAGTGGATCAACTTTGAATGTAGACACCATACGCCGATGACGCGGGTATATTACTACCAAGAAAGGGAAAATTCACTATTGGCAGGTCAAAACTGTATATTTTTGCCTCCCCTCAAGAATTGGAGAAAGTTATTGTCCCCTCTTGTTCTGGTCTTCCTGTCCCGCCACTTATGTTCCAATGTAGGTTGGATGGTCACATGAATTAGCCTGATTAAAAATTGGATGTGATATCGTAGAAAAGATACGCTCAGGTCAATCCTTAATAAGATCAGAGACATATGAAACCATGTATCTGATAAAGTCTAGGTCAAGCATTTTAACTTTTTTTTTACAGCTACTGATCTTGAAGCTACCTTTGCAATAACAAAGCAGACTGACATTTATAGTCTTAATAGATTGCTAAAAGACTATACGTTTCAACCAATCTACTCAAGCGCGGATCCAGACAATTTTAAAAGGGAGAGAGGTTCCACTCAAACAGGAGGTCTAGAATAAAAAAAAAAAACGATTTCAGTCTAATTTCTGACACTGATATGCGTAATTTTTCAACCACTGGACCCTCCTCCCCCTCCTCTGGATCCACCAACGCTAACATTTTAAAGAATTTAATATATATTTACTGTATTGATGCATGACTTTTGTTGACCTTTTTGAATTTTACAACAGAAAAGTATCCAAGCGTAGATCTATCAATAGCCACGAACTAACCACTCAATATTTCGTTGATTTTTTTTTTTAATCTTTTATGCTTTGTTTGATATATTTCGTTTCGTTTTGTGACACTTCATTTTGCTTTATTTCGTTTCTTTATTTTTCGTTTCGTTTTGTTGTATTTCGTTTCGTTTTGTTTTCGTTTCTCAGTTTAGTACAGTGTAATATGATCAAAGCATTTGATCCTTAAAATTGGTTCATCATATTTGAGCCAAGCACATGAGGTTTTCAAAATGGAACAAAAGAATGGTTCCTTATAGCATCACTATATATTTTGTCACTTAAGTTTTTATCCATTTAAATTTTCATTGTTGTGAGACATGCAACCTTAATATACTTGTCCAAGGATAGCTAAGGTTTGGAAATCCACTTTCTCCTGATCAAAATTATCTTGCCACGGGAAACAAACAGGAAATCCTAGAACACTGCTCATGCAAGTCACTGGTAAACTTGATCAAATACACAGTTTTATGGAATACACTTCGCCATGGTAGAGACATATATATATATATTGTGACAAAAGAGGTTTTATCCATCAAAATAAAGGAACCAATATTTTTCGACGAAGTCGTATACGATCGCTTTTGACCTACTTTTGTAACTATGGACGCTTTTGCCTAACAATTTTAAAGATGAAAATATTTTCTAACTTTTTGATTGGAGAATAATACAAATTTGGGAAGAGTTCGGAGAACGGATTTAAATCACTTGTAATAAGCAAGTCATTTAGTAGTTTGCTGATTGGTTGCGTCCGTCGTCCTACACCCTGCACAGACAAAGAGAGTTCGAGTCATACGGAACTCCTCGCGCCTTTCCCCAAGTGAAAAAACAAGCTCGGATATGAATGTATTGATATGCGTTAAAATGCTGGTTATTCGGCCAGGGTTGTGAAGAGGAAGAGAAAATAATCCTTTCCCCTAAATAATAAAAAGTATTTTAGCCCACACCAAATTGATGTCTTGCTCGACGGAATCGCCGCTCTGATTTTTGCCGATTTCAGATTTTTTTTTTTTAATCCTGAAAAAATAATTTCCGGTCCGGTATCTTTCGTATATTTTGGTATCTGTAAACATTTCCGGTTCGTTTTTTTCGATGTGAAGCCTTGTAATAAAATGTTTACATCCCGATTTCTTTTGATATCCCCTATAATGTAAGACTGTTGGTATCTTGTAATAAATCAAAAGGATCATTCATAGGCAGATACAATATCTTAATTCTCATAACCAGTGTACCGGTAGTAACATGCACAGTACAATTATTTACGGAAAAGGAAGAAACGAAAGTTTCATCAAAGTACGGCATTTGTACGAGAAATTCGGGGACAAACACAAAATGGGGCACACAACACAGACCCCTACAAAAACTGGGGGAATTCGGGTGCTTCAGAAATGCTAGCAGTTCCTGCTTCTTGAATTTCCTGGATTGCACTTTGGCAGAGATCAGGTACAATAGTACCACATGTACTGTGTAAGACATCCCCTGATCACTACTGAGCATACTATCAATTAAAATTATTGACATTTACTGTTTATGTTGTAATATACACTTATCTATTAGTTATACCTGTCCTAGATCTGTGTAAGTACCAATGTCTTCAGTCAGTGGTGGCGATGAGAGTCAGGTACCGTGTCTCAGTCGTAGACTACGTCCGATCTGTCCAAGGTACTGTAATTAACTCTCCCAATCAGCTGTTGATTACTTCCGGTCTTACGAATAAGGTTTAACTAATTACCGCAACACCGGTCTTCACCACATTCCTCCCCATTTTCTGAAAAGCTTTATCCCCAGTCTGTGTCGAATTACCAGTTTAGTTTCCCCATTGTATATAACGTGAATCCTTCTGTAGATAGTTGTAGGATGTAACATTCAAGTCTTTATTTGACTGTTGTGCTGTAAACTGCCACTATGTACATATATTACATACATCGGACCATCCGATGTCCATTTTAAAACTATATACACTGTACATTATGTCCTTTTCTGTTCTCTCTATATTCGGTACAACTCCATGGCATTTGAAGTTGTCACCCGTGCTATGTCCTCCAATGGTTTTTTAAACAACGATGCTAGGCTTATCGCAATCTCAGAGACCAGTTCAGGGGATCCTTTCCTTCTTCTCTCTCTACTTAGGAATGGGACGTCAGTCTCAATAATTATGTCTCTCAAGTCCATTCCAGCAATTGTTTCCCTGAGATCTGGACATCTGTCTGTTCTGAACAACAGTGGAGAAACCCCAAATTTGCAGTTTGGAAAGGCTTTTTTCCATTTCCTATAGTTTTCGAAGTTCTCGGTGAAACAATGTCTGTGGATATGATGGTTCCTATCCAGTGTCTTCTCCAAAGTTGTTAGGCATCTGTTATTCATCTCTTCATTCCCCCTACAGTGAATAACAACTGGTAGTTTGGTAGATTTCGCGAGTTGCAGCTGTTGTTGGAAGACTTCTACCTGACGATTTAACTTTCTCTTGCTTGGATGGTCTTTATTGTCCAGGCCACACTCCCCTACTGCAACTACCCGTCTTGCTCCCAAAAGTGTCTTTAAATCGATTACCCAATCGTCTAGTTGTCTCCGTGATTCCAAATTTACCACTCTTGGATGAATTCCGTAGGTCATTCTTATCCGTGGGTCTTTTCTGATGCATTCACGGTTTCTACTTGATGGCCAATCATGTGGAAAGCAGTAGTTCCTTACTCAATATTTCACCTCCACATCTTCCCAGATGAATGGTGGTAGTTCTGAACACCTAATCTCTCTCAGGAATGCATCCATATGAAAATGGTTGTCCACTAACTCTGTGGTTTCCACGATAACTCTTCGTGGACATGGTGGATGGAGATCAAGCTCCTCTTGGAAGGTGATCATATTCTCTGTTGTCTCTGTTTTCCTTAGAAGAATGGCTAACACTCTCCAATGGAGTAAAATGTGTACTCCAGTTGGTGGTGAAACTTTGTAGGGAATATCTGCTTCATTATATCTATTGATCTGGTTGAACACCCTCAGAAGCGGCAAAGAATCCCAATGATGAACGGATGTCTGGCATCCAACGAAATCTTTGTCCTTCTTCACCAACTTTACCAGATCTGGGACTGATGTTTCTAGTCTGGTCGCAATTTCTCTCAGTAAGCCATTCATCATGTGGACCCATCTTTCCTCATATTCTTTGGTGAATGTGTGTGGCTTTTCTTCCTTGTTGTGGTGTTCGATGGTGTGTACCTTAAGGAGTCTTTCTTTGGCAAACTGTATGTGACAAGTCCAGCAACACGTCAGTGGCATGGAGAACCATGGGAGGTGACCACACAAGACATGTCTCCGCACATTTGTAAAGCGTCCTGGACACACTGGGCATGGTACAGACTTCTGGGAGTTCCTGGAACTTCCCCTAATTCTATTCTCCGGGATTTCTTCATCCATCGGGCCATAATCCAGCTCAAAGTCGTCTTCATACATACTGTAATGAAAACAACGGCATATATACTATAACATTAAAATATCAAATGATCCAAAATGTAATCACTATATACAAACATATACAGAATGTAGACACCATCCTTTAGTCTATACAGTCCTGCAAATATGCAGGTCTTCTCCTTCTTCGCCTTTCTCTCATACCTTTGGGATGCCCTGGTGTCTTTTCGGCTTCATCCGCTTCCTCGATGTTGTATATCAAAGTCTGGTCTAAATCAGCTATTTCATCTAGGCTCTGAAAGTCCCTTATTACATTTCGATCTTTCTCTCTATTATGGCGAGGCATCGGAACATCCGATGCTAAATTATCTCCGTATCGTAACATCCGACCATCCGATGTATGATGTCGGAACATCGGGGTATCCGATGCATGATATCGGACATCGGACTATCTGATGTATGATGTCGGAACATCGGAGTATCCGATGTATGATGTCGGAACATCGGACTATCCGATGTATGATGTCGGAACATCGGAGTATCCGATGTATGATGTCGGGACATCGTACTATCCGATGAATGATGTCGGAACATCGGGACATCCGATGTGTGCTGTAGAGACATCGAAGCATTCGATGTAGTTGTAGAATCTTCCATAAATAGAGAGGAAAGATCGACAATGTCTTCATCTGGGACACTTACATCCGATTCTTGCTGACTGCAAAGCTGTTCTCTTCTTCTCTGAATCCAGATCTTTACAAATGTATAGCCGGTCATGATGTATTGTCCAGGATCTTTTTCTGTCCTCTATTTCATATAACACTGCGCTGTGGACCTTTGTCACAATATATGGGCTTTTCCAAGGGGGTTTTAATTTTCGGGATTGCCCTGGTTTTGCAGCAGTATCCAGTTTATAAACAGCATCTCCAACGTGGTATACTTTTTCTCTTTTACGTAGGTCGTAGTACTTCTTCTGTGTGGTCTGTGATGTTTTCAGATTGTCTCTTGCAATATCATGGACTAATGCTAGGGATAAAACAAGATCTTGAACATATTCAACTATTTCCTTTTCTTGTTGGTTTACTGTTTGTAGCCCAAGAGTCAAATCCAATGGATGTGTTACTTCTCTTCCAAACATAAGTAGGTTTGCAGAGAATCCAGTCTGTCTGTTGGGTGTAGCCCTGATCGCACCAGTAAGTAGTTGAATTTGGTCATCCCATTTGTTCTGCTGTTTCTTGAGGAAACATCTGATGGTTTGGAGAATAAGGCTGTTGTACCTCTCAATCTGGCCATTTGATGCTGGATGGTAAGGTGTAGTTCTCGTCTTTGTAATCTGAAGAATTTTGCACAATTGTCTTATCATGTTGCCGTCCATATTCCTACCCTGGTCTGTGTGAAGTTCAAGAGGACATCCGAACCTGGATATGAAGTTGTCCACTAACGTCTTGGCCACTATTTCAGCTCCCTAATTTGGAATGGGGTAGCATTCCAACCATTTTGTAAATTGGTCGATGACCATGAGGACATACTTGTTGCCTCGCTTGGATATAGGTAAAGGGCCGAATATGTCCATATGTACTCGTTCTAATGGAATGCCAGCGTGGTACTGTCCTAGCCTAGCTCCTGGCTTGTCTTTTGTCCTCTTGTTCTTGTTACATGTACTACATGCTCGAACGAATAGTTTGCAGTCTGTAGACATGCCATACCACATGACAAAGTGTTTGACCTTTGCTAATGTCTTTGATTGTCCCATGTCTGGAACAATAAGTAGCAATCTTGGTGACACTGGATCTTCCCAACGATAGTAGAGCACACCACCGCATATCTCTAGTTGTGATCTGTTCATCCAATAGTGTCATACCGCAGGACTACTAAGTTGTAGATTTATGTCTTCCGGTTCGTCTTCACTCTTTAACCAGCAGATGATTTTTTCAAGTCATGGTCTTTTTCTTGTTCAGCACAGATCTCTTCCGTAGAAAGGGTATCTACCCAGTTAGTAGCTGTTTCTGACAATCGTCTGACGGATATTGGTCGGACATAGTCGACGTCATTCTCGAAGGACTCCCACTGTGAGCGAGCTCTTGTACAGAATTTGCACCCACCACATGGCAGTTGTTTCAGGGTAATGAAAGGCTGATATTCTGGACAGGTCGCTAAAGGATCAGACATCCTCGACAAGCCATCAGCATTGCCATGAAACTTCCCTGGTCTATGTTGTATCAGCATGTCATACTGGGCCAACTCTTCTATCCAGCGTGCCAATTGCCCTTCGATGTTTTTGAAGTTTAGGAGCCATATCAGACTATTGTGATCAGTTCTGATGACAAACGGTCTTCCTAGCAAATAATGTTTGTACTGGCGTGTAAACGTTACTATGGCTAGGAGTTCTTTTCGTGTCGTGCAGTACTTACGTTGTGCTGGTGTTAACACTCTACTTGCAAAACTAATAGCAACTTCCTTTCCATCTTGTAATTGACTTAGTTCTGCTCCAGTGGTGTTGTTCGAAGCATCAGTATCTAAGATGAAGGTATCACTGGAATTAGGGTAGTTCAGTATAGTTGCTTCAATCAAAGATGACTTCATTTTCTCGAATACCAAGTGATGTTTTTCCTCCCACAAGAATTGTTCTTTTGGTCTCACTAATTCGTGCAGTGGTAGCGCAACTTCGGCATACTTTGGAATATGCTCTCGGTGGTAGTTCATGAATCCCAGGAATGACTCCACATCCTTCTTGCTCTGGGGAATAGTCCACTTTCGGATGGTTTCTATATTCTCTGGATTCACTCGTATACCTTGTGCACTCACTAACTTTCCCAAGAACTTTACTTCATTTTGGAAGAGACAGCATTTCTTTGGCTTGAGTTTCAGGTTATACCTCCGAAATCTTGTCAGTACCTTATTCAAGTTTCCAATATGGTCTTCGAATGTTTTTCCCAGGACAATTACATCATCAAGATATGCCAAGCATTCTCTCCATGACAATCCCTTTAGTATCGGTTGCATAACACGGCTGAACGTAGCAGGACTATTGCAGAGTCCGAATGCTAGTTTGACGTGTTCGAACAGACCAAATTTGGTGATGAATGCTGTCTTGTGTCTGTCTCTTTCATCTATCTCTAACTGCCAATAGCCAGCGACCATGTCCAATGTTGACATGAACAGATTCCCTCCTAAGGTATCTATGCAGGTCTCAATGTTTGGCAATGGAAATGCGTCTTTTACTGTGGCCTTGTTTAACTTTCTGTAATCCACACAGTAGCGAAAACTTTGACCTTTCTTCCGTACCAGTACTGGTGTAGCAGCCCACTCTGAGTTTGACTCCTGTATGACGTTCTTTGCCAACATTTGCTTCAAGTGTTCCTCTTCCTCTTTCTCAAAATGTAGGGGTGTCCTTCTGAGTCGCTGTTTTATGGGCTTTGTATCGCCGGTGTCTATTCGATGTTTTATATTGCCATTAAACAGGCCAATATCTAGATCCCCTTTAGAGAAGATGTCTTGGAACTCGGACAGTAACTCTGCAACTCTATGTGATTCATTGTCATTTAACTTCTGTGTTGATATTTCATACAGTTCCTGTAAATGTTCTGGAAGTTGGATTTCTGTTTGTCCAATATCAGATCTCCTACAAATTGAGTGAGGTCCAAAGTCATATAGTTCTGTTTGATCTTCTGGTATTACATCTTCGGCTTCGATCCCTATACCAAATGGTTGGTTCTTTCTCAGCGTAACTGCTTTGTCTGTTGGGTTTCGCACAAGTAGAAAGGTGTCTTTGTCAGCAAGGTGGATACCATTGGGTGACAGAATATTTCCGTTGTATCTACATGGTTGTATGACAATATCCCCTTTCGGCTTCTGGTCTAAACTGGCTTCTATATAGCATGAACTGTTTGGTGGAATAACTGTTGTCTCTGCTATCTTTATTCTGTATATTGTCACGTCATGTTGTTCTTCTCTCATGTTGGTAACTGGAATGGTTTCTTCATTCATTGTGAGCTGGTATGTTCCATGATCAATTATAATCTTGTTACCTTCTAAGAAGTCAAGACCAAGGATAACAATGTCTGGGATATCCGCCATCAGCATGTTCCATTCAAGTTGGGTCTTTCCAATTTCTATTGGAACTTGATTGACAATATTGCCTTGTATCCTTGAGGTACTAATACCCTTAATGAAAACTGTGTCATCTTTTCTTGGCTTCTGTTGTAGTTGATCATACAATTTTTTGCTCATGATGGAGACTTGTGCTCCGGTGTCGATGACTGCCAACACCTGTGTTCCACTAACAATGATTGGTACATACGTTGTTTTTGCATCAATGGATACCCCTCTGTACATGATGACTTCCATGGCATTCGTCAAATCATTGTCTATTGATGGAGTTGGTTGATACCATGGTTGATCGGTGTTTTCATTATAGAGCTTTCTCACTTGTCTTGTTTCTGGTGGCGGCTTATCAGTATCCCCTGGATGTTGTCTTTCTGTTGGCGGTTTGCCTGTGTCTTTTGGATGGACTGTTGTTCTTGGTGACGCCTTGTCAGTATCCTCTGTATGTTGTGTTGATGGTTGGCCTGTTACTGGCGACTGGATTTTGTTGTCTCTGTATAATGCTGTTGGTGGTGGTCGGCCAGTGTCTGTTGGATGGACTGGAGAACGGCCTACTTGCCTAGTCCTTTGGTGTTAAACTCCCTCTTAGGTGACGGTGATCTTGGCCTATTTCGGTATGACGAGATGTTCCTACTTTTATTTGGGCATTCCCTGGCAAAGTGTCCTAGTTCACCACAACTGTAGCAATCGCTATTTGCATAGCGGTCTCTGTCACTCTCCGACCTCCTTCTATCAGGTGACGGCGATGTCCGTCTTTCAGGTGACCTTGCCATGTTCCCAGAAACTATCTTTAAAATATCTTTGACCAGACCCTAGTTTCTTCAAGACCATCTTCAGTTTTCTTCAGACGTTGCTCGAATTTCAGGAGGGTGGACTGGGTACTGCTTTTCTCTCGATCTGTGAACCTAACTGCTCGAACACTTGCCTCTGCTTCTGGAACCTCTTGTATTTCTTCGTCAAAGGTGACCCTCTTGGTGTCTATCTTCTTTAGACCAAAAATCACTCTTTGGTTGGTGATGGCACTTTTCACAAATTGGAGGGCTTCATTGATGGTGCTGGGATTCTTGTCCATAGCTGTAAGTGCTGCTTTTTTGTCATGGCAACCTTTGAGAAACAAATGGTTCTCGTGTGTCTGGGTATCCATCTGTAGCCGTCTCCTGTGCTCTCTCATCAAACTCTTCTATGGTTTCCTCAGCATCTTGTTTTAAATCTTGAAGCTGTCTCCTAATAATATGAGGGAGGTCTCTTCTGCCAAATCTGTCCATGAGCTTTGTGCATAACAGGTCGTAGTCTAGTTGTACTGTTTTGGACTTTACACTATATAATTTTAGTGCTTTATCACACAGGAGCTCCAATAGCTTGTCTAGTCTCTGTTCTGGTGTCCAGTTGTATCTGTTTGCGATATGAGTGAATTGGAGAAAGTATGGTCTCCAGTCTGACTTGCCATCATACTTGGACATTTTTGGTGGAGCAGGACCTTCAGAATTTCTCTCACTATACTCCCGTTGTCCCGACTTAACAGCTGTTTTTATATTTCTGGTGGTAGTGTCTGTTGACTTTTCATCAGGAGTTTGATTCAATATAGGACGGGGTATACGTTTGCCATGCACCCCTGCTGGTGACAATTTCTCTATCTTTTCAGTTGTTTTCCTTATATCTTCCTCTTGTTTTAGTCTCTTGTCTCTTATATGAATTTCTTTCTTCAACAGGAGTTCTCTTTTTTCAAAATCTAATTTCATCTTTTTCATTCGGTCATTGTTCTCTTGTAGGATCTCTTCTATTTTTGACCTGAAATGTTCTTCTTGTAACATTTTGACTTGGAAATCTTCCTGCATGCCTTTCATCTTTTCCTGTAAAGCTGTGGTGGTGTTTTGCTTTTCATCTGCTTTCAACTGTATAATCTCTGTCATACTTTTCATTTCCTGTTCTAATTCATTTATTCGCTGTTGAGGATCCATTTTCTGTGCCAAAAATTCTGGCTCATGTTCCTCCATTACTACTTCTCCCTTACTTATTAAAGTGTCCCATATTGTATTGGGAACTCCTTCCAATAACTTGAGAGTTTCAAGAGTAAGGTATCCCTTTTCTTCTCTTACTCTTATAATTGTAGTTGCAGCTTTTTGGCCAATTTTATGAATAGTTTTCAACTCATCAAGAGTGGCTGTGTTGATGTTAATTGGCTCTCCCATGATGATAATCGGATGTTATTTCAAAATATGGTTGAAATACTATAAGCAAACAGCAAACTATAATTAAGCGTAAAATACAAATCAGAAAATGCCGAAAATGAGTTGCGACAAAATGTATACGTGTCAAAACGGTATATCAAAATGAAAACGATATGCGCTTGAATAATATTTATACAAAAACGCAAAATTACGCAAAATCTGCGTAAAAATTATACGTCCATGATTATCGAAATCTCAAATATCTCTGTAAACATATTGCGAAAAATGCAAAATCACTGCGTAATGCGTAATCTGTGTCTTGTGTAATCAGCAAAAATAGTGCGTAATAAATAATACTTGTTTAAATATCACACAAAAATGACAGTACAAAAGTATCACGCAAAAATAACGTAAATATATGTATGTATCCATCAATACATCGCAAAAAATAAATGCGAAATATACTGCGCAATGCATAGCGAATACGTAAGTATGAAAAATAAATTGCGTAAACGTAAAGTGGTAATACACTGATGTATAAGGGTAATACGGTAAGTCAGTGTTAATGATAGGGACAATAAATCAAAACGATGACATCAGAACATCTGATGTAACCCTAAGCCTGGGGTAGGAATAAGTGCAAAATATGACTGAGGGGGG